>CM060980.1:117694950-118294950 GCA_030765065.1 Deroplatys truncata
ATCTCGGATATTAAAGCCGCAAAGTATTTTTGTGTAATAGGAGATAAAACTAGGATGTGTCAACACAAGAAGAATTCAGTATTTGTGTGCTGCGATTCTGATCCGATTTAAACCGAAACCTAGGTTGCGTCATCATTGCTTTTGTTTAATTATAGATTTGAAATAAAGGCAATCCTTTGCAACTCCGTTCGGCCTATTTAAACACTTCTTGTTTGTTTAATGAGAGATCTATTTTTGAATTTTTGGGGGTTCAGGCCCCTCCAATAAAATTGTTAGGGGCGATACCTCTGGCTTTCTAAGTTAGGGGGACAGAAAGTATCTAGCTAACCCTTAGTCGGCACCTATGCATATCGCCTCGTCTCTCAACAACTCAATTTTAAATCCTTATTTACTTTCTCTACGCCCTACTTAAAGTAGGCAGAGGATGTTCCGATTCTGCATTCCATTAAAAAAATTCAATACAGGGATTTCACAGGAAATACGTGTTTTGAGGTCCCTGAATTAAAACGCCTTTTAGAAAATCTGATGTGTTACACTCACATGACTTTCTCTGCTCTTGTACAAACTATTTTTACAAACGCTTATTCTCCATCTACTTCATGTTAATCGAGATAAACATTTGCAGAATCTACCTTATTGCTAATTTTCTTGTAGATGTAAGGGGAATATATATTTACAAGGGCAATATAGAAAAACAGTAGCCTTTAAGCACATACATATCTCTTAATAGCTGGTTGCTAGGTGCAGCACCATTCCCTTTGCCACAGATTAATACTCTTTGCATATCCAAGACAAAAAAATGAATAACGAATTCCCATTTGAGAAAATAAGTAGTGAAAAATTTAAGGGAATAACAAGCAATATCTCGAAAATGGTTCACTCCAAAACAAAAATGTATATGACATAAATTGTGTATTTTAACGCGATCTACATTTTTTGTGTAGCAAAATTTTGTCTATCTCTTATGGTTTACCAGTTTACCAAAAGTCGTTCACAATGAAGAATAGTTTTGGAGACATTGCCAGAAAATTCAAGATATACATTTTATTGTCATGAAAATATCTTAAACATATGATATTTTAATCAAAATCGTTAGAGCCGTTTTTGAGAAAATTAAAATTTTAGAAAATTGTTCCATGTAAAGGGTACTCTGGGGTGGGGGGATTTTCTTGAAAACCTTCGTGTAGCATCTCTGAAAGATACTGAACCTAAATACCAAGTTTGGTGTTTATCCGACAGTTCGTTTCTGAGTTATGCTGTTCACAGACAGACACACAGACGGACATGTTTCCAAAAATGCTTTTTTTGGATTCAGGGGATCTCAAAACATGTATTTCCGGTGAAATCTCGGTATCGAATTTTTGGGTGGAATACAATACTTCCCCTACTTACTATACGTAGTAGAGAAAGTAAAAAAGTTGTGTGTTTGTGTGTGAACAACAAAACTCAGAAACGCAATGTCCGAGAAATACTATTTAAGTTCAGCATCTTCTAATGATGCGGCACGAAGATTTTTCAAGAAAATCTCCCCTACAAGCCACTCTGTACATGGAACTTTTTTCGCTATTTTTTGTTTTATGAAATGGCTCTAACGATTTTGATTCAAATAGAATATGTCTAAGAAGTTTATATTAAAATGTATATTTTGAATTTTATGCGAATAGCTTGTAAAGTCCTTCGCATTAGGTTTGTATAATATTGAACTGGTAAACCACAAAACCTTAGTGCACAAAAAATTAAGATGAGGTTAAAACACAGTTTGTGAAATAATTTTATTAATGGCTTTAACCATTTCCGAGATATTCGTTGTTATTGATTTGAAATTTCCAACATTTTGACATTATTGAAGCGTTTTTTGCGATGCCGTGCAAAGAGTATTGCACTTCAAAACCAGCATAAAGCAACCCGCTTTTTAAACATATAATTATATCTTCAGCATCCTGTACTCCCCTTGTACCTAAAATGAAATGTGTAATGGAACTTTTTCTCCAAATGTTTACCTCGATTAACTTGAAATAGAAGAAAGTAAATTTTCGTAAAAAGTTTTCGAAGTAATAAACATGGTGGCCAGAGAAAGTCATATTAACGTAAAACATCAGAGTTTTTAGTTTCTACTAATTCAACATTATGAGTATAAAATTTTAGGTTGGAAATTACAGATTTGCTCATTCTTATTAAAATAACAGTGGTAATACAAAAGTCATGTTACTTAAAACACGTTTCTTATATTGTTTTCGTATACAAACCAAAACCCCTTATTTTATTAAAAGTGAACGCTTTGGTCAGTGTGTAATAACTGAGGAATAGCTTAGGGACAGTAGTGCATGACCATGCTTAGGTTAGTTACAAGCCAGATTATTCTGAATAGATCCTTTTCATTTCATAGGGAAATTGGGACTTACATTTGAAATGTTTTACAAAGAGTGACGGTACTTTTGCCATAAAATTAAGAAACATTTATTAAACTGTTAAACAAGAAACTACTATTTTAAAGCTGAAATACGACTATGCAGTCAAGGCACAAGACCGAAGTTATTAGCATTTTCCTTTCTGATTTTGTGCGGTTTATCTCTACTAGGTTGTAGCCCCTCGCGTACCACAGAGCATACGTTGAACATCCTGGGAATCCATAACTCCGAACCTCTCTGTGGTCGGCTTGCATCCCAGAGTCCTGTTATAAAGTGCAACATGTGTTTTGACGTTTATGCACGAAAATGGCGGACCACACCAAATGGAAATTGCCATTCGTGTTTCGTCGTCCTAAGTGTTTTTACGTGGGTGTCCTTCGGGATGGTCTTTATTTTGTGCAAGTACATTTAGTATATGTGATGTCATTCATTGTGTCTGGCAGGCCTAATGATGCATATAACTCAACACATCCAAGGTTATGTTACTGCAGCTGCATCCCAATTTGTTGCCTCTTAAGCAGAACGCTTATACTATAAGTATCATTACTGGGGTTGATTTATCCGCTTAAAGTAACTTAAACATTCATATTTTTATGAACACGGAATTGGAATGTTGCTCAAATTCGTAAAATACAGACATTGCAGCTCGTGCAAATCATTAGGAGCGCCACCAAACTGTCTTAAAAATAACAAAATAAACGAATGGAAGACATTATGAATTTACTTCTCACTCAGTGGAAAGTGCGTCGCTGCTTCCTGTTGCGGAATTTATAAATTACTCCAGTTTAAACTTTCTGATAGGTGATCATGCTATTATATAGAATGAACTAGAACTTCACCCACAAACTTTGAGGGTTTCAGGGATGCCTTCCGTGTATTTTGGTGTAAGACACCCATGGTCTCCGACGGCTCATTACAGAGTAATAATGTAATTATGATTCATTCAGTTTATTACTCCAATCACCTTTGTTTCTGAAAATGCCTTCACAACATTGAAGAAGCCTGTATAATATGCACTAACCAAAAGGTACAACACACAGCACATAGTAAGGCAACATCTTGCAGATGAAACACGTACACTTTTATCATGGTGTGTTCAATCTAATCTGTCAGTGTACAGTACAGTACGCAACAAATGCAGAACTGTTCCCTAGCAGGTATCGTTCAAAATGTCGATCATCTTAATCAAGGCAAGGTGTACAGCGACGTACCATCGACTGTCTTACACGCTCAAGCATTCCAGGAATTTGGCCTACTACTTCCGCGACTGCAATAATCCTAGCAACTAGGTCCGTGTGAGTATCGACCAGAGAGTCGCAAACTAGTCTCTTCCACATGCCCCCAGAAGAAGAATTTCATTGGTGTCATGTCTGGTGACCGAGCTGGCCATGGAACAGGACCCAGCGATCAATTCACTGTCATCCAAACTGTACATCAATGTGGTTCCTAACATCGAGTGCAAAGTGTGCCGGCGCCCCGTCATGTTGAAATCACATAAGCTGACGAATTTTCAGCGGTATATCTTCTAGGAACTGTGGGAGCACATGTTGAAGCAACGTTTTGTACGCGACTCCGTTCAGTGTATCAGTAAATACGCAAGGTCCCATCATAAAATTGTTAACAATACTAGCCCATACATTCACAGCAAGCTGCTGTTGATAAGATCGACAACCAGTGAGTGTGGGTTTTCGTAATCCCATACATGGCCATTCCTACTGTTGAAATGCCCTCTCTTGTAAACTTCGCCTCGTCTGTAAATAATACCAAAGCAGGAAAATTATGGTTTTCTGCACATTGCTGTAGGAACCAATTTGCAAACTCCATTAGAATAGGAAGTCCGCTGGCTGCAGTGACTACCTTCTGTGGATGATACGGGTGCAATTGTTGTTCATGCATAACTCTCAAAACAGTTGATTGACTTGTATCCAGAGCCGACTGCTAGCAGTAGGGTTGTCACCAATTGCGTGTAACACATTCTTTTCCAGATCGGGTGTTCTGGCATACCTCGTGCTGTGATTTGGTTGCCATCGGTGCGGGAATAGCTCAGCATAGCGTCGTTGTACCGCTCTTCCATTGCATTCAGTAAACCCATACACGAGGTGCATATCGGCCAACTCTTCATCAGTAAACCTATCCATACTGCTGTGTAGCACTGTTAACACATAACTAATACTGCCGGAAAAAACAAACCCCTACACGAACCGAGCAGTGCTGAATGCAAAATTGAGGGCAACAGATTAAAGACGACATTACTTGTCAACAGTAGGTACCACGAATGAATGGAGAAAATTTGTTTACAAACGAGACACACAGAGCATATCTCGACATTTGCATTGTTGTGCGGTATTTTCAGAGCAATACAGATACAAAGCTAATTGGGGCAAGAAACCAAACGAAATGCCATTATTCTGTAACGAGCCCCGGAGATTGTGGTTCCCTTATATCTAAATACTCAGAAGGTATCCCTGAACAACTCTGAAAGATTGTCGGTGGGGTTCTGGTTCACCCTGTATACCGATAACGTCGTAGAGCGCTAAGCCTTTTTCTAACATTGAAAAGGGTCGTTATTCTTAATATACTATAACGTTCAAATCCTCTCAAACCCCCTGTACTCCATGCACGATTATTTCCAAAAGGTAGGTAACGGAAACATAAAAGAATATTGGGAATCTCTTAGCCACGCAATAAACTGTTCTCATACTTTCTGGTTAAATTTTCTCACAACCTTGCATTTGTTTCCCCGACTGTATCAATTGCCATAGCTTTATATTTCACCTTTCCAGTTTTTACTTTCTCTACTACGTATAGTAAGTAGGGGAAGTATTGCATTCCACCCAAAAATTCGATACCGAGATTTCACCGGAAATACATGTTTTGAGACCTCCTGAATCCAAAAAAAGCATTTTTGGAAACATGTCCGTGTGTGTGTATGTGTGTGTGTGTGTGTGTGTGTGTCTGTGTGTGTGTGTGTCTGTGTGTCTGTGAACAGCATATCTCAAAAACGAACAGTCGGATAAACACCAAATTTGGTATTTAGGTTCAGTATCTTCCAGAGATGCGACACGAAGGTTTTCAAGAAAATCCCCCCACCCCAGACTACCCTTTACATGGAACATTTTTTGAAAATTTTAATTTTCTCAAAAATGGCTCTAACGATTTTGATGAAAATATCATATGTTTAAGATAATGTCATGAGAAATGAAATGTATATCTTGAATTTTCTGGGAATGTCTCCAAAAATATTCTTCATTGTGAACAACTTTTGCATAACTGGTAAACCATAAGAGATAGACAAAATTTTACTACACAAAAAATGTAGATCGCGTTAAAATACACAACTTATGTCATATACGTTTCTTTTGTTGAGTGAACCATTTTCGAGATATTGCTTGTTATTTCCTTAAATTTTCCAATACTTATACCTTTTCTCAAATTCGTTATTCATTTTTTTTGTCCTGGACATGCAAAGAGAATGGAATGCGCCACATAGCAACCAGCGTTAAAATATTTGACTATCGCTTAAAAGCTACCATATTCCCCTTGCATCTACAAGAAAATTAGGAATAAGATTGACATCTCGATATCTCGATTAACATGAAGCATATGGAGAATAGGCGTTTGTAAAAATAGATTGTACAAGAGTAGAGAAAGTCATGTGAGTGTAACACATCAGATTTTTTTGTGCTATAGTGTGATTTTTCAGGCTTCCTTAAGCTTTCGCTTCTGTTACACAAGATATAAACATCAAATTAGACGTAGGTGATTGCATCTTCCTTACATAACTACAATTAGCAAAGCTCTTTGATGAAAGCCAATCGGGCATTTGTGTTTCTTTGACCGTTAATACAGTGCCGTAACTTATTGTGGCGGGTTCCTCTGGTTGCCTTGGGCGGGGCATGGTTTAGGCGCCGGCTAGCATGTGGTTGGTTAGAGAAAGGGAGGGGAGATGTTTTCAACTACTTTGAGGTTCAAGTAGAGTGGCTTGTAAATTTTACTCCAGCTGGACGGCGATGTCGCCTTGTAATTTTGCTTTTAGCTTTTTGCTTAGCTTTAAGTCTGTATTAGGTATTTCTAGGTTGTTAATCAAATGGCATAAGCTATTGTGTGTGCTACATCAAGTACATACGGTGTAGTTCGAGCCAGAATTGGAACTTAGAAACAAAGTTACGTGATGGTACCACAGCGTCTCTTTAGTGGTGGTAGCCTATAGCTTCTTTGGTTTCATAGATCCATTTTCTTTTAGACAGGTTTTCAGTAGGGATCCGTGTGATATGTGGTTCGTTCACTGGGAAGTTTTGGAGGTCGTCCTCCGTGGTGTAGAGGTTACCATGCTAGCCTCTAGTTCCCGAGGTCGCGGGTTCAAACCCGGCGGTGGGCGATGGATTTTTGTGGGCGTAAATATGGCATGGCTCCCTTCGGAAGGGAAGTAAAGTCACTGGTCCTGTATCATAGATTTACGGCACGTAAAAGAACCTCAAGCCTGATAAAAAGGCCTGTGAGCAAAATTACCCGCCTTTCACGCCCAATATAGAATGGGACGCTAAGGACCGCAGCAGTTAAAGAGGGTCTATAAATAAAACTAGATTTAATTTAAATTTTGTTAATAGTATATACTTTAAGTAAAAGATTGCAAAATCAGCTAGAAAACTGGTGCATCTCCAAGCTGTTTTTGAGTGAACTTTAATCCAGAGCAACCTACATAATATATATCCATTCACGTTTCTATTGAGTGTACATTCGTAAACGAGCTGTAAACACTCAATTGTTGACAGACCTAAAGGCATACTTTCTGCTTAGGAGACTATACCTATAAGCTTACAAAACCTGCAAAATCAAGGTGATTTGCTTGGCATAAAACTCGTCCAAAAGACGCAGTGTATCCATTTGGTAGGAATCTAACTGCATAAGTACTGAAAAGGTTTCTGATGCTATGTTTTTATGTTGGCAGAAGTTGAGTGACGTAAATAAACACTGCAGCATAAAACAAACAAACAAACAAACACACACACACACTAACCTTACCTCGGATTAAAGCTATAAACGACAGGATCCCTGGTTTCGCTACATTAGTGAATAGAGCATTTTTAACCATACCAGATTTTTTTAAATCTACCAGTGCTATCTGGAAGAAAAAGTAAAGGAACTTGCTCATCTTGTTAATGTTTAAGTGGCAATTTACATGTTCCTCGAGAAGGGTGGCAAGGGTTCATAGCAATTTACATGACTAAATTTATCTAATGTTGGATTAGGACGCACATAAAACCCGGCGTAAAGTCCTGTTTACAATTGCTTTACAGATGGTAAAGATAAGGAATTCTACATAGTGTGAGATAACATTATTTGCGGTCATTAATAAAAAGTTATTGAAACTAAAACGTTTTACACTGTACTAGAGTTTATCCTTTATCGCACAACCTGTTAAACAGGGGCGGGCAACATTTATGATCGCTTTCCACTCATAACTACCATTTTCTGGCAAGAGGGACACATCGCAGGGCTCTTGAAAGGACATCTGTTATCAGTTCAGAAGCCAATTTTCACGACAGTTCCACTCTAGTATCTTCCTTGTTCGTATAAAACACCAAGAAATTACATCATCAGATATCCGCAAATACAAAGCATTTAAGGTTAACGGCACATGTTTCAAGAAGCAACATCCATTGTCATTATCTGTATCAAACTCCAAACCTCTAAAGCGAAGATTTACGGTACTTTATTAGAATTTAATAAAATTGCGGCATTGTTAGAAATTGCGCGCTTAATGCCTACCTTCCAAAAATAATCGATTGCCGGAAAAATAAAACTTTGACTGAACCCGGCTTGTTTAAATTTATGAGTGCGTAAAATTAAACAATCTAAATTTTTGCGGATAAATAAATGCTAATCTTTACAATGGGCTACTCTGAAGCAAAACATAGCATTTTTAAAATGCCTGTTTGTGTGTGTGTATCAGTTGCCCTTTTGCACACGAATGATCGAACTGGATGGACGAATGCAGCGTGGTACATTACATACGTACTATAGGTGCCGCTTGCAAAAAGTATCTAGTTGATACCTTATTAAAATCTGGCTGATTTGATGTTTCCGAAAAAAAAGCCACACAAAATGCTAATAAGAAGAGCGTTATTTACAAACTTTCAATAGGATCAATATTAAAAAATGCATACCAATTTTTCACTATTATTCGTATCCGTTAAACAGTTACAAGTTGAATCGACCTGTATTTATGGACGCTCTTTAACTACTATGGTTCTTAGCGTCCCATTGTATATTGGACGATTGGACGTGCAATAGCAGAAATTTTGCTCAGGGCCTCTCCGGCTTTACTTCCTTTCCGAAGGAAGCCATGCTATTGTTTTTTTTTCACACCCGAAAAAGTCCATCGCCCTGCACTGGGTTTGAACCCGTCACCTAGGGAACTAGAGCAGTGAAGCCCAACCTGTTCAAGAGTCCTTGCAGCACGAGTGGAAATGAGTGGGAAGGAAAACGCCCTTCATCCCCTCCTTCTGTAAGGTTGGGCATCCCTCACTAGAGGCTAGCATGATATCCTTAGACAAATATTTACCACGGGAGACAGTTCCGATTGCATAACAAGCATAAGCAATGTGCACAAGTTTGTGTACTTCTTAAAACTTTTATTTTTCTTTATCAGCTAGGTAATAGCGGAAGTATTATATTCCACCCAAAAATCAGATAACGAGATAGTACACCATTTTTTATGCCTGGAACATGACAATTAAACAAGAACATACTAAACATATCGCATATAAATGTCCATAGTTAACTGAAGTATTTTATATTGCTTTTATATTAATTTACATATGAATCAACAAATCGGCCGAATGCAAAATATACCTTAATATGTTTAGAGATGCATTGCCATTAAACAGTTTACATGTACTTCCCCCCTTTTAACCTGTAGCTTATATCGGACGATGAATGAATGAATTGGGTGAAATGATGCTTAAACGAGTCCGGGTCCTTAAAGCTTAAGAGTTACCTGATATTCTTCTTCTCAGAATAAGGGGAAACCCCTGAGAAACCTTATCCGGGTAACTCAGGCTAACCGACATTCGAACTCGGCACCACTAGAATGTGAGGCAGACACGCTACCCCTACACCCGGAGGAGGGCTTTTTCACGCACTTGTTGTTTACTTTGGTTGAGAAACTTACGCAGAGAGTGAAGTCCAATGTGAAAAAAGTTATACGTAAAATTGTTTCTATGATTTGCAGCTTCTATGCTCTATTGTTATGGTTATCAGTTATTTTTGGATTTAAAAGGTTATTCAGCGGATTTACAACCACATATGTCATTCTGTTAAACCATAAAGCTTGTAGCTCTTTTTCAAGTTTTAAGATAAATCCTTTGCCATTCTGCTACCACGCCCCCTTCTCTTCTTGATCACATAAGATATGGCGCCAATGATTCAAGTTGTTTCAGCCAGGCGCTGCCTTTCTTCTACTACAGGGTTATTAAAAAAGAAGGAACATTCTTTACATATTTATTGATAGCGACACATAAGTCACAACATTGAATAGAGGAATGCTCAAAGTTTTAAACCCACCTATTAGTTCCATTCAGTGCCTACATCGGTGATGCGTTTGTTTACGGTAAAATGGCGACGCCACAGGAAAAGTCGTTTTGTGTGCATTATGCAAAGAGTGAATCCATGGTTTCATTGCAGCGTGCATTTCGTTATAAGTTCAACGAGTCGCCTCGTCATAAAAAATTTACAATTTATACAATAAATTCGTAGAAGATGGTTGCGTATGCAAACGGAAAAGCATTGGTTGTGCTCATTTTGAACACATAAAATAAAACTTTGGACTTTTCTCTATCCAGTGATGTATCGCATGTGTCGCCATCTATTGTCGTTCATTAGGAATAAATATGTGAAGCCTGTTCCTTCTTTTTGAATAACCCTGTATGATGTGGCGTATTAATAATTTGTGGGGTTTCGTTGTCTTTACCAGACATATTGTTGTTCTACATTGTCATTACCAGACATATTGTTGTTTTCCTTTTATGTTGACGGATGACGTCGCTCTTGGCTGGTTGCTTTGCTAGCCACGAGTGGTGAGGACATCGTCTGTCTTAGTTAGGATTACACGAGAAGTGGATCGCGTGTGCCAGCCTGTTTTTGGATCGGTGGACATTTCCTCTCACCTTTCATATTTAATAATGTAGGTACCCCAAACGGTTGGGAAGTAAATGTAGGAATGTGTAAGTAGATTTATGTTATGAATTTTGTACATTGAAAAAAGCCACGCCTTCCTCTTAACCGCCACATCACGTTTCGTCCTCCGCAGCCAAGGGAGTATATGTGCGTCCCCTCAATGTGCGTGCTGGATATTATAAATTAATTTAAATCTCATGTGAACTTTTAGGTCTCTACCCAGCATGTAACAATATTCTCCATCGTTAGGCAAATTATTGTCTAGTTACTCTTAACATGAGCCTAAACTGGATGCACTATCAGCACTTGTCGTGCACTGAGGAGGTGCGAGTAGAGGAAGAAGAGAGTTGCCACATCTACTTAATCATGCAGTTGATCAAAACCTATTGACTAAGACTAAGGAACCGAAAAAGAAAGCTTGCACGTAATAGAAGAACGAAGTTCATTTGTATGATACAAGTGAAACATCTTAAGTTTGTGATGGACGTTAATGACGTACCAGAGTAATACGACATGAATCTTCTCCTTAGAGTGACAATCGTCCATTCGTGATAGAGAGGCCGTACAAAGAAAAACACCTGTCCAAATGCGTGACGATGGAATGCAAAGGCATGTGGACATCGTGACCTCGAATTTTTCAAATCTCATTCACCCTTTCCCCACCTTTGTTCTAAACAGCACCAGTGTGAAAGCGCTGTAATTATCATCCTAATTTATTCAACGTAGATATTTGGGCCCAAAATCACTTCGAGTTACGTCAAGTAGGTAAATTCCATTTCTGCTGAGGAAACGTTTGAGGCTGTTTTGGGGACATTCAGAAATATCAAAACATAGAATTAGACTTAGATATATATTAACCTAATTGTGTGGTTAGTAGAAGCCCAGAAATTAAAAATGTTTACAGCATTGAAAGACATGTAGAAGGTTAGTGAAATCACCTTGAAGATCGGGATACATGAATCAGATGAGAGAACTTCCCGTGTTTGGGAGTCTCATCACAACAGCTCAAGGCAGCGCGTGGACAGGGAATTATCTGTGGTTCGAAACCCAGTTCGTGGCAATGCATTTTTACTTCCTCTTAGGTAGAGAAAATATTGCATTCCACCCAAAAATTTAATATCGAGAGTTCACCGGAAATATACGCTTTGTGATCCTCTGAATAATAACAATAATAATAATAATACTTTGTGTGTGTATGTGTATGCATAACTCGAAAACCAAAAGTTGGATAAGTACGAATAACGTATTTTAAAGCTTAACATCTTTCAAGCTTGCGATTTTCAAGAAAATCCCTCCTTTCCAAACTACCCTTTACATCTGAATTAACCTTACCAAATTCATGCTTGTTTCGCACTCTTTGAGGAAAAAGTATAGCAGTAGTAGGTGGGGTTTTAGGGCGCGCAACTGCTAATGACATTAGCGCTCTGATAAAACCATAAGACGTAAAGAATAAGGTATTGAGCATTCTAAAGCATAAAAGCAAAATAAAACGGATTAAAACAGTGTCGGCAGCTGCACAACGTATAGGAAAAAGGCGTTTAGACCGTCGCAGAAGAGTGAAAAGCGCCAGTAAAGACAGACGCCATACTAAAATAATTTAAAGAAAGAGCTGATACTGCAGCGAAACAAGCTACAGAACTACCAACACAAGATACTGATATCAATATACCTCTCCAAGATGCAGTCACATATTTTAAGAAGAAAATACACAAAGAATGGCTGACCAGCTGGATGAACAATTCTACAAGTAAACTTCATGATGTACGTGGAACTTCAACTCAAGAATATCCAATAAGACAGCTACAGCGGCGAAACCAAATTGTAATATCCCGACTACGAATTGGGCATACCAAACTGACACACTCTTATTTGTTAAATAGAGGCTCTCCACCAATTTGTGAAACATGTAAAACAGCATTAACAGTCGTACATATTATACTAACATGTCTAAAATTTGAAAATCAAATAATAGTCAGGTTGGTATGCCCAGAAATATTTTTGCAGCACTCAATGATGCAACTTTCATCCAGTAAGTAATTACTTTTCTTAAATTAATTGATATATATTAATACATTTAACCAAATTGTAACCTGTATGTATACATGTGTAAGTATTATAATGTAATCCAATAATGTGTGGCAGTATTTTATATCACAACAATGTAAATGCCAGAGTGATTATAGTGTAAATAAGCATTATTGTATGACATTGATTTGAGATGTTTGTTAATTATAAGCACTGTTAGGAAATAAGTTTACACGGCCTCACTGAAACTGACAATAAGAGCGGGCAACAATGTAGCGAGGGGGTGAGTTGTTTATTAATTAGTAGAGACAAGCAAATGACGTCAGATTAGCGCGCTTTTCTTAGAAATGGAGGGAATATTTTCCCTAGAGCATATGTGTTCGTAATTTTGATTGGATATAAAAATAGACGCTAATGTTGGCGCGTTTTATTAACCAATAGCAGCTCTGTTATAATGTTTAGGCATATTGGGATGAGGGGGTATAAATTCCGTGCCAGAGACGGGTAACGCGCAGTTTGACAGAATAATTCACAAGGCATACGTCGCTCAGTCCAACAGAAGGATTCGCGGGTAATACGTCGTTCAGTCCAACAGAATCATTTACGCGCTACACGTCGCTCAGTTCAACAGAAGTATTCGCGGGTTATACGTCGAACAGTTTAAGAGAATCATTCATAAAGTACACGTCGCGCAATTCTACAGAATCTCTCGCGTTGTAAAGTTAGTTATAAATGTGAAATACGCGAATTAATAATGTGCAGCAAATAAGTGATTATAGTGATATTAGAAAATATATCAGTTTCAGTCGGGCGTGTATCAAGAGTCAATATGCGAAATTAATTAATTGTGACGGTAATAAAAGTGTAAAAACAAATTCTTTTATAAGTGTTATCTTTCAGTAACAAATCCTTTCCGTTTACACACCCTGTTCAAGAGATATGCTCGACTGAGTAGTAATAATAGCTAGTCGGAGGACAAAGAACCCAAAACTCAAAGTAGTAAAACAATAACAGGCGCTCAGAAATAGATAACACGAAGTTACTGCGACAAATTGGCTCCCATACGTGGGGCAGATAAATATGAAGCATCTTCCAACTACAAAAAATATACTACTTCAAATGTAAGCAACTGTACATGAAAGGTCGTGATAAAACCTAGGAAGGTTAAAACGACCCTAAATAAAGATTTTTGAAAAAAAAATAAAAAATTGGGCAGATTACATACAGTTACTCATACCTCCGAGACGAATAAAAAACAATAAATCTCTACAGCACATAAATACGGACATTGGATTAAAACATGCTGCCCCGTCAACGGCTAATTACACTAAGCACAAAGAGGTGCAGCGTCAAAAGATAAGTGACTGTGTCTAAAATGGCAGTGCCCGATAGGCAAGTTGGTTAAAATAAGCCTCTTGCGTCAGGACAAAGTCAAGAAAACATGTTAAGCCGTATGCCTATGCTTCCAATTCCATGCGATTAGACTTCCCACATCCACTAGTTCATGATTTGTATTGTAGAGGTAAAAAAAAACTTGTTAGAAGATATAGGTTTGTAAAGACAGCCCTGAAATATTATTTTCATTGGATAAAGTTTTGAAAACAATTGTATCTTATGCTAATCATGAAGTTGCAGAGGTACTTCGTCTGGTCATCGCATTGTTCTCTTTCAGTATATCAATGGATATTCGGCGATTAATGAGTTTTGGATGAATTAATGAATGATGGTGGTGGCGAAAACGTGACTCGCAGGCGCAACTCCTTTTCTAGCCGTCTATTCATTTGTTTACCATGTGCTGCTGAGTGGTGTAGTGCGTGTTGCATATTTAATGACTCGAGAGAGAAAGGCATTTTCGCCACCATTGTATTAAAGGGTTCCCTGTCTAGTCATTAAAGGTTGGAGTCTTAGGTTGTGCACGCGGTGTGAACTTCCTTCATTGGCTAGAGCAGAGTTTGCTGCTATACCGACTCCAACCAGTAGGAATCCATTTATATCCAACTTTAGCCAATCAAAGCCATCAGAATACCTTATCCACGTGGAGTAAATCACGTGGTAGCAATTGCTTCCGCTTTACTGTTGTGAACATCTTAGGTGTGATGTCAGTTTAAGTATAAAATGAACTAAACTGCTACTTGCAGATAATCATGGCCATGGTATGTTCAAACATTCCATCTGAAAACCTCCGTAATATGTAACTTAAACTTTGAAAAGAAAGGCAAGGAATTAGAATTGGGTTCACTCAAAACGTACGCCATTCTTGGAAGAAAGAAAAAATAGTTTAACGATTAAAGTTTATTATGTATATAATATACATATATATTATATACATAATACTGTGTGTGAAAGTGGGGGTATAAGTGGTCGCTAATTGAGCAGTTTTCCAGAAAAGCAAACTCAATCGTAACTATTTTTGCGCTTGTGAAGGAGAAATGAAACATTTTACTGTGGAAATCAGTACTGCATGCGTGTTAAGTACTTATTTACATTTATCAGTATGAATATTCAAATAAAAATCATTACGTAACTTCAAGGTTTGTCGTCATAAACCGTAGGTGTTGTAGCGAATTAGTGCTTACGTAATATGTTTTTACGTAAATTATTAGAACTTGAAGATCTTATGTTGTGCTGCTTTTGTTTTGTTTGGTTTCATAACTTTAACTGCCCCACGTATAGGAGCCAATTTATAATAACATTATTGTAGCCCCACGTTATGGTAGCCAATTTGCGACGGTATTACTTATAATGTTTGTTTACATCACGTGTGTTGAAGCCATCTTGCGACGTCATTCATTTGTTCGGTTTGTAGCTCCATCTTGTGTTAGCAATTTGCATCAGTGTTAGCTTTTGTTTGATTTCATTTCAAATGTCCTCCGGCTAGCTATTATCTTATCTTGGGTCGAACATGTGTCTTCATCAGGGTTGTGTAAACGGAAAGGAATCTTTTATCCAAAAAGAACACTGATGAAGAAATTTGTTTTATAATTTTTATTGTCGAACACGTTCACTATCACTTTTACATATTGATCTAGATACTCGCAAACTGAAACTGTTATAATAACGTCTTACTGATCACTTTTAATCAACGTACTTCAAACTTTTATATAATTAACTTTACCATATTTTAGATCTTTCATAATTCTACTGCGCGTAACTTGTGAATCTATATCCGATGTATGACGAACTAATACTTTCGACGAACTGACTGACTGAAGACGACGTGTAGTGTATGAATGCTTTCGGCGAACTGAAGGACTGACTGACTTTACCTCTAACTTGGCTTCTATTTATAATCCTTCAATCAGATACGCCTAAAGATTATAACTGAACTGCAATTGGGTAATAAAACGCGCCAACATTAGCGTCTATTTTAATATCCAATTAAAATTATGAATACATATGCTTTAGGGAGGAAACATTCCAGAAGTTTCTACCGAAAACGCGCCAACATTACGTAACTTCCTCGTTTCCAATAATGATAAACAGCTCACCCCCTCGCTGCATTATTGCGCGCTATTATTGACAGTTTCAGTAAGGTCGTATAAACTTACTTTCCAACAATATTTACAATCAATAAACATCTGAAATCAATGTCACATAAAAATGCATATTCATATTACAATCATTGATTACATTTAAGTAATTTGTGATACAAATTACTGCATCAGTGTCCTGTGTCCAGATGTTCCTGTACCATTCCTCTGTAGCCCTTGAACATTTGTCGGTTCAATTCTGTAACGTCCTATATACAGCATTATTTATATAAACAGTTATTCTTCTATCCAAGTTACGTTTCTCACGACAGACATGCGAATGTTTGCTTAGGAATGAAATCTCTTAGTTACAAGCTTACAACCTGAATCAACAGCATTAAAATGTTTATTCGAGGTAACAACCTCTTGCAATAGAAAGAAATAAAAAGAAAGACTCACGTCATCACATAGATGACGCACTCATAATTGAGTAAAGTGTAAAACTGAAAAATGGACTTTTAATGCTTGAAAACGGCTAACGCTACGACAAATTTGTTTAGCACAAATTGTTTATTTTAATGAGCTCTTCATTTTCCCAATTGGAAGCTTCTGTCTATTTCCTAGAGTATACAAAATTATACAAGATCCAATCAAACAAAGAGGTACTTAATAGGGTATTAGCAAAATATTAAAAATATAAACTTTGTCATGCAAATGTCTTAAAATATCTGCATGGCATTTACGTAAAAACCATTAGAGCCATTCTAAGAATATGAACAATACATGTTTCTATGTACAGGATAATTTCGGTTGGAGGATTTTCTTGAAAATCTTCGTGTCACTTCGTTTATCAAGTTTGACATTTATCCGAAATTTTGTTTTTGAGTTGTGCCTCTCTCTCTCTCTCTCTCTCTCTCTCTCTCTCTCGTGCATGCGTGCGCCTGTGAAATCTGGATATCGCATTTTTGGGAGAATGTAATAGTTCTCCGACTTGTTGTAAGTAGGTGCTAGAGAAAGCAAAAATTAAGCTAACTCTATAATTCATCATGCCCAAATGTAAATAACAAACCTTGTTGAAACATATATATTTATTTGTGCTAGCAATCTTCCTTACAATATGGCTATACATCAGCCCAAGCTGTTATCTTGCCATATTCTACCCATATTACACGCTTTAATTATAACATAAAATGATGATAATAATAATAATAATAATAAATAATAATAGTAATCATACCAAAATAATAATCTTATAATACTAATATTATAATAATGATAATATAATTACATAACTTAACATCACATATGAAATTAATTTACATCTCTTTTTATTGTCCATAACCATTTCTTTTTTACTTTGGACAGGTACTCTCCTACTTTTCACTATCCTTGTTAAAAATCTTGCTTAAAGCTACTTTCCTGTCCAGTTTGAACCATTTCCCATTTATAGCTTCCTTTCTCCAATGCAGTGTACTTTTACAGTAAAAAACGATATGTTCTAAATCTTCTCTTTCCCCACATATTGGACACTGGTTCTGTGGGAACCCATTTCTTATTCCCATTAGTCGCCATACACCTGCTCGTATCCAGGCTATACTTTCTCTTTGTTCCTTATTTGAGTTATCCACATACTGTTCTCTAGCCCATACATTTTTTTATTAATATATATGATTCCAAGGAACTTTTCTTCCCAATGTTACTAAATAAATTTTGTATCTCTATATCTTCAAACCTCTGCCTAGCTTCTTTCCAAAAATCCTTAACATTATTTTCCCTCCTTCTCCAAATTTCTCCCAGACCACTATTTTCCAAATTAGTTTGTATACTATAACTCCACCCATTTTTCTTTAAGCTCCTTTCTTGGAATTCCAAACACTGCCTCAACAAGTTCTTCTCTTCTAAATTTAATAGTCTGTACCAATATTTAAGACATATATATATAGGATATTCCGCTTTGAGGAATAGGAGAACAAATTCTCACCATTTAAATCCGGATAAAGATATCGTAATTTTACATCTGACAAGACAGAGTATTGTGCAAGTTTATGCAAGAGTAGTTTGGAAACAGCGGCATTTTCAATATGTACACGTGAACTTTTGTTTGTTTGTTGCTATGGGACTAATAATTCTAGTCCGAGAACACTCTACGGTAGACTGTGGACATCACAACAGAAAATTCAGTGCGTGCTATAGCTGGCTCAAGAAAAATCTGTTACTGAGTACAACGCCGTATTCGTCGTACATGGAATATGGGTCCACCTGGGAATATAGCATGTCTCATGTGGGACAGAGCAATCGGAGAAACAGGGTTTTTGCTAGACAGGTGAACATACGAAACGGAGTACAGAGGAGGAGACAATCGAACGTTTGAGAATGGCATTTGCTAGGAAGCCGATACAAACAGCTAAACGGATAACGATTAGAAAGAATTTTTCACAAATAAATTGTAATCGACTAGACATGTTTCTTGTGTTTGAACAGTTATACCTACAACATCGTACAAATTGTTTTCGTTCATGAAAACAGGTTATATCGGCGGCTTTGCCTTTGGAACAATTGCGCATGGCAATGGTGTTTCCTCGTTGATTGTCTGTGTTAATTTTTGGGTATTTTAAATTCTCTCTCTCTCTCTCTCACACACTTTCTCTCTCTCTCACTTTCTCTCCCTCTCTTATACTTCCGGAGTCTAAGAGAGGATTAAAAATTGAATTTTATTTATGGACGCTCTTTAACTGCTGTGGTCCTTAGCGTCCCATTCTATATTGGGCGTTAAAGACCGGTAATTTTGCTCAGAGGTTCTTTTTATCAGGCTTGAGGTTCTTTTACGTGCCGTAAATCTACGACACGGAACCATCGGCTTTACTTCCCTTCCGAAGGAAGCCATGCTAAGGATTTTTAAGCCCGAAAATATCCATCGCCCTCCGCCGGGTTTGAACCCGCGACTTCGGGAACTAGAGGCTAGCATGTTAACCACTACACCACGAGGACGACGATAGGGAATAATCCTGGCTAAAGAAAATTTCCCAACTTCCAGCCGGGAATCAGACCTGGCACTCTGGATTTAGAGGCTAGCATTCTAACCACAGAGGCATCTGTACAAAACTAAATGAGTATGAAGAGGACTTCAAAGATTATTCACAGAACATTCAAGAGACTTTTAATTTGTCACATTAATATCTCAAATATATTATATTTTAATCAAAATCGCCATTTTTTAGAAAATAAAAAATAACCAAACCTTTCGCATGTAAACTTTAGTTTGGAGGAAGGGATATTTTCTTGTAAATCTTCCATGTTATGCCTAATTAATACCTGTTACAGGTATGAAATTTGGTATTTATCCGAATTTTTGTTTGAGTCGTGCTGTTCGCAGACACCTTTTTATATATTTTTTTTAGCTTTGTGAACTTTAAAACGCACATTTCCAGTGAAATCTGAATGTCGAATGTTGTTGGAACACAGTAGGTATTTCCTCTTATCTAGGCAGGTGGTAGAGACAATACAAACGGCTAACAAAGTTTTGATTATAGCTTATTTAAGGTTAAGGTTATAGCTTTTGTGCAGATTAGATTACGTATTAATTTAAACAATGGTTATCAACCGCGCAATCATCTTTTGTGTCCCTTCTTTACTAAAAACAATAACATGAGAGTTTTATCGTATATCACCTTGAGACAATTCTAATAGTCAGTCTCCAAATTGCAAGCGTTGTTTACACCTACATGAAACACAGAAAAGCGTATATCAGAATCCCTTTATTGAAGAAAAGGCGAAAGATATAGGCATTTTAATAAAATCTGCTATTTCCGTTTTTCATTAACATAGTCCTTGAATGTTTTAGGAATGCGTCTACTGAGCGAACACGCACAGCATGACACACCATAATCGTCGAATTCCGATCCGCTGAATTCGCTGTCAGTGTTCCGGTGGTGGCCAAAATCCGGGTTTTGTGGGCGTGTACTGACTCTTGAAAAGTTTAAGGTCATTCTGCAAAGAGACATGACTCCAGCGTAGGTACTCACTTCATTTTTTCTCGGTTTTAAATCTTCATGCGGATAAGGTAAGGTTAACAACAGCAGGCAGCTACAGTATGTTTAATCTTACTATGCCAAAAACGTAGGCACTCCTCAGCCATTTACGTTCAACAATTAGGCTCCATGGACTGCTCCGACTCCAAAGAATTCATCGGTTCTTCTAGGAAGTGGCTTAACAATAT
Source organism: Deroplatys truncata (assembly GCA_030765065.1). NCBI lineage: Eukaryota > Metazoa > Arthropoda > Insecta > Mantodea > Mantidae > Deroplatys > Deroplatys truncata. Next base: position 117,715,248 of record CM060980.1, read on the forward strand.
TCCTAATGTCCTTTAGTTGGTAACAGATATGGATATTTGTGTAGATTTTGCAACCAGTCTTTCTTTTAGCCTTGAACCTTTTCTTTTACTGGTTCCCGGGGTCAACCTATCATCAGTTTTCTAGACACAGAGGAAATACAACAAATCTGATGTGTTACACTCACATGACTTTCTCTACTCTTGTACAAACTACTTTTACAAACGCTTATTCTCCATCTACTTCATGTTAATCGAGATATCGAGATATTAATCTTATTGCTAATTTTCTTGTAGATGCAAGGGGAATTGGTAGGCTTTAAGCGTTTAAGAGCTGGTTGCTATGTGGAGTATTCCATTCTCTTTGTATTACCAGGACAAAAAAAATGAATAACGAATTTGAGAAAAACTATATGTATTGGAAAATTTAAGGCAATAACAAGCAATATCTCGAAAATGGTTCACTTAACAACAAAAATGTATATGACATAAATTGTGTACTTTAGCGCGATCTACATTTTTTATGTAGTAAAATTTTGTCTATCTCTTCTGGTTTACCAGTTATGCAAAAGTCGTTCACAATGAAGAACACTTTTGGAGACATTCCCAGAAATTCGAGATATACATTTCATTTGTCATGAAAATATCTTAAACATATGATATTTTAATCAAAATCGTTAGAGCCATTTTTGAGAAAATTAAAATTTTCGAAAAATGTTCCATGTAAAAGGTAATCTGGGGTGAGGGGATTTTCTTGAAAACCTTCGTGTCGCATCCTTGGAAGATACTAAACCTAAATACCAAGTTTGATGTTTATCCGACTGTTCGTTTCTGAGTTATGCTGTTCACACACACACACACACACACACACACACACACACACAGACAGACAGACAGACAGACACACACACAGACAGACACAGACACACAGACAAACACACAGACATACACACGGACATACACACGGACATGTTTCCAAAAATGCTTTTTTTGGATTCAGGGGGTCTCAAAACATATATTTCCGGTGAAATCTCGGTATCGAATTTTTGGGTGGAATACAATACTTCCCCTACTTACTTTACGTAGTAGAGAAAGTAATATACCATCTTACTTTGTGAATGCTTATTTCAACAGAAAAATTTAGTAGATTACGATGCAGGTGTTAAAAGCGGTTTTATTTTACGAGTAGGAATGTTTGCGAATCCTACGAGCAAACTAAAACCACTTTTAACACGTGTGGCATATACTGTTTTTCAGACAGCGCTCGAATTTGCAAAAATCAATAAAATAATATTATATTTATTCCTGAAACTAAGAGAAATCCCGTTTAGAACGAGATCAACTCACGTGTGTAGCGAGATTCTTGAAACAAAAGAAATGACGTTAAAAACGAAATCAATTCTCGTGTGCAGCGAAATGCCAGATGCTTTGATGTTTTGTTGATTCCCTAGCAGTTATTTTCAGTGAAATTATTTTCAACATGCTTTGCCTTCACCAGGCAATGAAGCTATTAAATGACATATCATATGGCTTTCTGGATTTTTGTGATAAGGAGTTCTAGTGCTATTCTTTCTGCTCCTAATTTCACCTGACTCTTCCATGCAGTTTCTTCCGAGTTCATAATTGCCAGCATTTACCTTTATGCAGTTATACTACATAAAATAGTAGCGTTTGTGTCAAAGCACAAGGCTGCCAATATAAGGTTTAGGTTAACTCCACAATGAATTGCGATAAATAGAAGTATAACAAAAAAATTGAGTTCTATTTATGGGCGCTCTTTAACTACTATGCTCCTTAGCGTCCCATTCTATATTGGGCGTGAAAGACCGGAAATTTTGCTCAGAGGCCTCTTTATCAGACTTGAGATTGTTTTACGTGCCGTAAATCTACAACACGGGACCACCGCCTTTACTTCTCTACCGAAAGAAGCCATGTTAAGGATTTTTACGTACGAAAAAAAAAGCCATCACTCTTCTCCAGTTTTGAACCAGCGACCTCGGGAACTGGAGGCTAGCATGGTAACCACTACACCATGGAGGATGACGTGAAGTATGACGATTTGAATTGTGAACAGAAAGGTAATGCGACCTCCATAAGAAATTAATCATGTAAAAAGACATAATGACAAGTAAAACCTAATCAAACCAACATGTTTATTAAACATTTGCAAATACAAAGGGTAACTGCCATGTGATTGGACTTGAAACCAAAGTTGGTCACAATGGAGTGCTATAAAACTTTACCGCAGTAGTGCGATACTGTAAAGCTTTTAGTTCGTGTGCACTATGTTAAAAGTCTGTCTAAAATAGTTATTTATACCACAAGTGCTAAAAGTGGAGTTTTATTTTGCGAGCAGGAATGTTTGCGGAACAAGGCTGAAAGCAAAATAAAATCAATTTTAACATGTATTGCCATGTACTATTTTTTTAGACAGCTGGCGCTAGAACTAGAGCGTTTAACACAAGTCACTCATACTAGAAATTGAAAATCATAACCAGGCATTGAATTTCTAACACTAAAGCCAAGACAGAAGAAAATAAGGTTGAACTGTCACTAGACTATAGGAAGGAAGTTGTAGATAACAAACCACCCCATTCCTCTATAGTCTTTTGGCGTTTGTAGACAGCACCCGGACCGGTTTTTACCTGCCAGTCACTGACTGGGCTCTCTTGTTTTGCATTCTTTATAGTGCAAATGTTTAAGTGTAGATAGTTAACTTGAAGCCACTGCTTAAAAATTTCTAATGACATTTTTATAACACTCCACTGTTACCACCATTGTCTCTTGCAATGGAAATCATACACTACGTGATCAAAAGTATCCGCACACCTGGCTGAAAATCACGTACAAGTTCGTGGCGCCCTACATCGGTAATGCTGGAAGTCAATATGGCAATGGCCCAGCCTTAGCCTTGATGACAGCGTTCACTCTCGCAGGCATACTTTCAAGCAGGTGCTGGAAGGTTTCTTGGGGAATGGCAGCCCATTCTTCACGGAGTACGGAGTTGAGGAGAGGTTTCGATGTAGGTCGGTGAGGCCTGGCACGAAGTCGGCATTCCAAAACATCCCAAAGGTGTTCTATAGGATTCAAATCAGGACTCTGTGCAGGTCAGTCCATTACAGGGATGTTATTGTCGTGTAAGCATTCCGCCACGGCCCGTGCAGTATGAACAGGTGCTCCATCGTGTTGAAAGATGCAATCGCCATCCCCGAATTGCTCATCAACAGTGGGAAGCAAGAAGGTGCTTAAAATATCAATGTAGGTCTGCGCTGTGATCGTGCCACGCAAAAAAACAAGGGGTGCAAGCCCCCTCCAGGAAAAACACGACCACACCATAACACCACCATCTCCGAATTTCACTGTTGGCACTACACACGCTGGCAGATGCGTTCACCGGGCATTCGCCATACCTACAGCCTGCCATCGGATCGCCACATTGTGTACCGTGATTCGTCACTCCACACAACGTTTTGCCACTGTTCAATCGTGTAATCCTGACGCTCCTTACACCAAGCGAGGCGTCGTATGGCATTTTCCTGCGTGAATGTGTGGCTTATGAGCAGCCGCTCGACCATGGAATCCAAGGCTTCTCACCTCACACCTAACTGCCATAGTACTTGGAGTGGATCCTGATGCAGTTTGGAATTCCTGTGTGATGGTCTGGATAGATGTCTGCCTATTACTCTTTACGACCCTCTTCAAATGTCGGCGGTCTCTTGTCAGTCAACAGACGAGGTCGGCCTGTACGCTTATGTGCTGTACATGTCCCTTCACGTTTCCGCTTCACTATCACATCAGAAACAGTGGACCTCGGGATGTTTAGGAGTGTGGAAATCTCGCGTACAGACTTCTGACACAAGTGACACCCAATCACCTACCACGTTCGTAGTCCGTGAGTTCCACGGAGCGTCCCATTCTGCTATTTCACGATGTCTAATGACTACTGAGGTCGCGGATATACTGAGTACCACACAGTAGGTGGCAGCGCAATGCACCTAAGCTGAAAAACGTATGTTTGTGGGGGTGTCTGGATACTGTTGATCACGTGGTGTATGTATATTATGTGGAGGCCTTATATCCATTAACGTAACAGCGGATTATTTGACGACTGAAATGAATTCTTCTAATGAATTCAACTGACTGCCTTTGTGGTCTTGTAGTTAGCTTGGAAACCTTCAGATCCTGAGGTCTCGGGCTGGATCCCTGATCTACATTTTTATTTTCTTCAATTTCTTCATTAAGCGCCTGATTTGTCACAATTTAGCATTTCTTTTGTACAAGTAGTAAGCAAGAGCGATCTGAATAAATAGCGTCAAACACACCTCTTACTGCCGTCGTATCACTCTCCCGCTGGACATCTTCCGTTCATATTGCTGGCGTGAATTACCTAAACATTGTACAACTTCCTTTTATTGAACGTTTAAATGAAAGAAACTGATTTAGTTATAAGTCTCGAAATCCATTGAGTTCTTGATAGTTCTCGGAAGATTTAAAACAATTATACATTCTTTCTTCATGGTGAAAGATATAGCTTTTTTAGATCGTTCGTGTCACACATCTTCTCCCTACCTTTTCAGCACTAACTTCTTGGTTTGCAGCTTGTGTCGGAATTCTTGTCCGTGGTTTACCTATTTTCTACATATTTCTATTTTGTTATATTAGCGATTCTTCAGTTATGGCGGATATGTAGAACATGATCTGTAATTGGGAATTCTGGTGTTGTGTATTCTGCGTTCTTTGTTTGAATTAATTCCTATTAGTTGTTACACCTACCACGTAGGTTTAAATGATATAAGGGCGATAAAATTGCGTTTTATTTATGGACGCTCTTTAACTACTATGGTTCTTAGCGTCCCATTCTAAATTGCGTATGAAAGATCGGAAATTTTGCTCAGAGGCCGGTTTATCATGCTTGAGGTCCTTTTACGTGTCGTATATCTACGATACGGGACCACCAGATTTACTTCCCTTACGAAGGAAGCCATACTAAGGATTTTTATGCCCGAAAAGTTAATTGCCCTCCGCCGGGTTTGAACCCGCGACCTCGGCAACACAAGTACGATAGTGGCAATTGTACAGTTAATACTAAAATACATCTTAGGTAATTAAACCAGCAATCACATGTTATTTTTTGACATCTGTATACAAACTAATTTTTACGCAGCAATTCCTACATCTTTAGTACTTGTGATAAACTTTTGTGAAAAGAAATAACGGACTACGACAAACGTTGTTTAGTGTTGCATTAGAAACGAGCGAGATGGATTGGCGGTAACAGTGAGGGAAAGGGTCCAGGATTCGACTGCCGTTGGGCCTGCCATTCTTCGCGTTTTACCTTGTTGGTAGGCGAATACCGGGATTAATTATATAATGCCGCGAATTGTTTGTCATTTCATTTCCTTATCATGTTTAGAGATCGAAGGATCAGGCGAGTGGACGATGGGCGAGATGTATGGCGATGGAGTTTGCTTTGTGGAATGGTCTGCCCTGGCGTTCGTGCGGGACGGGTCCTCAAGCGAGACCTCTCCGTAGGCCTGTGGGATGCTCGGCCGCCGTCAGGATATAATATCTGGGGATGTTAGAGATTCCGCCTGTGTCCTAACCTGCCGCCCCAGTTTTGGTCCACCTCTGTGTACTTCGCTTTACCCCTTTCTGCTGGAGGTTTCCAAAAGCACAATAGGCGAAATCCTCCTCCGCTTCCTGATAATCACAACCGTTTATAAATGTTGGTTTTGTTAGAACCTAATGTAGCTGTTACTGAACTGATTGTAGAATTACCACAAGCATAACAGTGAAGATGGCTGCAAACTCTGTGTCCAGCAGATAGGGTTGCAGCGGTTCCCAAACTGTGGGTCACGACCCTCACGGGGGCCGCGATATTCTATCTGGTGGGTCGCAGTGGATATTTAGAATTATTAATAAATCATTTTTATTGTTAATTATTATTACAACAATGGGTAAAATTGAATTTAGTCATTTATTACATATTACATTTAAACAGAGTCATGTTTTGCATTTAAGAAGCATATTAATAATACCATTTCACAGGAAATACACTTGTACAATTTTATGTAAACCATTAATTATTACACTGCACATCGGGATGATTAGTGATAAGTATGAGCTTGTTTGCTATTAATTAATCGTTCAATGCCTCACTGTATATTAGTTGCACACATTATTAAGCCACTTTCTAACTGCAGTCTATTCCTAGATTTAGTCTTGATGTTCATCATTGACGAAAATCCAATTTCGCAGAGATATGAGGTGCAGAATGGAATAAGCACGTTTAGTGCGGCAGACAACAGGGTATTCTGTTCTTCTTGCTAGCCAGAACTGAAACACATCTTCCTTCTGGAAAGCCAGTTTTAAACTTTGGTCTGAAGAAAGCTCAATTAATTCATCCTTTAACTTCTTACTTAAGTTGTTGAACTGTGCACGAAAACTTGCAAATAAATGATTAAGCAGCGAAGTGAATGGAGGGGTCGCCAATAATTTCATTATCGAAAAGGGGGTCATGTGTGCAAGAAGTTTGGGAACCGCTGGGTTAAAGGAAGAAAGTAGCAGGAGCTACAAGTCACCAAATGTTAATCAAATAGTCCATGCTTCAGTTTCATGAGAACGGAGGGAGCTTCTTCACACCATACTAGCACACTGTTGGGATGAAATACTGCCACAACGCCAGATTGTTCGTACAACAGACGAGAGTTATGACCAATGAGCCCCGATATCTCCCTTGCGATTTCTTTCTTGGAGATTTGGAAAGGCTTACCTTCGCTTCCCAATGAGTACCTCAACGAGTCACGAGAGCTGTGGAAAGGGCCGATGCAGATGTTACAGTATCTCCCCATGGGACATTATCAGTCGATATTGAACATTTCTAATTTATTAATCCAAAGTTCAAAATGATCTTTATTAAAACAGTGAAAACAGGTGCACATATACGAATATCTCTGGAATTTAGCAAATTGAAAGTATTCATTTCTTTTATAAACATAAAATGGATGGATAGTAAATCATTAAAACGAACTTGCCCAATTTTAAACATGTTTTGAGGAGAGCATTAAAGGCTACCTTGGGAACCCCTCGACTGTACTGTTGATAACTGAAGTAAAGCATTAGAAACATAAGCTTTCGTACGAATACTTTGTACGATCAAGAGTCGTGCAGACTGCTACACTAGAAGGTCGTAACTAGGACTTGTTTACGTTTGTACACTCGTAAACACGAAGAGGGTTACATTTAAATGGATGCTGAGATTGGCATATTGAAAATTGGGCATGAAATAAACAATAGCAGCGAGTTTGCGAGGGTGACCTTGAGTGGACGCCAGCGGCATGACAGCTGGTGTAAAAAGATGAATGGTTAACATTCCCCTGGCGCCAGGATTCTTTGGAGGCGCGGTTTTCCTTGGTGCGAAATGTGATTTTGTTTTATTATGAGTGACAAATGTTTAGTTGCTGGAGTGTGTGGGTTTGTGCCCACACGACCATTGTCTTTCATCCGCTAACCATGGTCACTATCCTGCGCAATGTTTGACCGGTCACACACATTGCTTGTCAAAGTACTGTGGATATCCTGAAAATGCATCCCATATTCTATCAAATCTCTACAGGCATTCCAGTTACAATATCAGCAGTCCTTTAAAGAAATAGTTAACCCCTTTTTTGGCCTTATAAATTGGAAACCTGTCGTTAATTTGATACATAATTTATCGTTGTAGGCACAGCACTTGCATTTTAAACATATTTTTAAAAATTGTACTGCATCTGTCATTTTTTACACCACATTCTGCATCATTTCACAGAAAAACTCCTAACCCCTATACTCTATGGTGTATAGAGGTAAATTTAGCTTATCTTTTAGGGAAGTTTTGTTCTACAATTTGGTACCACTACTAAATTTGGCAGCATCCGTGTGTTCTTTTCTTTCTTTGCAAATATGAGCTTTTCCCTATTTTTACTATGAACTTCTTTTGTGAATGACGTTTCCTGATATAAATGACTCTTTTTCTCAGAAACTATTGAAAAGAGCTAAATGAAATTATAGGATCATAAAAACTATAACGTAATCCTGTTGTGGACCTACTTTGGGGTTACTAAGATGGTTGATTTTTTAAAATAATTAACTGCTGATCAATTTAATCAGTTGTGTAAATAATAAAAAGTACAATGTTCCTTAAACGATATTGTTCTGCAAAATTAATTCAGCGATCTTAGAAGGCATGCAGCTTACAATTTCTGAGATAATGGATCGTTAAGTTACCAAATTTAACATTGGCACGATGGAGCTTTCATTTTCCCTTAAGTGAGGAATCAAATGTTTACATTGCTTACTTTGTAGTAAAAACATTCATTCAGGTAATTGTAAACAAATGCGGTCGAATGTAATCCGTGCAGAAAACGTGATCCATTCCTTTAGAACGTAACGAGGCATTTCTTCCGAGATTTATCTAACATTAGACTCCACTCAGCTCTAATCACTTGCTATGACTCTCTTGAAACAAATTCCAAGCAAAAAAATGAACAATGAGCCTATTATATTCGATTTAAAACTTAGAGAGGGGGGGTTGTAAATTGGTGTCTTTAAGGATTTCGGTTCTGAATGGTGTAAATAACGAAAGGTAAGCTAGCTCAATGCAGTACGATTAATAATAATAATAATAATAATAATAATAATAATAATAATAATAATGCCATTTATAATGAAAGGAAATGAAATTGTCTCTAATACCTATTTTAGAGGCAGAGGAAATATTGTATTCAATCTCAAAATGCATGTTTTGACGTATACTGAACCCAAAAAAAAGTATTTTTGGAAAAAGATCTTCACGCGTGCGTCTGTGGGCGCACGCCCGTTGAATGTACAAAAATACAGGAAACTAGAGCTGTTGTACAGTGCTTTTAAGTTTGCATACATTTTAAAAAGAACCTAAATTTAGGGTTTAAACATGGCTTGAAGTAGGGCAACTTGTATGTGCACCTATATGTTCCTTTGTGCTTTAATGTATTTTAAGGTAAACCCAAAACTCAAGTTTTGATTAAGTTTTATAAATAGAGCAAGCAACGTTCATCCGTCTTACATTGGACTTACAAATTGTGAATTACGACTAACTTTCTTTGCATCCGTAGAATATAATATCCGAAATATCAAAAATATCTTTCTCTTTTCGTTTCTGAGTTACTTTCCTTCTCAAAGTTATCTGGGAGCCCTTCGGAATCCGCGAACTTTGCTATTGCTGGATGCGCGACCCGTCAGCTACTGTTGCAGCCCCGGGAAGCCTTCAAACTAGTAGTTCTAGAACCTTTTGCACCCAATTACTCCCTTTCTAAAACGAAATTATTGGGAATTCCCACATCACCGTTCAATTCGCTGCTTAAATTAGTTCGCACGAACTCTAACTGGGCAACAAATCATTGACGTGCACATTGTACGAGTTTCTTCATTTGTGTGTAGTGGAAAAATACATTTAAGTACTTATCCCAGAGAATGGTCCTACCCACTAAAACCCCTCCAGATGTTAATGCGCATTAGTTGTTTGGTTTTCCTGCTAATTAGTGTGGTCCCACATAGCACTCCGGTTAGTCATTGAAAGATGAGAAACTGGCATGTATTGTATACGCGCGCTTCAAATGTTAATTACTCGGGATTACATATGAAGTACGCCCTGAGCAATCCGAGTGGTAAGTTGTATATTACTCTTGCAGTTAATGCAAATGTCTTGATCGGATAAATAGCCTAATGTATGACACATAACGTATGTGTAGCGATTATGTATCTACTTTAAAATGCAAATAATTTTGATCTACAGGAATCTACAAAGGCGTCTTGGCGATAGCCAAAAGTCTTTTTGAGTATGTCAGGTTTTCTTCCCCTACATGGGAAGAACGTCGCATCTTATGGTGGCTAGTTTTCCTCAGGAAGAAATTTCCCACACTAAGTGTACGAATCTATATATATAGTTTATTGAATCATTGTAAAAATTTAATGATGAATCTCTCAATTTAGACTACCAGAATTGCAATGCACGTGATAAATTAGGTGTAATACAGATGGAAACCATTCATTTAGTGACACCGTTTAAACAAGAGATTTAAAGACCACAGTTATATATGAAGCAATAATCTGCCGTGTTACATTCACATGGCTTTCTCTACCCACTAACGCTTATTTGTATATAAAGCCTACAAACTCTTGTTATGAAAGCTTATCTATCAACTTTACACGTTAATCGAGATAAACATTTCCAGAAATAGTTTTGTTACATATTCCGTTATAGGTACAAGGGGATAGAGAAAACCGAATTTTGAATATTCACAATGTCAGGAAAACTACAGCTCATATTTCAAATGTTAGATATTTAAAAGCAGTCGCTATATCCTGGCCTTAAAATTCCACACAATTTCCATATCTCTAGAAACAACTGGTTAGCGAGAGGTTTTAAAAAATGACAAAAGTATTGAAATTTTCAAACTAATAGAAACGAATACCTTGGAAATGGCTGATGCCACAAAAATATTATTGGAAAATGAATTTTAATTTTAAAGATATCTATAGTTTTTCAGTGGTAAGCTTTTGTCTCTCTCTCTTATAGTTTACCTCTTATACAACATTTTCAAAATTCCTTCCAAATGAAGTGGAGTTTGCAGGCTATTCCCAGAAAATTCAATGTACCAATACGTATCATTTGTCATTTAAATATCTTAAATATCTAGTATTTTTATCTAAATCGTTAGAGCCATTTTAAGAAAATAAAAAGTAACGAAAACTTTTCCATATAAAGGATGTTTGGGGTAAGGGAATTTTCTTGAACATCTTCATGTCTTATCTTTGGAAAATACTGAACTTGAATATCCGATTTTTTGTTTTTGAGTTATGCGGTTCACACACACGCACGCACACGCGCACACACACACATACTCTCTCTCTCTTTCACATGCTATTTTTTTATTCAGGTATGCCAAAACCGGTACGTATTTTCTGTAGAAATCCCGGTATCGAAATTTGGTGGAATAAAATAATTCCTCTGCCTACTAGGTACGCGGTAGAGTGCACAAAATAAAAGTGCACAGCCGACTTTTCAAAAGAAAGAAATTTATGAATTCTGATCGGCCATTCGGCTACATTAAAGGTGTTTACTACATCTCCTGCCTTGAACATGGGTTTTCATCATTGATGAATATAAGACAGACAGCAGTCAAGGAAATTATGTAGTAATTAACAATGCTAATTAATAATGATCGATAGCAAGCTCGTTGTACTGATTTTCCTGGTTTAATGTTTTTACAATCCGTACGTTTCTTAAAACTCGGTAATTCCATTAGAACTAATGAGGAAGTTAAAACAGTTTTTGTGTGTTTAGTCAGCATACATGTTGCTGTGGTTTTTCAAATTTCGAATACCTGTTCTCTGCAGCATACCGGTTGAAAGGTGTATAGGTTAACACCTTTTAAACCAGAAGTAGATCTCGATGGACTGAACAGGTTTATGAGCGCTTCCCCCTCTTCTACCTTTCATATATTTCTAGAAAAACGCTTTGAAATGCAGACACTTTTGGCAACAGCGTGCTTCCCTTGCAGGTGGTTAAGAAATGCATAGCTAAGGTCAGGGCTGCTGCACAGTAGCATGCGCGCTCGCTTTCCGTTGCAGCTATGAACTTATTACTGCATATCGGCATGATATTAACTTTTCCTGGAGGTAATTAGTTTGCAATATAGTTGTTTCGTGTATTTTCAGCAAATTTTTAATGAACATTAAAAGCAAAATATGTTTAATCCTAAAACGAAAAGAGTTAAATATTTTACCTTTAACATTTACTTGAAGTGAAAACCAAGTAGGTTTAGCAATTTACAACATATACAAAAAAGTTAAAGTAATTATCAAAGTATTCAGTGAAAACCAATAAAAGGAAAATTGTTTTATGGAGATACAATAAAAGAACTAAATGGCTATCTAACATTTAATAAACGTGCTTTCTTTTATATAATATATTAATTGATATTAGCGTAAATTAAAACATCGAAATCAAGCTTAGATACAATACTTAAAAGCCTAAACTTTAAAAAAGAGTACCACTCGTATTTTAAGTGTATGCAACCTGCAGAAAAAATATTTTAAATTGAAAATTGTTGGGAAAACAAATTTTCTAAAACTCTAAAATGTCTTTCTTCTTGCTTTGGACCAAGCAATAGACTCGCCTCTTGACTATTATGCCCGTAACAGGTGCGCAAACATACATTCTTAACATAAAATCCACATTTGGATAGGTAGTTTGCAGGCCATTTTCCCCTAGCAGTTTGTAAAGTGGTACTTGCTTCTTACATTCAACTTTCGTGTTCAGAAGAGGAGATCTGAGGTGAAATAGCTGTCACTAAACAATATTCTTAAAGTAACACTTCACTTGTTTGAAACTGGAATTTATTTTGGATTATAAGGTTAACTGGTTGAAATAGTGTGATTTTCAGAAATTGAAACGGTTTTGATCGAAAGTGATATTTAGAGCCGTTTTCGAGTGGTGACGTTTTCAGTGGTCGACTTAGTGCTCGCTGCATTGAGCCAATCACTAGAGCAACAGTCCCTCGGTTTTTCTGCATGCGTTGACTTCTCTTCTTATGTTCCTTCCATCAGCCAAAGTGCTAAAATTGTAGGGCTGGAAAATGGCTCTGCATATCATAGGGCCAACATCCTCTATATTTGTGAGAAATTGCCATCTGAAGCCAACTAAACCTGCACCCCGACCTGAAACCCCAGTTTCAAACTAGGGGAGTATTCTTTGCTAGTCTTCGTCAAAACTTTGAGAAGTTTTTTCGCTTCTCCTTCAAGCTCCGCGAATTTCTAAATTTTTCGGGTGGTACCTAATCCAAAAACTCTTCATATACAACCACGTACCTTTCTTCAGCTTGTCTAACTTTATGATTAATGTTTTCACTCCGAAATTGACTTTTCCAGAGGAACGTACGTCGCAATCACAAATTTTGGCTGAAGATATCCCAAATGTAAAGCTGAACCTACCCATTCTCCCAATATGAAGATTGGTCTAATGAAATGACGAAACTCCATCATTTTTTCTATGATTTATGGCAATTCCTCGCTTTCTTGCTCCTCTTTTTCTACCCAGTTTTCCTAACCAAACTATCTGCTTCTCCACTCAGGCAATTTGAACTAATTGACCAGGGCATTGTGAGACCAGTCTTACACTCGCTCCAATAAGTTGTAGCGATGGTCATTTGTGTGTCGGCAATCAGCGTCATACCCCCAATCCTTAAGTATTGTGATTGTAATAGTGTTGTGGAAATGAGGGTCTTTTATAAGCAATTTGCGTTTTAGCTGTCATGTTTTGTGACTTAGCTTTACAATATTTCGCGATTAAAATATCTTTCTAACAGAGGTCAGTGTGTTCTGGTAAAATTACAAACTACTCTGAACAGCTGTGGTACTTGCACTTTAATTGATATTTGTCTCTATCACACTAGTCTTCTCTCTTCCTTGTTCACCTTGGAATTGTCAAGGTTTTGCTAAGAATGTGAAACTCTGTCTATAAATATCGATAAAATAAAGGTGTAGTTCACTGGCCAGCCCACAATTTGCAGATAAAATAATTAATTGAGTGTGAATGGGACATGACCTTGCAACATTCCTAGTGCCACGCCCGTGAGTCTCTCCGCTCCATTGCCACACATCGCCAAAGTTAGCAAAAGTCAAGGTCGGCCGGCGCCCTTTGACAAACACCACAATAGCAGGTGTAACGTCAAGGAGAAGATGTAGGTGATTATTGTATAATTTTTCTACTACTAATACCACCGTATCATTACTTCACTGTGCGCATGCGCTGACACGTAAAAGCTAGCTGACATTAGCGACATACAATGAGAGGAACAGCAACTACGCTTACACAAACGTTTACGAGATTTCCCGCAATCGACGATGATGTCGCCACTCTGTTTATACTAGTTGCCAAAACAACCAAACCGTAAGCTTCCACCTCAATAGTGAACGCATAAATGTCTTTGCCGCTGTTCTAATAAACATATACCAACGAAGCCCCCAAAACGTAAATTGTTATACATGAACAAAAGAAGTTAAGCAGCGAAAATTAGTACAAAGTAAGTCTAGAATACAGGAGACAAGAGACAAGAAGAGGGAGCGCACAGCTTCAACCGCCTTTCGTATTGAAAACAACTATCATTTTTTTGAGGCGAAGTTAAAGAATCGGCGCATTACAGAATCTCTTGGATTAATGGCTACTCCCGCTACTTGCACAGAAGCGTCTAGAACCAGAAGGAAGCTCCGATTACGAAGTATCCCATCGCTTTCTTCTTGATTTTTTCTCTCTTATTCAAATAAAAGTTTACGAAAATTTTAATTCAGTCTTAACGTTTGCTGCAAATGTCTTAAGAAGTGAAAGGAAGGAAGTGACGGCTAGCCTTACGAGCGAGATGAACGAGACGAAAGTGAAATGAGGAAGATGAACGAAGAGAGGAAAAGTGAAAGCGATATGAACGAACCGCTCAAAAAAGATGATTATGCTACGACTGTGCTCGTATAAGCGACACTATTTAGTAGACATCTGATCTATATGCCTAACTATACCGTACGGTATCCTCATATATGTTATACGGATGTATCGAGCAATGTGTAATTTCTCTTCCTTTTTCCTTAGGTGGAGGAAGCATTGCTGCCCACGTCGTGATTCCCTCGGTAATATCAAGCTTTGTGGTCTCTGAATAAACAGGAGAATTTTTTTTGTGAAAAGATCCGCGTACATATAAGTAAATAAGTAGTGCGCGCGTAGGAGGGAGGGAGAGTGTGTGTGTGTGTTTGCTTCGATTGCTTAGAAAAAAACAAACACACAAATAAGTGCTAAATTCCATCTCACTTTTAAAGGATGCTGGAAGATAAGGAATACCCTCACTTCAAACAATCCTTTAAACTGAAAATATTTCATTAAGCTTTTATCTTCTCAAAAATATATACTTCTAACGATTTTTAAAACGTCCTAAGTTTGAGATACTGACTGCTAATAGCATACTTTTAATCTTCTGTAAATAGGGAATGAACCTTAGTTTAATCTCATCGATTTTTATGTAACTGGAAGATTATAAGGGAGAAAGAAAAGCCTACTACAGCGAATATTTAACTTGATTAAAATACACTATATATAAACATCATTAGCCTTTTTCTAAAACTTTTGTTATTATTATTATTATTATTATTATTATTAAATACTTTAAACAGCGCTCCTTGAAATGTTTAGTAGTTGTTCCTTTATTTCTCCGGAGTTGATCCAAAACGGTTGTAGCTTCTTGAGGGCATGAGGTCCTGGGGGCCGTCTAAGGATCTTGTCGTCCTTAGTTCCAAGATGAAAGAAGAAAATTTGTAAATTATTCTTCCTCGTGGACTACAGGGAGCTGAACGTCTGGAAGAAGTGTTTCAACTCATACAGGATTGACAACCTGCAATCCAGCGACAATCCAGTCACCGACTTCGAGGTCGGGCTGGCAATTATTGGCCTGGACGCAAGAGAGACAGAAAAGAGGGCTCACCAGATGCATTTCTCGGCCAATGCCATTGGCATCTGTAACGCACCAACTATCTTCCAGCGAATTATGAAATCAGTGATAAGACGACTGATTTACGACGCCTGCCTGCTATAACTGGTTGGTATCATAGTAATCGTCGGTAAGACTTGTGAAGACTATCTCAAGAATCTGAGCAAAGTGCTTCAGAGATTTAAGAAAAAAAAAATACAAAATAAAAAGATCCAGCAAAGAAATCTGCCACTTGGGTCACCCCATCGAGGTGGTCGTGGACCTAGAAAAAGTACACGCAGTAAGGAAGTGGTCGCTCTGAACAAGCGGAGATGCGCAGTTTCTTGAGGCGTGCAGCTATTACCGCCATTCCCATCATAGCTTCCATAGCCACTCATCCGCTTGACGAAGGAAGCACCGATGGAGAGACAAGACCGAGGTAGACAACATTCATGGCATTGAAATCAGCCCTCTGCAGCGCGTCGAATTGTATGTTCCCATAGGAGAGTGTCTATTTCGCGGACATCATAGTTACTGCAATTGGCAGTATGCTTCCCAGTTCCAGAACGGGCAAGTTTGGGTGTAATGTTTCAGCAAGTTGCTATCCAGGACGAAGAACTAATGTGATGCCGTTGGAAACTCCTGGCAATAGTGCAGACCACAGACCACTTCCATGTGCAGCTTAATGACCATTCTACCCTCACTTGGCTCTTCTGAATTTAAAACACCTGGAAAGTCAGATATCCCGATTAGTTTAGGGGCTACAGGAACAAAATCTTACGTTGCAACATAGCTATGGAAGAAGCTACCCCAAAGTATGGTCATTGCAGTCAAATGGAAATAAGATTGTGCCGCAAATGTCCATATGATTTTGTCTATACTATGGAGGGAGCAGCTAGTGGACGTCGACGGGGATCCTTCGTGATAGAGTTGAAGAAATATCCTTCCAGTTGAGCTGGAAGGACATTGCGTCTGTAAATGCTAGTGGACTCGCTAGGATTTGACGTTACGGACACATTGCCGATGATGCGACTGTCCATCGATAAAAGACCTAGGGAATAGCTGATCCATCCTCGGAGTACGGCTAAGAGGCCCTAGATGAAGTGCACGTGGAACATCGGGAGGTCATCTGTTATCCAACCGCACCATAAACAACCTCCGACAACGATGCTTCTGGTTATGGTTAGGATCATTTGCCGCGAGATGGTGCCGCCAACTGGCTAGTGTGCGGCGATTCGCGCCCGATAGACTAGCAGTCGGAGTTACACGCAGCTCATAACGTGAGAATACCGTTTGAACGCATTACCGCCGATTTTGCCTGGCCTTTTCCCATGCCTACAGGGAAAACAAGTAGCCAAAGGCCCTAGCTGTGCGTGGTCGGGCACTGCCAAGTGGAAGAACCGATTTTCCAGTTCCAGTAGCTGCGAAAACTAAAAGGACTAGGTGACAACTCCGAATCAACCCTATAGAGGGCAGTGCTATCATGCTAGGAATGTATAAGACCTGCAATACGCCAGGGGCACCCGCATCTCGACGGGGGAGTAGAGTGGTGCACTCACACATTCAAAGAACATCTAAGAAGGTTGCAGCCAGCCTGTGAACACATGTTACCACACTAGGTTGGCGCTAATAAATTTAGGTTTGGGCACAGAACTACGCCTACCATGCGATCTGCTGTTTTAACCCCACCTGACATATAATCTGTGTCCCGGTATGTCGGCTAACTCATGGAGTATCTGCACAATATGCAAGAGATGGGCCGTCAGCGATTGCAAACAGCGAGAGAATGCATAGAGATCTGATTTAGTCGACAAGTCAACAGCCATGGTTTCCAGGAGGGCGACATGGTATAAGTCATTTATACAGTGCTTTTCCTTCACACCGTGGCCAGCGGACGGTTGCTCCCGCTCCAGCCGCGCAGCTCGGACTCCCACCGAAACAGTTATAATATCCCCGTAACCGCCTCATGTTCTCATACTTACAGTTACAATTACAATGATAATAAACACATACCATATCATAAGAGTTGTTGGAAATGTTATCCTATTACCACACATTTGTAGCACTCTCCCAGGAAATTTCCATTCACACTTAAGTGTTCAATATCCGAAACTGAGTGAATTTCTCGACTGATGTTTTCTTTTAGATATTACAATGTATAGGTTTTATTGCGTACACCTTATTTTTCATGCTATCATTAGATTCGGGTAAACGTATGCAATTGGATTTTGCAAAATAATAGTAATTGACCTATGCTTAGTATTCTCCTCTGACGAAGCATGGTTCCATTTATATGGCTATGTTTCGTCGCAAAATAACAGATATTGGAGTACATAAAGACCCGATTTTACACAGAGATAGCCTTGCATGACGCGAAAATGGGTATGCAGTAAATGCATACAGAGTCATAGGACTTATATTTTTCAACAAACAATAAATGTAGAGAGGGTACAGAAATGACTTCCACCTGTTTTTGAACAGCTGACCGACGTTAAATGTCAGTTTGGGTTTTTCCAACAAGAATTTGCTACCGCGCATACTGTTTGTGAGTCATTAAATTAATGCGGGAAAATTTTGAAGATAAGTTAGGTTAGTAAAAAATTATAGCACTCACGATTTCCAGATTTAACTTGTGACTTTTACTTATGAGGAAATTAAAATAAAATAAGATGTGTGCAACAAAACCATACATTGTAAGAACTAAAAGAAAACCACGCCAAAAATTCAGTCCATTTCGGATACTGAACTCTCCAAAAATTTCCTGAGAAGATGCCAGAAGTATGCGGATAGAGAAGCACAATATCTCCAAAATCTCTTATGAGAAGGTATGTTCTTATTATCATTGTATTTGTAACTATAAATATGAGATTGTGAGGCGGTTGCGGGGATATTATTACTATTTCGGCGGGAGTCCAAGCTGCGGCGGCCGCTGGCGAGCAGTCGTGCTGTGACCACACAGTGTGTATCTGTTTACCTTTTCGCGCATGCAGTGGGGTCCTGTTTTACGTGCACAATTCTAGTTTATTTACATATGAATATATAACTTTAAGCAATAGCTTTACTTGTAATCACTTATAATAACATTGTTTAAATATATAACTAAATAAAACCCTATTTTAGCAATATCTCCACAAAAATAGTTTTAATGGCAACAAAACCGAAATACATTATATTTTTTACTCTCAAAGAGAAAACACAAACTAAATATTATTTAATAATCTGTACAATCTCTATTCTTGTGCAATACCTGATTTAGCCGCCTAGGCACTAAATCACTTAGGTGCTAGAAGAACTTCGGCTCTGAACGCAAATGTTCCCACATTTCATGACAGTGTTTCCAGAGGGCGACGAGTGCCCAGGCGGCTAAATCAGGTTTCGGACAAGAATTGAAGTTGGACAGATTATTAAAATAATGTCTAGTGAATGTGTCTCCTTTGAGAGTAAAAAGTATAATTTTCTTCAGTTTTATATTATAATGTAATTAAAATACCTTTTCATGGAGATATTATGCAAAACAGTGTTTTATTTAGTTGGATATTTGGATTGGATACTGATTCTAATAATGTCCAGTAAATGTGTCCTTTTTGAGAGTAAAAAGTTTAAGGCACTCTAGCTTTACATCATGTTGCCATTAAAAAATATTTTTAATGGAGATATTGTGTAAAACGGGTGTTATTTAGGTATATATTTTAACATGGTTATTATAAGTGATGACAAGTAATACATTTATATGTGTATGATCTAGAATTGTGCACGTAAAACAGGCCATCACTGCATACGCGAAAAGGCAAACAGATGCACGCACCTCCTCCTTGTTACAGCTACATACCCTACCTGTATGGTGGTCAGTAGGATGACTCGCAAAGCTGCAGTGACGGCATAAATGGAAGCCAGGAAATATTAATTAAACAATTTCTGGAAATATTAATTAAACAATTTCTGCAAATCTTTATATCGATTAACATTGGGTAGATAGAAGAATAAGCTTTTTTTAACAATCAGGTATAGGAATTCCTAAGCATTAAGCCAGGACAGAAGGAAACAAGTTTGAGTGTTATTGGACTGTAGGATGGGACGTCGCAGGTAACAAACTATCCCCGGTCCCTCAATCAGTCTTTTAGCGTTTGTGGATAGCATCGGACCGGTTTTTACCTGGCTATTAGTGATCCTTGTCCGCTGTTGTTTATGTTCTTTGTAGTGATAATTATTTGAGTATAGCTCAAGCCAACTGCTTAAAAATCCTATGCCTGGTATTAATAGTTTGCTGAAGAATGGGTAGAAAATCATATGAATGTAATTTGTTTTCTTGTGAGTGTCTATCTCTTAAGTTTCCTTTTATACAAAAGAAAAGATGATTTCATAGATTGTTTACATAGACTTCAAGATATGTATTTTATTCAGTTTTAACATCCCAAGTATATGATAAACTAGTAAAAGCCGTTAGAGTAATAAGATAACAAAAAGCTTAGGAATATTTTTTCGTATAAAAATTGTTTCGGTTGGGGAACAGTGCTGAAAATTTTGCCCTGAATCCTTAGATGCTGTCTGACTTTAGCACGGTGTTTGTGTTATACAACTTTTGTTTTTTGAGTTATGATTGTTGTGGGAAATAAATATAAATCAGACAAACAATCTGTAATAAACACTACGGCATGCTCGTTTTCATAGCAAACACATACATATGCAAAGATGTAACACTTCGTACGCAAATCGTAACGGAGTCTTTAAACTAAAGATATTATGTTCAGCATTATTACAAAAACTCGGTATTCCACACTTAAACTGACATACGCACTCGGATGATGTTCTAAAGTTGTTTCTATTTCTGTAAGAGAAATTCAGCTAAAACATTTAATTTTAGCGAAATCTCAATACTTGTTTTTGAGTCTAATGCAACACTTCCTCTGCCTCAAGTATCTAAGAGGTACGAAAAGAAATAACGGTACTTTTTGAAGCCGTTTGGTAGTAAAGGCCGAGCTTATTTTTGCCTAGACAGGATGAATTTAGATGCCAAATCGAATGCCTCGGAAATCCTTGGACAAATTTTCCTGTGTTCTCCAATGACCCCAGTGGTTCACCTTAAAGGATATAAGCATATGCGAGTAAAAACAAGAGACGTAAGCTTCTCCAAGGACATTCAAGTGCTCCTAGACCCTTCAAAATTATATATTCAAAATTCAAACTTATACCAGTGTCAAAACATCCTGTTCTTGAGACTGAAGACAAGGATGATCTATGCGCTGCAGCTGCATGTAGGTACCGTATTTCCATTACTGGAACACAATTTTTGTTTTAACACTTATTGCTTTCTTTCTTTAAAAGCAACTAAAGTATAAATTTACACACGGTGTAAATTTCAGGCGCATTATTTTTATAACCGATACAATATGTAGCGCTGGTAAAAATTATTATGGATATTTCGAGGAAAGTCGTTGGAATTTAGGAGTCTCTCGAGTAAACTTTCTATCTACGTCAACCAACTTTTAAATAAGTTGAACGTTCTCCAAAGTCTTATTTATAAAAACCCAACTTCACATGTGCAAGCATTAGTGTAAAATTTAAACTTTAAATATACAGAAAATGTTATTCAGGGTCTTGTATATGAAATTTCAAGCCTATACTCACGTCGGCTCATTTAAAAGCGTCAAGTTTTTAGAAAATCATCCACCTTAATTTTGCACGGGTTCCAAAAGCTGAAATGTATCATTAAATGTATTCTAACACTATCTAAATAATTTCTGTACTAGTACGTGCATAGGTCTGCCATAAAAAATTATGGAATTTTGGGTTCTCCAAATAAACTTTCCTTAATGCTTCACTTATTTGAACAATATTTGCAACTTTTCATCACTTTATCTTAAGTCTTATGTATAAAGTTTCAATTCCTTTCGTGGTGCAATTTGCGAGTGGGTACATACGTATAGACGGGCGGACAGATAAATAAACTGACCCTAAATTGCTGCTCTGCCAGTAGAGAACGCTGCTAAACCTGTTGATCTATGGTTTTATATACGGTGTTTAGTATACATTTTCATTGATATATCATCTATTAATAGGTCTTCAGAAAAGTTTCTGAATACTACAAAAGAGGGAAGAGTCATTACGGCGAGATCATGTTCCTCTCAGAATAAAAGTGTTCATAATCGCGAAGCTGCGCACTAACATATGACAACTGGAATAACATTATGTTTCTGAAAAGAGCTAAAACATAATCGTAAATAAAGCACTATACTCCCAACTGTAAGGAGCTTATAAAGTCACTAAAGTATAACATGAATCAAGGTTTAAGCTATCCCGACTGCGCAGCGGACTTGGACTTCATGGTTACAGCACCCACCGTTCGAACTACGTACAATTGCCAAGAAGTCACAGTAACGAAAGTGAAATGCGCGCGCACGCGCATACATACATGCCGCGCTTGTATTACCAGAAATAAGGGGCCAATGAAAGTTAAGAATTAGCATAACGACGTAAAACTTAAGCCTAAACTTAACCACGATACGTTGTCATTCACAACAAACGTAAACACAAACAACAGCCAATTGCAAGAGAGCATGAAACAGCTGCAAAGTGACAGCCGACAGAACACACGACGAACGAGGTTACGTACTTTACATGTACCTATAACGTGGTTAAAATGTTAAAAAAACAGGAAGAAAAAAAAACGAATTTTCAAACAATTGGGAATCGGGTGCGATAACCTTATTTCAACAAGACTTAAGTGATTACTGACCGCATGATTGGTTTCAACTGACAAGAGCTGTAATTGTATTTTCAATATTGAATATCTGGCCAATTAAGTAAATAAAGTTTTTAATTTATTATTCATGCATTCTCTCAAAAATATATTTCTACATGAACATTTTTCTCAGAAAAATTATGCTTTGGGCAGGTAGTATTTTCCCAGAAATTCGATAATAAGTATATGTCGAAGAGGAAATTACTTATTACCTGATTTGGATTTATAAATTGCACACAAAATTTTTACAGTAAATTAGTTCAGTCTCCCTCTCTCCCTCCCCCCGAAAAAGGTCATTAAGTTTTGATATAGGTCATTAATTCATATACAAGCTAATATGAGTAATTTGTCCAAAATCGAAAATTGCCAGAAACAAATGCAGCTGTAGTTTTATAATGAGTATGTATGATAAATATCAGGTCGTTCCTCCCGGCACTCCCTTCTGCGCGATCTTCCACTTAAAGTACGTATTTTACTGTTCATTTATGGGAGGCTACTGGCCGTAAGGAAAAAGAAATGTTGCCTTGACTTGCAAAGTAACGTAATGTCAGTACATTGCACTGGGCAAAGAACCGAGAGTTGAATGCTCGGGCGCATGGAGGATGCGGCACCATTCAGTTACCTCAACAGCTCCAGGTTCGTCGTCCTATTGGCATATTTCTACATCCGTTCCTGGACCAAGGCTAGCCGCAAGGTCAGCCTCAGCCACTGATCTCGGTGATTATCCGCACCGCTATTTCTAGTTACTCGCTTCTCGAACCTACTACTAGGCATCTCTTGTGTAGCACTCGTACGATTTTCCCTGCCCATTAGCATTTCATGGTGATTATACACAGTAGGCATAGTGTTCTGCCCACTTCATGTAAATCGTTGTTACTTAGAGACAGTACTCAACTGTTAATTAAGCAAGTCTATGTAAATATTAGACATAACCTCAGAGAAATAAAAAGAAAACCCTTGTTTATTACTCAAATTTTCTTAAAATACCGCTTTTGAATATGAAGAAAAACTTGGCTGACTAATATCTTAATTGTTTATTTTTTCTGGATATACGTAGCACAAATAGCGTACGGATTTGTTTGAATCTGTCCCTCACATATCCTACTTGATTATTATTAGTACTTTCTGTTTCACCTTAAAGTGAAATAAGCTTTTTTTGCTCTTCTCCACCTGCCAGAAGAGTTCAACTTGCCCATTGCCTTCACTTCGAGAAGGATTGTACTCCTAAAATTCTCCAGGATATGTACAAAGGAGTTCTCTTTCAGGTAACTGGGAAAAAGTTTGTTCTACATTGTCAAAATGCCTTTCCGAAACCACGCACGGCAATCAGCGCTACTGTCGGGCATAGGAAAAACACCGCGGGCTAGTTTACAATTCTTTGAACCTCTCTGCATTACGAGCAAGAAAGCAAAGTGACAGCCATACGGTCAAGAATTTCCCAAAACATTTCCCTACCAATACTTCATTAAGATATTAGCAAGCACATGAAATTATATTAGCTAGAGAAACAAAAATGTTTATAAGAAATATTAGAAATCTGATATGCAATACTAATACGATCATATAGAAATCTAGATACTATATCCCGCATATTATACCCTTTATAGCATCATTAGAGCCGATGCCGTTTATTTCATTTGCATTAACAGTGATTAATTTTATTATTATGCAAAAATATAAATATGATTTTTATGCAATTCCTGGCAAGTTTCTAAGAGGTTTCTTAAGTTGTATTTTCTATTATTCTTAAAAATTCCGCGTTCTCCCAAGAGAACGGAACTTTTTTCTCTCTCAGCAAGATTTGCCCATGCCTGCTGTTAATTTAACAATTTTCTCCGTACATCTTGCAGGTATACCAAGAATTATAGCAGCTGCAAACTTTATTATAATTATAATTAATATAAAGCCAATTTTTATAAACCAAATTCAAGTACATGTATTGGTTTGACGAAGTATTTTCACTAAACTGTAATGCGCAAGCAATTTTCAGCAGCATAACTGGAAAACCGAAAAGCTATACTGATCACATGCCAGCAGAAATGGAATTCCACAAGACAGTTCGAGGAAGTAGTTTGTCAACAGCAGAAAAAACTATGTTTGTCAAAGAATTTTCCAAATATATTAACAAAATTGAGAAAAAATGGGTGGTATACAAACGCAGAAACTCTCCTTAAATTATTACAAAAGCCGGCATACCTTAATATACTGTCCATTAATATATGACTCTTCTATCCACGTAAGTGGAGGATACACATTCGTTTAAAATTATTTCAAAGTAATCAACAAGTAATTAATACATATATGTGTACACAGTGTGGCCCACAAAGTTTTACAGGCGATTATCTCTCATATGAAGAAAAAAACCAAACGCCAAAAATTCCAAATCTTATTGGAGCAAGGGGCCTCCTAAATTGTGATATGGGAAATATTTCCATGTGCGCCCTTACGGGACACAGAATTTTTAATGGAACCATGGAGCATTATATATATTCTTGTTTCCCTTAATAAACTAAGCAACTATTATGAAAACATTGTTTTTCTAAAATGAATTGTTGAGCTGTTATAGCATGTTCTCATTGAAGTGTCCAGTAATAGAAAAACTACTAAACGAATAACTAAGTCAATAAATACACAGGATATTACTTTATTAAATATATAAAGTGACCTCCATTAATATCTAAACATTTGATGATTCTTATGGAAAGGTCTTCTCTGTTAACAACATACAGGGGCTAGTAGTGCGAGACTTTACGTATTCGAAATTTCATATCCTCTTTGCTGCAATGCTGTAAACAGGACTATATTTTATATGCCCCCCACAAAAGGTAATCCAAGGGTGTAATGTCGGGTGAACGAGGAGGCAATGTGATACGTTCAGCACATTCAATTCACCTATCACCAAATTGCAAAATGTGGTGGTGCACCATCCTGCTGATACCCATTTCTCTTCTCACATTGAAGGACACGTTTATCAACAGAGCAGGTTGAGAAAATGACAATATGATTCACCAGCAATTGTGCCTTATTTACCTCTACCTCAAAAACTGCCATATTTCTGAACTTTGAAGAGTCAAAGCAAATAATCAGCTGCATACATGTATTTTGTGAGTTCTGGTGGTTTTGAAACCACAATATCCCATGTCTTCTCATTTGGTACGTTATTTCCTCTCCGAATTCATGAGTTGTATACGCACATCAATGAAAAAATCCCATAACAGCTCAACAATTCATTATAGAAATAAAAATGTTTTAACAAAAGTTGCTTAGTTAATTCAGGGGAACCAGAATGTACAACAGTATTATAGTTTCATTTAAAATTCTGAGGCAGACCCCCGCCCAGTACCCCACAAGAGGTCTCGTGGAAATATTTTCCATATCACAATTTGGAAGTTCCCTTGCTACAAGATTATTTGGAATTCTTGGCATTTGGTTTTTTATATTCATTCAACACTATGTAGGCCAACCTGTATACATCATGCATTCAAATGTTTATCGAACGCAGGTAGGAATAACTTTAGAAGCCATGGTAACGACTTTTTGCGAAGGAAAAGGAAAAGAATAATTTGAAACGTTCCTCCGTCAGATTACACAGTTACAGTTAACTATACAACACGAAACATTTCAGAAAGGGCTAACGCTATGGCAAAATGTTATATTTTAATGAGTTCTGTTTTTCCTGAGTCAAACTTGTGTGTATTCCTTATAGTTTCCTAGTTATATAATTAAATCATAATAAAGAGAAGCTCACAGCATATTAATAAAACATCAAACTAGTTTTATATGTTTTTATCATACAAACGTTTTAAAAGTTTGAGAAAATAATAAATTAAAAAACTTTTTATCTATGGAGTACTTTGAGGGGGGATCTTAAAATCTTTGTATTTCATCCTTGGAGGATACTGAACTTCAATGGTAATTTATTTATTCGACTGAGTTACCCTGTTCCATATAATCTCCTCTCTCTCTCTGTATGTGCCTTTTTGGGGTACAGGAATCCTCAAAACATGGTTTCCGATGAATCCTCGATATCGAATTTTTGGGTAAAATTCGATATCATAGGCAAGTGCTAGAGAAAGCAAACACATCGTCTGAGGAGGGCAAGTAGAATACATTCATGTAAGTTTCGCTATCCGCTATGGTTTATCTTCTACAAACTGCATCAAACTGCATTAACAAAAGCATATTTTCCTATCCACTTCATGTTAATGAGATGAACGTTTATAGAAATGGTTTCATTAAACGTTCGTGACTACAAAGGGAATATAGGAGGCTGGAGCGAATCAAAACCTTAAAAAGCGGGTCGCTATATGTCGTCTTTGAAATTCCAAGCTCTTTCCATGACATTGCGAGAAATAATTGAGTGGTGACAGTACTTAAAAATGACATTACTGAAAAAGTGAACAACGGCCATACATATCTCGGAAATGGCTGATGCCACAAACGTTATTTGAAATAAATTCAACATTTTAAAAAGACGTACATGCTTCGTGTAATAACTTTATAAGCACCTGAATTAACTGTTATACAAAATTAATTCAAAATGAAGAGAGTGACAGAGGTTCCCTCCCCCCCAAAAGAATTAAGATGCATATTTAAATATTCATTTAAATGCCTTAATCATACGGAATTTTAATCAAAACCGTTATCCCATTTTCATGAAATAAAAAATTACGAAAATTCTCTATGCAAAGAGAGACTGAGGTTAAGGATTTTCTTGAAAATCTCCATGTCGCATCCATGGAAGATACTGAACTTAAATTATACGTTTGGCATTTATCCGACTTTTCATTATTGAGTTAGACACATTCACACAGAGTCCTTTTACTAAAAAAAATAATCTGTTGCATTACAACCATATGACTATCTCTACTCACATTTCTACAAACTACCTATTCCTACAAAAGTCTAATCTTCTATCTACTCCATTCTAATCGAAATAAACATTTTCAAAAATGCTTTTATTACACATTTCGTTGTAGATACAAGAGGGATTCATAGGTTGAAGCGAGCCTTTTAAAAACGGGTCTCTATCTGATGGCTTTGAAATTCCATGCTTTCTGTATGACCACGAGAGAGAGAGAGAGAGGGGGGGAGAGAGTGTATGTGTATGTGTGTGAGAGAGAGAGAGAGGGATGAGCGTGTGAGGGAGATGGGTATGTGTGACAGAGTAGATATGTGGGTGTAAGAGAGAGGGTGTGTAAGAGAGGGAGTGTGTGTAAGATAGGGAGTGTGTGTAAGAGGGTGAGTGTGTGTGAGAGAGAGTGAGGGGTGTGTAAGAGAGTGTGTATGTGAGAGAGTGTGTGTATGTGTGAGAGAGAGGGATGTGTGTGTGTGTGTGTGAGAGAGAGGGATGTGTGTGTGTGTGAGGGAGACGGGTATGTGTGACAGAGAGTAGATATGTGGGTGTAAGAGAGAGAGGGTGTGTGAGAGAGGGAGTGTGTGTGAGAGAGAGTGAGATGTGTGTGTGAAAGAGAGATGTGTATGAGAGAGAGACTGTATGTGTGAGAGAGAGACAGAGAAAGGGATATGTATGTGAGGGAGACGGGTATGTGTGATAGAGTAGGTATGTGGGCGTAAGAGAGAGAGGGGGTGTAAGAGAAGGAGTGTGTGTGGGAGAGAGTGAGGGGTGTGTGAAAGAGAGTGAGGGGTGTGTGTGAAAGAGAGTGAGGGGTGTGTGTGTGTGAAAGAGAGTGAGGGGTGTGTGTGTGTGAAAGAGAGACTGCATGTGTGAGAGAGAGAGGGATGTGTGTGTGTGAGGGAGACTGGTATGTGTGACAGAGAGTAGGTATGTGGGTGTAAGAGAGAGAGGAGGTGTAAGAAAGGGAGTGTGTGAGAGTGAGGGGGGTGTGTGGTGTGAAAGAGAGTGAGGGGTGTGTATAAGAGAGAGTGTAAGTGTGAGTGATAGAGAGGGGAGAAGTGCGTTGAGAGAGAGGGAGAGTGTGTGTGAGAGAGAAGAGCAGTGTGTGTGAGGGAGAGAGGGAGAGAAAGCGAAGGGAATAGCGTCTTGCACTTTGAAAAGCATGAAGTATTTGAAAATTCAAACCAATAACAAAACATCTTATGTGTTGCATTCTTATGACACTCTTCTACAAGCTTTCGAATAAAAGTTTACTCTTCTGTATACTTCTTGTTAGTCGAGTTAAACTTTAATTACACATATCATATTTCGTTTCAGGTATAAGAAGCATACAGTATGCCAAAGCGATAGTCAAGAGTTTTAAAAAGCCGATGGTTATGTGATGGCTTTGAAATTTCATGATTTTGCATAACCACGAGAAAAAATCCAGCCACGACTTACCACTTGAAAAAAATATAAGTGTTTGAACATTCAAATCAATAACAAAGAATAACTCGGAAATGTTTGCACCACCAAAGTTTTGTGTGGCATAAATTCCGTCCTTTAATAAGATCTACATTTTTTGTGTAGTCAGATTTTAGTGTTTCTTACGGTTTACTAGTTATTGAAAAGTCATTAGAATGAAGAGGAATTCACAGGCTATTTCAGAAAATGCAATTTATACATGTTATTTGTCATTCACATATGTTAAACATATGATAACATGTATATATAGGGTCTTTCAACAAGAATGTCCCATCTTTGAACATAAATAAAACACATTCTATAAATGATAGAGGTTTATTTCTTTTTTTATTTTGGAACATAATTAATGTCATTACATGTGGAAGAGAACATCAGTTAAGTGACCGCCCGACTTTGTTGGGTAGCGCGTATACGGTTGACACAATTTTCAATGACAGAAGAACGTAAATTAGGTCCAACTTTACGAATAACACGCGTGATGTTATTCACAAGATCATTTACTGTTTCTGGCTTGACATGAACTCGGGATTTAACATAACCCCACAAGAAGTAATCCAACGGCGTTAAATCACATGACCTCGGGGGCCAGTTAACATCACCACCACGCAAATGATGATACCTCTGAACTTCTCCTTCAAAAGATCGATTGTTTCGAGAGCAATATGACATGTGGCACCATCTTGCTGGAACCAGATGTTTCTGAGACCCATACCATCCAATTGAGGCCCAAATAGTCCCTTATAAGAGCCCGGTATGTTTCTCCATTAACAGTTAGAGCTTCTCCATTCATCTTGGAAAAAATATGGACCATTGATTCCACTATACCAAAATACACACCACAGTAATCTTTTGGGGATGAAGTGGTCGTTCTTGAATCTGCATTGGATTGTAATTGCTCCAATAGCGGCAATTTTGTTTGTTAACACAACCATCCATCCAAAAGTGGGCTTCGTCGCTGAAGATGATTTTTCGACAAAAATCCGGGTCAGCTTCCAATTGCTCCACAGCCCAGTCAGCGAATACGCGGCGCAACCTATGGTCGTTGGGCTTTATTTCTGGAGTTAACACCATTTTGTAAGCGTGAAACTTCAAGTCCAGATGCAGAATTCGCCAAGTTGTGGACGGCGAAAGCCCCAATTCTTGCGCTCGACGAGCAATTCATTTGTTTCCGTTCTCGCGTACACTCTCACGAACGGCGCCTATGTTTTCGTTGGAGCGCTTACGTCGATTACGTACAGGCGTTCTTTGATCGCTGACAGAACCGCTTCTTTCAAATTTATCGATCAAACGCCGAATCGTTCTCTCGCAGGGACGATCATGCACACCGTAAACGTCACACAATATACGGAAGGTTTGGCGAACAGATGATCCATTTTGATAATAAATTTTCACAATTTCCACGTGTAGCTGAATGCTGTAACGTTCCATGGCTATTTGTCAATAACAGCTGTAACCACATGAAAACAATGACTGCTGTAACTGAATAACAACGACAGCTATCACACGTTAAAGATAGGACACTCTTGTTGAAAGACCCCATATATATATATATATATATATATATATATATATATATATACAGAGTGAATCATCTAAAACTTGCACATCAAATATTTCAGAAATAGAAAGTGCTATTGATGTGCAGTTTTCATAGCATTGATTGGTAGTCGGGGTTCGTACATGTAGCCTATAAACAGATTTTAATAATACTGAGAAAGTGTATTTTTTAGCAAACATACAATTTTTAAATGGAACAATGCCTAGTTACATCAACAGAATAAAGGTAGGATAAATTAGAATGTCAATAGTCTTAGTTGCAGGATTCTAGTGCAAGTGGTTTACGAGAAATCGTTTTTTGAAAAGTTTCACCCCGACAATTGTTTGTCCCATTCAACCTGCTTAGTTGCTAGGTATGATGTTGTTTGTTTGCATTGTGTTTTCTATTCATTGATTGTATTGCGACTTTCTGGTCAGTTAGTTTGTGACAGTTCAAGCTGTAAGTAGTGAGTGGAAGATCGGGTTTACTAATGCAGAAAAAGCTGACAAGCTCTTGGTGTATGGAGAGTGTAGGAAGGATGCAGTTCGTTCCTGTACGGTGTATGCGGAAACGTATCCCTATAGACGTCAATCATCTCGGCAATTATTTATCAACCTCTTCAACCAATTACGTGAAAGTGGTAGTGTAACACATAGAAAACGTAACAGAAACAAACAAGTGACTGGAGAAGAGGCAGAAATTAAGTTTTGGCTGCCGTTGCAGTAGAACCGCAAATTAGTTCCCGCACAATCGCACGTGGAAGTGGCATAAGTCAGGCAAGTGTACTGCGCATTCTCCATCGACATAGGTTCCATCCCTATCACATCTCTCTCCATCAAGAGCTGCATGGAAACGACTTTGGGAATCGTGTTAACTTTTGTACATGGGCATTAAGACATGATACTCCAGATTCATCATGTATCTTGTTTAGTGATGAGGCAACATTTACTAATCATGGCCAGGTAAACCGCAGAAACATGCACTACTGGTCTGTTGACAATCCCCGTTTGGTTCGTCAGGTGGAACGTCAGCGTCCATGGAGTTTAAACGTGTGGTGTGGAATAGTGAACCATCAGCGCATAGACCCTTTGTTCATAGAAGGAACAATGAACTCGCACAAGTATCGCAGCCTCCTGACAGACCATCTGCCACAGATGCTAGAAGACGTTCCTTTGCACACTAGGAGGAACCTGTGGTACCAACATGATGGGTGCCCAGCTAATAGTGCACGAAGTACTACAGCTTGTCTTAACGGACTGTTTCCAAATCGTTGGATTGGACGAAGAGGCCCTGTACCTTGGCCGGCCCGTTCACCGGATCTGACCCATTTAGATTTTTTCTGTGGGGAAGGCTGAAAGACATTGCCTACAAGGATGTACCAACTACACCAGATGATATGAAACGACGTAATACTGCTGCCTGCTCTGAAATTTCCGCTGAAATGCTAGAACGTGTGCAGCAGTCTTTCCATAGCAGACTGGAAGCGTGTATTGCAGCTGCCGGTGTTCATTCTGAACACAACCTTTGTAGGATTATGTTCTCTTTACTTCTAAGAATCCACATAAATATTGTAATTCCCTTTTGTTTTTCTTTAGTTTGTGCCACCACGGGTTGTACAAATGTCGATGCGTAAAAGTTTCAAAATAAGACCACTTGCAATAGAATCTTGCAACAAACCCACTGACATTCTAATTTACCCTATATTTATTCTGTTGATGTAACTAGGCATTGTTCCATTTAAAAATTGTATGTTTGCTTAAAAAATACACTTTCTGAGTATTATTAAAATCTGTTTATAGGCTAAATGTACGAGCCCCTAACTACCAATCAATGCTGTGAAAACTGCAGACCAATAGCATTTTCCATCTCCGAAATATTTGCTGTGCAAGTTTTAGTTGATTCACCCTCTGTGTGTGCGTGTGCCTTTTTTGATAAAAAAAATGAAACATTCCTTGCAAAGGATTGTTTGGAAAGGCGGTTTTCTTGAAAATCTTCGTGTCACATTATTGAAAGATGCTGAACTTAAATATTCAGTTTGAAGTTTAACCGACTTTTGGTTTTTGAATTATGCTGTTCTCTCTCTTTTTCTCTGAAAACACACATGCACACAGCTTTTTATACAGACGTTTTGTTTTTAGATGCAGGGAGCCTCAAAAAGTGTGGGTATATCCGGTGACATCTCGGTATAGAATTTTTGGGTGGAATGCAAAACGTTTACTACTTAGTATTACTATAGATAGGTAGCAGAGAAGCAGAAATGGTTAAAACCAATTGAAGCATTAATGAGCTATACATTTCTCTGCGTTTGTCTATCTCTTATGGTTTACAGATTATACAAAATTATATAAACTTCTTTCCGAATGAAGAGAATTTCACAGACTATTCATTGAAAACTCAATATATTATGTAATACAAATATTTTACGGTATTTTAATGAAAAACTGAGTGATGTTTGGTATTTAAGATGAACATCTTTCAAGTATATGATAGGAATATTTCAAGAAAATCATCTCACTATTTACATGGAAAATCATTCATCATTGTTTATTTCCACAAAAATGCCATTTAGCTATTTTGGTTAGTATACTATATGATTAGGGCATTCGCGTGTTAACTCCTCTTCATTCTGAATGAGTTTTGTATTAACTTGTGAACCATAAGAGATAGATAAAAAAACTTGCTACACAAGAAGTATGGATCTCAGCATACAATTTGTGTGTGATTAACAATGTCCGAGAACTCGTTGCTATTGATTTGAACTTTCCAGAACCTTTCCATATATTTTTGGCAATGCTAAGTCACCATTGCTTTGGTTCTTGTCATGTCATTCAAATAGTTGTTTCAAAGCCAACTTCTAGGGATCCGTATTTTCAAGAATTGACTATGATATTCTGTATTCCACTTGTACTTACAAAAAAGTGTAATGAAACCATTTCTGTAAATGTTTATCATGAAGTAGATAGAAAGTTAAGGTTTGTAGTTTATGGAAGACATATAAAAATAAATGATAATGGGCAGAGAATTTCCTGTAAATGTAACAAATCAGAGTTTTTATGCTATGACTGCTGTATTTTCCAAAGTATTTGCTCGGTCGCGTAATGCTCTTCGAAAATCTGTCTTAACACAGCCTGGTTTAGAATGTGACATTTCATTGTGTATTTAGCCTGTCTCTAGTCAGAACATTCCAGCACACTGAAGGAATCTGGATAATGGAGAATGAAATTAACTTGTCAAATACAAAGAATGAAACATACTGTAGATTTAATAAATGCCTCAACACATCCTTGCGCTTCAGTTTCACCCAATTTGAAGACGAGGCGCCGGCAACAAGACCGAACTCTTGCGCTGCAGTCCGTTTCGGTGTCAGTGGGATAGCAAGGACTGCATCAAGATCGCAAAACTGCCGGACCTGTTTTAGTTGCAAAACAAAAGGAGCAGGAGGAGGAGGGACTTTTCCAGCATTACAAGGTGGTCCCACCTTGACCACAACATTCCTTACTCGCACACGCGCCTGCCGCTTCTGTATTTGGCTGAATATCTTCCCAGCCCACCTTCGGCATCCCAAGGTCTTCCAGAGACATTCTGTCCGATAAGGACACTGTTATCATGCTTTGATGTTCAGTTGTTTAGCCAGAGCTACTATTACCAGAGAGTGTTAAATAAAGTAGGCAAGCGGCAGACAATGGCACCAAAATAAGCCATCTATGAATCAGTTCATTAGGACAAAACTTCACAATTTAATTTATAAGTATTACCATATGCAATGTTATAGTATTTTTCCCGCCATAGCGTTGTGCATTTGAGCCTGTGCATATTTCTTGACCCATGTATAGGTCTGGTGTCCAATCATCATCTTGAGGAATGCGAACTACGGTAGACACCAATCGGTAGGTCCAGTACAACATTTCCGCTGGATGATCGCCCATTTCTGCGTGCGCCTGTGAGCGTGAGACCGCCGGTTGTGTAACTTGGGCATGCCCTTTCAAGGATTAGTATCACTTATTTTTTTATTATTATTATTACTATTATTATTATTAATAACTACGGCTGAGCCGTGAAAATAATGGGGAAAGTTAGGAGCATCATTTACAGGAGGTAACCTACATCATGTGCAAACTTTGAACAATTTCCTTTAACATTCATTTGTCTGTTCTTTTATGATAACGTTAATTAGGCGCGGAACACCTATTAGCGTCGTTTTGTCCATTCCTCTATCCATAAGAATGGAATAACGCCAACCTCTGAAAGTACGGAATTGAGATTTTATACAGGATGTAACAAAAATGTACGGCACAAATTGTAGGACACATTCCTCACACGTAGGCGAAGAAACTGTGTTATATGAACATGGGTCTGGAAACGCTTTGTTACCATGTTAAAACTCATTTTCTTCAACTCATTAATCATGGGAAATACACACAAACTGAACGTTAGAATCATGGGGAACATGCACCATTGGTTACGTCTGGTTACGTTGTCATTATCGTAGGTGCACAGCCAGTGTTTTGTTTTACATGTCTCTGTTTACATGCGACTTACGTCATTGCTTGTTTACAGGTAACAATCAACTGTTCCAGTGAGTAGTGCATCCTTGACAAACACACGGGTTACTACGTACTGGTAGAGTTGATCACAGACTTGGCTCGTGCAATGGCAGTGTACACAAATGCAGAGATAGCAGATGCACATTTGATGTATGGATTAGCAGACGACAATGGCGCTTGCGCTCAACGTTTGTACCCAGAGAGATTTCCAGGACGACGGTGCCCCAACAGGAAAACGTTTTAAGCCATTGATCGTCGTCTTAGGGAACATGGGGCACTTCTGCCAGATACTCGCGATCGGGGTAGGCCTAGAAGAACGAGGACACCGCAACGAGAGGCGGCAATTCTTCAGGCAGTTGACGACGATCCAGTGTCAGTATAAGACAAGTAGCTGCAACAATGAATGTTGACCACATACCTATCTGGCGGGTGTTACGCGAGGTCCGGCAGTATCCATACCATTTACAGCGTGTGCAGGCATTATCAGCAGCTGATTTTCCTGCACGGGTACGCTTCTGCGAATGGTTTATACAACAGAGTGTCAACCTTATTTTAGTGCAACGGTATGTTAGCATATGAAGCGTCGTTTCAACGAGATCAGCTTGTAAATTATCACAATCGGCATGTATGGGCTGACGTCAATCCTCACGAACTGTTGAAGCAAGTCATCAACAAAGAGTTTGTCAATGTTTGGGCCGGCATTGTTGGCGACTTTTGGTTGGGCCTCACGTTCTTTCACCCAGAATGTTCCACCTGATCTGTTAGCAGATGTGCCTTTAGCTGTGCAACAAAACATGTACTTGATGCACGATGGAGCACCTCCTAATTTCACTATTAATGTCCGTCGGCTTCTAAACAAAAGATTCGGTGACAGATGGATAGGTAGAGGTGGACCGATTACCTGGCCTCCACGCTCTCCGGACCTAAACCCACAGGACTTTTATTTGTGGGGGCATTTGAAAGCTCTTGTGTGTCGAACCCCAGTACCAGATGTTCAGAGTCTCCGTGCCCGTATTATGGAAGGCTGCGAAACAATACGCAATACTCCAGGGATACATCAGCGCACCCGGGATTCACTACGACGGCGGGTTGATGCATGTATCAATACTCACGGAGGGTAAATTGAACATCTCCTGTAAGAAAGAGTTGCATGTGGAATGCTGGTACGTTCTATTCTTGTGTGTTTCCCATGATTAATGAATTGGAGAAAATGAGTTGTAACATGGTAACAAAGCGTTTTCAGACCCATGTTCATAGAACATAATTTCTTCGTCTACGTGTGAGGAATGTGTCCTGCAATTTGTGCCGTACATTTTTGTTATATCCAGTATATCGAAGCTTGAAGAGAATTTGTCAAATTTGGTTAAAATTGGAACAAAATTAAGGGTAGTACAGATGGAGATCCTCCTAGCCATTTTCAATTGTGGGTTATCCACACATATATTTGAACATTTGTCGACACATTTCAAATTTGGTTGAAATCTGTATAAAATTAAGGGTAAGGAGCCTTCGAATCGAGGTTGCAGCATATTTCCAAACCGAGGGTAAAGGTTTTGAGATTTGCTAGCTAATTGAAATATATAAACTACTGGCTGTAAACTCGCGGGAGAATTAATAAGCGGCGTGTTTTTATTTAATTTTAATACAATTAAGTTAGGTATGTGTTAGACGGTATTTTCAATTGTCTGCAATTCGACTGAAGGACATAACTACGCATTTTATTACTTTCTCTACTACGTACAGTAAGTAGGGAAAGTATTGCATACGGCCCAAAAATGCGATACCGAGATTTCACCAAAATACATGCTTTGAGGTGTCCTGAATCCAAAAAAAACATTTTTGGAAACATGTCTGTGTGTGTGTGGGGGGGGCTGTCTGTGAACAGCATAAGTAAAAAACGAAAAGTAAGATTATTACCAAACTTGGTATTTGAGTTTAGTATCTTCCACGGATGCGACGCGAAGATTTTCAAGAAAATCTCCTCACCCAGACTACCCTTTACATGGAACATTTTTCGAAATATTTTTATTTTCTCAAAAGTGGCTCTAACGATTTTGATTAAAATATCTGGTGTTTAAGATATTTTCATGGCAAATGAAATGTATATCTTGAATTTTCGGGGATGTCCCCAAAAGTTTTCTTCATTCTGAATGACTTTTGCATAACTGGTAAGCCGTAAGGAATACAACAAATTTTACTACAAAAATGTATATTTCGTTAAATATCTCTCTCTCTCACTCTCTACCTCTCCCCCCTCTCACTCTTTGTGGAGTGAACCATTTCCGAGATATTTCTTGTTATTTGTTTGAATTTTCCATTACTTATACTTTTTCTCAAATGGGAATTCGTAATTTGCTTTCTTATGTTCTGTACATGCAAAGAAAATGGAATGCTCCACATGGTAACTAGCTCTTAAAAGATTTGACTATCGCTTAAAGCCTGCCATATTGCCATATTCTTCTTGCACCTACAAGAAAATTATACGTTTCTGCAAGTGTTTATCTCGATTAACATGAAGTAGATGGAGAATAAGCGTTTGTATAAATAGTTAGTACAAGAGTAGAGACTGTGAGTGCAACACATCAGATTTTTACTTTCTCTACTACATGTAGTAAGTAGGGGAAATATTGCATTCCACCCAAAAATTCGATACCGAGATTTCACCGGAAATATATGTTTTGAGGCCCGCTGAATCCAAAAAAGCATTTTTGGAAACATGTCCGTGTGTGTGTGTGTGTGTGTGTGTGTGTGAGAGAGAGAGAACAGCATAACTCAGAAACAAACAATCGGATAAACACCAAACTTGGTATTTAGGTTCGGTATCTTCCAGAGATGCGACACGAAGGTTTTCAAGAAAATCCCCCCACCCCAGATTACCCTTTACGTGGAACATTTTTCGAAAATTTTAATTTTCTCAAAAATGGCTCTAACGATTTTGAATAAAATACCATACGTTTAAGGCATTTTTATGGCAAATGAATTTTATATCTCGAATTTTCTGGGAATGTCTCCAAAATTATTCTTCATTGTGAACGACTTTTGCATAACTGGTAAACTATAAGAGATAGACAAAATTTTACTACACAAAATATGTAGATCGCGTTAAAATACACAATTTATGTCATATACATTTTTGTTATTGAGTGAACCATTTTCGAGATATTGCTCGTTATTCCCTTAAATTTTCCAATAGTTATACTTTTTCTCAAATGGGAATTTGTAATTCATTTTTTTTAGTCCTGGTAATGCAAAGAGAATGGAATTCTCCACATAGCAACCAGTTCTTAAAACATTTGACTATCGCTTAAAGCCTACCAATTCCCCTTGCATCTACAAGAAAATTAGCAATAAGATTAACATCTCGATATCTCGATTAACATGAAGCATATGGAGAATAAGCGTTTGTAAAACTAGTTTGTACAAGAGTAGAGAAAGTCATGTGAATGTAACACATCAGATTTTTAGAAACATGTCCGTGTGTGTGTCTGTGTATCTGAGAACAGCATAACTCAAAAACGAAAAGGCGGATAAGTACCAAACTTGGTATTTGAGTTTAATATCTTCCACGAATGCGACACGAAGATTTTCACGAAAATCCCCCAACCCCAGCTACCCTTTACATGGGACATTTTTCGAAAATATTGATTTTCTAAAACATGGCTCTAACGATTTTGATTAAAGTATCGCATATGAAATATATTTACATCGGAAATAAAATGTATATCTAACATTCTCTGGGAATAGTCTAGGAATTCCTCTTCATTCGGAAGGTATTTTGTATAATCTTGAACAACTTTTAAACGTTAAACTATAGACGAAAATGTACCATACATAAAATATAGATCTCTTTAAAACACACAATTTACTTAAAATGAGTTTTTTGTGCATAAGCCGTTTCTAAGAGATGCATTATTAAAGGTTGGTATTGTTCAATACTTGTCATTCTTTTTAAGTCCCATGGATTTTCAGTTGTTTCTCGCGATTGTGTGGAAACAGTATGGGATTTTTAAGACCAGAAGAGAGCGTCCAGTTATTAAACATTTGACTGTCGCTGTTCTCGTTGTATTTATAACGAAAGGTGTAATGTGTCGTAGCTATTTTTGTAGAGGTTTATTTGGTTTAAATGTAGTAGATAGAAAAATAAACTGTAGTAAATAGTTTGTGTACCCACTAACACAAATAGAGAATAGAGAAAGTCATGTGGATTGTATCATCAGAATTTTTTAAAATGTATTGCCTTGAATTGAGGCTTGTTAAAACAGCTCCGCATTATCGGCATACACTCGGAAATGACAGGATTGCCTCAGAACCTCATAACCATAGGCAAGAGTTTTTGCTTTTAACGATAACTGAGAAAGTTACTGAATTAAAAAACAATGTGTTTGACATAATTTTGAAAGGATGTGTAGGCTTATTTTTTCGCGAATTTTTGAGAATTTTTCATTGAAAATATTTTTTTTAGCATAAATGTGAAATATATAATTTTTATTTTGCATAGAAAAGTGTACATTTATTTCAAGTTACAAAAATAAAATGTTAATTTAACATTTAGGTCTTCATACCATGGAGTTAGAAGTTGTGAAACAATGTTTAGAATTTCAACGAAAAGAAGTTAGCAGTTACAATACTTAGAAGATACAACAAGATACCAAGCAAGAAAAAGTCTGTTCTAACACTAAACAAAACCAATACTGCATACATGCACGCACAGGACTAAGCGGAGCTAACAATGAGCTGACACCAGTGCACGCGGCTGGTCCGTAATACCCTAGAACTGTTTGCTAACCGGAAGTGCTATTGTTGAAATGCCAGGTAACACCATACCATACAACTCCTATTATGATCACTTAAGGGAGAAGATAGCTTCTTGGAAGCAATTGTCACACATTGTATTAATGTGAAAATATTCTTTGGTCTCGTCCATGGTGTAGTGGTTACCATGTCTAGTCCCCGAGGTCGCGGGTTCAAATCCGGCGGAGGACGATGGATTTTTTTCGGGCGTAAAAATCCTTAGCATGGCTTCCCCTCGGAAGGGAAGTAAAGCCGGTGGTCCTGTGTCGTAGATTTACGGAACGTAAAAGAACCTCAAGCCTGATAAAGAGGCCTCAGCAAAATTATGGGTCTTTCACGCTCAATATAGAATGGGATGCTATGGACCTCAGCAGTTAAAGAGGTCTCACAAACTTACGGGTTAAAGGTTAAAAATGGGAAGGCGTCGTGAAATTAGTGCGACCTACCGCGAGAACAAGGGTTTTTTATAAACGCTAATGATGTGATGTGCAAATTCTGTAACAGAAGAACTGAATGGAAGAGGCGTGATCATGTGAAAAACGCATAAAAACCTAGAGCCATGTAAAGTGAATGGAGGATGCAGTTAAAACAAGTAACGCACCTAAGAGGCAACTCGGTATCAATTATTCGCTGGAAGCCCAGAAAGAGGCAAAAAGCGACTAAGTGTGGTTCATTATAGACACAACGGAAATGTTTATGAAGGTAAGGCTACTGCTATTGTTAATTTCCTAAATTACGTTATTAATAGTTTGACTTCGTACTTACACTTCATTGTTCCATGTTAATATTTCCTCACCTAATTTATTAATTAATAATTATACTCACAAAGTTCCTTAAAATGTTTGCTTAGCGTTATTAAAACTATTAGAAAAATGAACATAGAATTATTTTTTTACAACATTTTAAAAATTATAGAATTAAAGTAGGTTAATGTCTAAAGTTGAGACCATAATTATGCGAGTATCGCAAATTTTCTAACAGAAATCACTTTATTTTAATCTGGCCTTCCCCCTCAGAAAGTAGACAACCCTGCAGTGAGACCGTGGATGCAAAAATACATTCCAGGCTCTTGGGATTTACCTATTGCTGACGGTTGAGGAAAAAATATCGGTAATGTTGCTCCAGAGGTCGACGTATCATGGCGGGTGCCACACAACGTCAGGCAGGCTACCCTGTAGAAAAAAAACCCGCTAAAATTCCGCGATTGTGTGGCATTTGGCTTTTTAACTGCCCCAAAGTTGTTTATGCACTTCCGATTATGTATTCTGGCGCGATTTATTGAATTGGTGATTTTGTCAGCAGTCAACAATCAACATGGAAAATTTAAATTGAGTTTTATTTATTGACGTTCTTTAACTACTATGGTTCTTAGCGTCCCATTCCATATTGGGCGTGAAAGACCGGTAATTTTGCTCAGAGGCCTCTTTATCAGGCTTGAGGTTCTTTTACGTGCCGTAAATCTACGACACGGGACCACCGGCTTTACTTCCCTTCCGAAGGAAGCCATGCTAAGGATTTTTACGCCCAGAAAAAATCCATCGCCCTCCGCCGGGTTTGAACCCGCGACCTTGGGAACTAGAGGCTAGCACGGTACCACTAGTCCACGGAGGACGACATCAACATGGAGAACTTACGCATCGTTGCGGAGAATGAGAACTTAAATAATGACGCTGTCCTAATGGAAAGTTGGGACATAGAACAAACTTGCAGAAGAGCTAGCAAAATTAGGAAGCAGTTCGGCACTTCTCAGGAGCTCTTCAACTCATACTTGCATGAGTTCATGTACAGGAACAGCTGTCCCAATCGGAGAGTCTTTCAGAATTTTCTTGCGACCCTCCCCGAGAATTATCCTGCGGGTTAATATCGTCGCAGCTCTCTTTTGGTTCGTCTTCTCCCTCAGAACTTCCTTTTCATCTTCCAAAATTTCATATTTCTTCATTGTCTATCCTCCAGAAGATCATCTTTCTTCTACATTTGTCTCACAGAACATCTACATCGGTCTTCCTTATATACATCGACGAAAAACAGCCTTTATTAAGGCTAACAATTGCATCGTGAAAGAGCAGATATTTGTCCTTGGACATAATTATAGTAGCATTCATTATTATTTAGTTGTATTACATTTGCTTACTGCGTCGCGGTAATTATTTAGGTCTGCTATATTTGTTTGCTACTACGCGATAATTATTTAGTTCTATTACATTTGTTGTATTCACTATTTCGCGCTTTTCTATTACGACAGCGTATCGCAGTTCACAACAATACCAAACTGTTTCCGGCTTTAGTAACGCGGCAGCGCTTTTTCCGTTTAACAGTTGGTACCTGACATTGCGCATTTACATCGTCCGCCATGACACGTCGACCTCTGGAGCAACATTACCAAAATATCTACCGAATTGTGCTAAAGAAGTCAAGTTACAAATAAGGGATCGCAGTGGTAACTGTGTTTTTGCAGTCATTTTAGAAACTTTGGGTGGTGATACTTGCCAGCAGCTATACCTTGACTCATGTACTTTCCTAGAAGCAGTAAACGCAACCACATGTCAGGCAGTTTTGCAGACTCTAAATGACCTTAATATTGATTTCGGTAATGTTAAAGCCATTTGTACTGACGTGCCCCTTATATGCTGAAATGCGCAAAGTTGCTTAAAGTAGTAACTGGGGATCATTTATATGGTTTCATATTCAATTTATTAGGTGAAATATGGCAGAAAAAGTTGAAGGAATTAAAAAGTGTTGTCTCAGGGCTTAAGCATGTGTTCCGAAATGCACGAACGTTAAAAAAAACGAATACAAACAATACCTCACTGAAACCATCCAAATTTAGAAACTAAACTGCTCCCATTGCCTGTAGTGACACGATGGTCTAGCTGGTTTAATTCAGTAGTTTACCTTTTTGATGCAATTATTAATTTCCTTTCTAAGAAAGAAAACCTTTCAGTTCCTCCGCAAAATTTATTGAATGATTATTTAAGCGATGTCAAGTGCTGCAACATTTGTTCCTGAAACTTCAAGTTGGTAGCAAATCCAATATTAGAATTTC
The DNA here is from genome assembly GCA_030765065.1 of Deroplatys truncata. NCBI lineage: Eukaryota > Metazoa > Arthropoda > Insecta > Mantodea > Mantidae > Deroplatys > Deroplatys truncata. Next base: position 117,757,727 of record CM060980.1, read on the forward strand.
AATATAAAGAAAAATCTGTAGCTCACCTCTTTTATCCCAAATTAAAATTGAGTTTTATTTATGGATGCTCTTTAACTACTGTGGTCCTTAGCATCCCATTCTATATTGGACGTGAAAGATCGGTAACTTTGCTCAGAGGCCTCTTTATCAGGCTTAAGGTTACTTTATGTGCCGTAAATCTACGTACGGGACCACCTGTTTTACTTCCCTTCCCATGGAAGCCACGCTAAGGATTTCTACGTCCGAAAAAAATTCACTGTTATCCGCCGGGTTTGAACCCGTGACCTCGGAAACCTGAGGCTTGCGTGGTAGCCGCTACACCACGGAGGACGAATTTTTTTTAACCCGAATCAACTCGCCGAGAGCCAAATGTGAAATATTACAGAGTGGTCATTTTAGAAGCAGAGAAAGTACACTTGCAGAACACTGGATCCCAATGTCAGAGATACAGAAGAAGACAATTTAAAAGTTTACTGCCAAATGGCTTCGTCTAAATTGGACTCTATTATGGCAAAAGAAACTGATGATATAGTAACAATAAAAGCTTTAAATCGTTTGTTTGAGCTTTCAAGACTAGTTACGAAATCAAGTATCGGTGATTTAAATAATGAAATGCCAGCATTTAACCAACTAACTGCATTTAAAACTAGTTGTATTAATTCTGATTTGGTCTTTGTTGCAAAGAACTTTGCCATTGTTGAACAGCTAACCCATGGTAGTAACGGTAACAAATTAGATGTAACAGCACTCTTGGCATTGAAAGTAAAAGTGAGTCTTGCCACGTTTTCTGTGAAAAGTCCCTGCAATGTCTTTGGCTACCGATATCAAATGTCGATAGCGAGAGATTTTTCTTTACGTACAACTCAGTTGTAACAGACAGAATGACAACTATAAAAAACGAAAATGTCACAATTTGTATGTTACAGTTTCGTGATGTCTCATATGTGATATTTGATTCTATTCATGATATTGATTTGAAATAAAAGGTCTTAATTTGGAAATATGGCGTTTTAACATTAATGTTACCTTAGTTACCTGTTATTTTTCATTTCAGTCCTGTCATTACTCATTAATTCTGCCTGAAAATTAGCACAGAATTAATGCGAATTTATGGTAAAACATTCAACACAAACACCACTAATTAAAATTATTAATGCGAATTTTTAAAATAATCGTCAACACAAAATCTTTCCTATGCTTATAAAATACCTTCACACGTTAAAGTAACGCAAAAGCTAGAATTAAAAGTGAGTCAATTCTTGGGAAATCTCATAAATTTACAAAACATCCTATCACACAACATAGGGGTAAAACCCATTCATGTAGATAGGCTTGCAAAACGCAAACACATGTATATAATGAGCGGTTCGCTCTACCAAGGTGAGCGCCGGTCAGCTGAACATGGCTGCACCGCTGTATGATGATTGCCCTGTAATTAATTCTTACCGCGGTAAGGTGAAGGTCCCCGAGAGGTTTGTTTAACCATAATAATGCTCACGGCCAAAAACATTACATCAGTTATGTTGGCATTATTTAAATGACAAGACAAATGACGCGTTGCATAAATAATGTTATCTAATGCTGAGCGATTATTCGTGGATATAATTTGTATGGATAGAGGTTTGAGTAGTTTGTATGGGGAGTGCATAATTTTTTACCGTTTCCCAAAATGTCTACAAAATATACAACGCAAGACATAAAATTTTGCGAACGCACTTAAAATACTACGTTTAGGACTTTGTTTAGGCAATAAATCGACCGAATGCAGCATTGGCATTTACAAATTTGCAAAAGAAGTAAATAACCCCAATGCTAGCTCGCTGAATCTCTTATTAGAGGGTTAAAACCAAAGAAGTCTATTATATAAATATTAAAACTTACGTAGAGCGATAGTTTAACCTGGAGTAAGTTATGAAGTATCTTATATTCGTATGGGGTAATTTTCTGTGCTAACTTACCTGAAAATAAGGCACACTTCATAATTCAAAAGTAAATATTTCGAGTCAGTGAGTAAAATAAATACCTATACATACTTATAAATTGCTTTCAAAAAAGAAATAAATGCTATTCTTGTATCCATCTTTTTAAAAAAAAATTCTTAAAACGAAGTCAAATGCATCACTATTTTGTATACAACAAAGTAAAGCGTAAATATGATAAAGATATACAATTGTTGCGAAATATCACAAGTTGTGGGTAATTTTTACCACCTGTCACCAGTGAAAGATACTTACAAACTGTGTTAGTGTCCCAGGATTTGGAAGGTTGGGAGGTTAAAGAAATCGGTCATCTAATATCAAACGGGGCAAAGATTCTACGCCTTTCGTGCATATTTTACAATATATAGTACTTAATAAAATAGCATCCGAAATCTAAAAAAATTGGTCCGCTAGTCTTGCATAATAGTAGTATTATGAAATAAGTGCATATTTTAACAATTGTATAATATATATTAGTTATATACGCTATTTTTTGTAAAACAAAATTATAAAACGTAAATAAAACCAAAATTAATATTTTCTAAGGAATTACTGTGTAGTGTATCAGTGTTTACTTTTCGTTACATCACTGCATCTATTGGGCCCACTATAGTTCATTTTAGAAACAGCTGCAAAAAGCAGAATTATTCCTACTTCTAAGAATATCACAAGCTAGTTAAGAGAATGAATACGAACAATTTCTTAATTGGATGGAGAATAAAAATACTATAAAATTTCGGAAACATATCTCAGGGCAGATTAATATCAAATACTGTGAGTTCTTTTTGGGAGTTAATGTTAGCTTAGTAGTTATTCATTTAACTGTAATTATGTTACAGTTGTTATAGTCTGGCATGTACACCCATGGACAAAAAATCATGTCCTGAACGCCAATTTTTCCTAAGTCCTACACCAGTCACTTGATTAGTGTAGGACGTAATCACTCAGGGCAGGTTAGCCCGGGAACAAGAGAAAACGTAGTGTGGGCAATAGCTTACTCAGCACGACTGAGAATGGAGCAGCAGAGTTGTACAGTAGTGGGACATTTTCTATTTCAGATCTTGTTTCATGAATCACAAACTATTTAGGAAAGCTACAGTATATAAAGACAAAGGATGGTGTTCAATATTACTAATTTGAATAAAATGGCTGTAAAAAGAAATGGACTTTATTGCACAGGAAACAAAATACTACTACATATGCGTAAATAAATTACACATACACAACACTAAAAATGTTTACAAAATAACATTCTGTGTTATATGTCTTAGAAATTATGATGAGATCCTGAGGAGGTTATTTCAACAAATCTTCCTTTTGTCCTAGTGAAAATGGGATTCTTGTTTTACAATGCCCATTTTACACTGCTGATTGAACCAGAGAATAAATTTACTATGAGCGTGTACTACTACTTCGGGAATTTTTTATTTCTTTTGTCAAACAGTTTTTCAATATTGGGCACCATGTTGTGACTCTCACATAAACGAAGAATACATTTTAAGTTATGGTCTGATAGTTGGTTTCTGTGGCGTGGTTTATAAATCGGTGAAAACAAAATGCTCACATAAATATGTAGCTGCGGACCTGCTGAGATATCGGACAGCAAAATGATGAAGTCGTGGAAACCGTGATCGAGGGGAGTTGCTGTAGAAACCACTCAGATTCTTTCTATGTTGAAATTTGTCTCCGAGTTCTATGTCATTCTGCAAATTCTAGTTGCAGTATGATAGGAATAGTATCAATTGCAACAGAGAAAGGTGTAGCAATTAATTGTATATCAATTGGTTCCAGGTCTATCGTTTTTTAAAATCTGGAGTCGAATTCTTCAATCACATCTCCTATTATGCGTGCATACTCTGAAAGCTTGAAGGTGTGATAGGCTGGAATACATACACTACTAAGTTTTGGAAAATGTGCAGTGTATTTGTAGGTTAACTGGCGTTCCCATAATGCCAACTTCACTTTAAATGCTTTCACCTTGCTGAAGAGATTACTTACTTGATTTTTTTCGCCGTAGCCAAACATTCATTGTATTCATGTGAGCTGTAAAGTCTGCCAAAATGGCCAAATCGCGTATCCAATTTACGTCATTGAGCTCCGGTAAAGGTTTATTCTTCATCTCAAGAAATAGCGTCATATCTTCCCTCAATTCAAAGAAACTATCTAGCTTTTTCTCGGCTCAACCAACGCACTTCAGAATGGTATGGGAGATAACCATATTCACATTAATATTCCTCAAGAAATTGTATAAACTGACTATGGTTCAAAACTTTGGATCGTATGCTGTTCGTTGTCTTCACAACTATAGACATGACATTGTTGAGATGGATGCATTTAGCACACAAGTTTTGCTGATGAATAATACAATGCAATCACGATTAAGTTAAGATATTTTGCCCTTAATTCGCCCAACAACTCTACTCGTAGTCCTTATCATGGAAGGCGCTCCATCCATTGCCAAAGATACAAGATTATGCCATTGTAATTTAGCTTCTTCTACAGCTCGTGCAGAGCAATAAACATGTCCAAACCTGTAGTTCTGTCATGCATTAGAACGAGATCTAGTAACTCCTCCCGTGCCTGGAAATAGCATCAGCATCCTTTACAAAAACTGATAATTGAGCGGCGTCGGAAATGGCAGTGGTATCATCTAAAGCCAATGAAAATGCTATGGAGTGAATGCCCACTTTTACCGTCAAAGAAAGAAGCTCTTGCAATACTGCACTCCACACGCATGATGCTTACTTTAAATACATTCACAAAATCGTCAGATCATACACTTCTCCAGCAGGTATTATCTTAGTGTCAGAAAATGCTAGAAGCGATCTGTAGCTTTTTTCTTAGAAAAACCTATTTATAAGGGCATTTAATTTCAGCCTTCCTTATGTTATTCTTAGGTCTTATGAAGAAGACTTCGCCGCCCAACCCTAGTTTAGCATTTAGAAATATATTGATATTAGCAATCTCTAGGTGTGGAGGAATGACAATGGCTTCAAGCTTACCATTATGAATGTAATGAAATCGATTATTACTTCCATCGATGTTTGGTATTGAGTAGAATGTTTCGAAATTCAAGAGAGCAACCTCATAATGACCTGAAAGATCTAGCTCTAGAGGAGGGTTTAGACTGGTTGAAATAGAGTCTGACCCGCTCACTGTAACTGTGTAACTCATCTTGTTAATGTAGCAGACTTTACAGTAATAGAAATTGAAGACACAATTATACACAGATGACTGAGTCGAAATTCTGATATCTTTTTATATAATAGAAAATTTTACCATCTTGTAGATATTTCTCAATCTCGGGAAGTGGTTTCAAGTCGCCAAAACTATCACAGTAGAACGTCATTTGACCTTCCTTCCAGTGTGTTCCCTCATTAGCTGAGATGTCGAGATTAACGATAATCCTCTCTTTGGAATGACGCTTTAAAGGTAGTCTGTCAATCATATTTACACGTCTAAAATGACATTTTAAACGTTTAGCATACACTTCGATATTGGCGTTACTCATGGCTTCCTCCGGTACATGTACAATCCTCTTCAAGAGGAATTCTTTGACCACTTCTTTTAAACCATTGCCTTTAAATATTTTTATTTGTTTTAGATTCCTGGAAATTCTAGATGCTGCAGCTAAGGACGACATCAGAGGCGCCATTGGTAAAATGCCTCCTTTATTTCTCTTGTTATTCCTTCCCTTTCGCCTCCATCGCCTTGTTATGCTTAGCGATTTCCGCTGTCTAACGCAGCCATTATTTTATTTACAGCAAAAGCTATTTGAGCAGCACCTCCAGCCGCAGCATCTAAAGCGGCAATAGGTACGAAGACTAAAAACCCTGCTCATTTCTTGTTCTCTTCTTTCCGGCTCCCACTGCAACCTTAGCTTTCATGATTGCAGCCATTATCCTTGCTGCGATCCTTTCACCCAAAGTGAGCCTGATGAATGAACACGCTTCCGCGCCTCCTCTACAAGAATCTTATGTGCCAAGTGTCTTAATGCTCAGCGTATGTAATATCGTGTTGTTTACAAGCTTCGTCTAATTGGTTAATTCCCGGGTCTCTTCTTTGCAGACGTCTTTCCAACTTCGTACCGGGTCCACAATGTCTATCCTGGCAGATGAGCTTCAAGGGGGAGCGAATTAATAATTGAATTGATAATTCCAGAGCCACGCTTATGATGCAACGACCTCACACTCTTAGCTCCCTTGATACATTAATCGACTACATAGTTGTAGTGTCTATTTATATATTTCCTTTGACGTCCGATCTGATCTAACCTAACCTATCCTTTTTCAAATCCATATATAAACACTGTATTTACTTATTTTATAAGTTAGTTATTAACATGGAGTTCGTTAAGCAACAGTGTTCTCTACATATCCAGATAGGCTTTGAAAGTAATTCAGATGTAAGTCATGGAAAGTTGTTTCCTTCTAATGCCAAAGCAGGTAAGTGCAGGTAAGACGAATGTATTACTCAGTATGCTGCTTCATAAGAATGGATTACGTTTCGAAAACTTGTATATTTATTCAAACTCTATCAGTCAAAGCACCAATATCTCATGAAATTACTTAACAGTATTGATGTTGTAGAGGTGATTACTTTCACAATGGGGAAGACCTTTTGCAACCTTCTGAAGTCAAAGAAAATTCCATATTTATATTTGACGTAATTCCTGAAAAGCAGGGGAAAATCGCACCCTTTACAGTATTTATTTATTTATTAGTCTCCAAAATCCCTATTACGCTATATGGCATGTTAGACTTATAAATAATGCACAAATTAAGTATTTGCATTTTACAAAAACAATTAAACACTAAAGTTAAATCCAATGAACATCAACAGGAATTTGAAAAGATATTTCAATGATGATTACAAACGTTTAAATACATATTCAATGAACTTATAAAACGATAACAAGCAGCACTTCTTGATAAACAAATGATTTAATGGGTTCTGAAAAATATTAGAACAACAAATTAAGTGTGATTTTAAAAAAAAACGATTCTTTTCAAAACGGGGACAATAAACAAGAACATGCTCTACAATTTGATTATCTTCTGCACAGATGCAAAAAGAGTTATTTGTTGTTGAAATCTTGAATCTTCCATGATCTGAAATTACCTGAGTTAGGTGAAAACTGGACACATGTAGTTACATTTTGACCTATGCTGTAGAGTCGGAAAGAATAATTCCTTGGTTAAAGAACCATTTTGCTTTTCAGTCACTTCTCGTTCCAGTGAGTGATCAAGTCTTCATTAATAACATTTTGATACGTGATATCAAAAATGGCATTTGACTATTATCAACTGAGCTGGAATGAGAAGCCTGTTTTGCCAGATGATTAGCTCTTTCGTTACTCTCAATAGCAGAAAGACCTTTTGCTCACCTAAAATGTACGTATTTCTTGCATTTTGAAACTATATTCCTGATTCTTACGGCATTACTATTCAGACTGTACTTATAATTTAGGCAGTTCAACGCTGCTTGTGAGTCACTGAAAAAGTTGCACTTGTATTATTATCTGAGCACCATTTCACTGCTTTCAATAAAACGAGAAGTTCGGCTTGAAAAACAGTACACTATGATTTTAGTTTTATTTGCCGAGTGCGCAATTCTCTTTCTTCTTAACATACTATAAAGGCACAGCCCACCATCGTGATGTGCCCTCGATAGTGCGATATCCATCAGTGTAGTTGTAATGTTTGTGAGATTTGTAACACTGCGATTCAATATCAGAAATAAAACTCTCAGCTGGATGTCCTATAGCTGTGTAGTGAGCATTACGTTCGATGTCCACATCGCCTAGAATGACTGGTTGGTTCCAGTTCTTTTTGCAGTCGATAAGTGCAGCTCTGTAGAGTTCAGCATGATGCAGGGGTTCGATATCTGCAATTACAAGGGCAGCATCGATATGCACCAGTGATACGCAAAACAAATCCCCTCTGAATTTGTGCGAGCTTATGTTGAGCTCATTGCTTATGTAGTACCTCTCCAAAAACACTTTCTCAGTATAGAACGATTGGTTGTACTGCCCCAAGATATAAAATTTCCAGAATATCGGAATTTAAGCCATAGGTTGCTCGTGCTGCCATAGAGAGACCTCTGTATAGCTTGATAGTTTTAATTTGCGAATTTTTAAAATGGAGCCTAAATCTTAATTTGCTGTCTAATGTGACACCTAAGTATTTCATTTCATTTCAAATCTGTATACTTTGAACGTCCAGTTTGATACTGGGCACTTCAAATTCCCTTTTCTTTGTAATCAACACAGTTACAGTTTTTGATCGATTGAATTCTAACTTATTGCTTCGTCTCCATTTGAATAACATGTTTAGTGCCTCATTTGATGCTTCTGTTAAGGTGAGTGTTATGTCTCCTTCAAGAAGTAGTGCATCATCACGTAGGTAATGCCTTTTACAGTACGTGCGGGCATCGAAATGTGAACTATAGTGCAATCCTATGCATTTAAAGTCGCAATAATACAAATATGATTATACTCTTCAGTCAAGATAGTTTAAACTTGAAGCATATTTATGAAGATTATGTAAACACCGACGTGAGCTACAATGAATTTAAAGATATGTGTAAAACGTTTTGGGAGAGTGCATCAGAAAGAAGACCTTTTGTTGTGTAATTTTCTAAATTTCACATAAATGGCGAATGATATAGGAACGGATTTAATGTATATCTTAATATCGATAAAAAAAGAAAATGGTCATTCGTAGCTAAGCATGAGTATCGATAGGTTCGGTTCCCAAAGAAGCGCTCCAGCTAGAAGAGTACTTGATCGTTTATCATAAATACAGGTGTCAAAGAAACTTCAATTCATGAACAAAGATTGTACAATGTTCACAACACTCTCGATAATAATGATGCACCCATTAAGAATTATGTGGATGCGCTCGAGAAATAGGATGCATGATTTCTCGCTGAAAAATACCAACAAGAGGCATTGAGGTTAAGACTATGATCAATGAAATGATTCCAAGATATATTCTCAAGAGTACACTGGAAAATAATATCGCGATTGACAGAGTTAGACTGCGAGGATTACTAGATCCTATTCACGATAATGGTTTCCGAATACGAAGTTCCATATATATATATATAAATTCCCTTATGCAGCCAATGGATGGTAATTCTGTCGTCCTCGTGACGTAGTGATTACCATACTAGCCTCTAGTTCCCGAGGTCGCGGGTTCAAACCTGGCGGAGAAAGATGGATTCTTTTTCAGGCGTAAAAATTCTTAGCATGGCTTCCTTCGGAAGGAAAGTAAAACCGGTGGTTCCGTGTTGTAGATAAGCCTGATAAAGAGGCCTTTGAGTGAAATTACCAGTCTTTCACGCCCTATACAGAATGGGACGCTAAAGACCACAGCAGTTAAAGAGCGTCCATAAATAAAAAAATATGGTAATGGTAACATTATATTTGGCAAAAAAGAATCATTGTTATCTCAGATCCTCTTGGTGATCCTATACTGTAAATAAAAGGTAAGCTAGATGTACGATTATTAAAAACTCGAACAAGACGCGACAACAGTTAAACAAATACTTGCCAAAGGAAATCGGAATGCTTATAAGACAAGAAACTGCAAAACATGACAGCAAATTTGATTAAAATTAAGAATATAGTGGATACTGTGCAACTTCAACAAAAGAAACGCCAGATTTTCTAATGACTTCTATTAAACAACTGGCAGAAACACTGGACAGAGAAAACGAGTCGTCAGAATATATGCAATGAGAAAATAATTTTGAAGAATTAACATGAAACAAGTTTCAAGTCTAAAGAGTGAAGTCAATCAGTTAAAGACAGAGGCTTTGAATACTCTCAGAAGCTATATATGCAGCAGTTAGAGAAAAACTTGCCAAATGAAATGGAAATTCAAATAGGTAAGAAGCTGCAAGTTACTACAGAAATTCTAGACAACATTATGAATAATGTGGATACTCGAATAATTTCTACAAAACAAACGACGGATTCTCTAATGGACTTTATTCATCGACTGGGAGAGGATCTTGGTAGAGAGAAGACGAAACTCAGGTCTCAGGTTCGATACTCAACATATAATGTCCGATGCTTTGAAACCCGTAACTACAACACTCAAGGATATTTTAGATATTCAGCGGAAATCAGCTGTGAAGGATGACGAGAATGAGGTGGAGTAGGATGAATTTGCAAGTATTTCTACTTACAATTCGTTCAAAACAGAAGGATCTAATTGATAATTATACGGTGTAAGATATAGGATGGTAGTTATATTATCAGCCCACTCGAGGTTTGAAGGAGCTTATCTTTAAGCGAATAACCCAGACGCATACACCAGCGAAGACTTGGAAACGTATGCTGAGATTATGAAAAACATGTTTTCCTTCATAGAAATGGTTAGGCAGGCAGGGACGTTTGAAATATGGTAAACCATGTAAATACAAGAATGCTTCAGCTCAAATTCCATTCAGGCATAGACTGGTGGGAAGTAGCATAAGCTTGATAAGATGGTCGACTACGTTATCTGGAGAAATCCTAACACATTAGGAATAGAATGATGCTACTCATTGCATGGAGAGACGCCGGTAATAATAGTCATACACAAGATATTGAAGAAATTATCCGAGAATTACAGCACGACGAACAAGCAAAGTATCGCCAAAGAGCTTCATAAACCAGCGAGAAGAAAATTTTTACGACGCAAAATTATTAACAAATGACTCAATGATTTGTTACAAATTGACTTGGTTGAAATGATACCGTATGCAAGAGTCAACAAAAATTTCAAGTTACATCCTAATTGCCATCGAGCATGGTTCTAATTTTAAAGAAACTACAGTATTATGCACTTCTCATTTTCAAAGATTCTTTTCGCTTGTTCGCTCTGGAATATTTATTCAGAGATTCTCTGGTATGTAAGTACTCATGTATATTTTGCATTTACATTTTTTAGTTTCTCTAACAAGTACATAGTAGGTAGAGAAGGTATTGCATTCCATCAGAAAACTTCTATATCGAGATTTCACTAGAAATACACGTTTTGAGATCCTTTGAATCTAGAAAAGCATTTTTAGAAAAATGTCTGTGGTGTTTGTGAACAGCATAGCTCAAACGAAATGTCGGGTGAACACCAAACCTGGTATGTAGGTTAAGTACCTTCTTAAGATGTGACACGAGGATTTTTAAGAAAATCCACCACTTTTGACTGTCCTTTACATGGAACATTTTTCGAAAATGTTTAATTTTCTAAAAAAAAAAGGGCTGTAACGAATTTTATTGCAATGTAAAAATACCACATATTAAAGATATTTAGGACATAAAACTTATATTTTGAATTTTCTGGGAACATCCTGCGAGGTTCTTGTATAACTGGTTAACGTTAAGAGGTAGATGAAAAGCATACTGCATACAAAATTTAGATCCCTTTAAAACATGCAGTTTATTTCAAATAAGTTTTCTTGCGGCATAAGCCATTTCTGAGATAGCCGTTATTAAGGATTCGAATTGTTCATTACTTGACCATTCTCTTACAGTCCTTTCAACATTCAGTTGTTCCTCGCCATTGCATGGAAACAGCCTGGAATTTTAAAACTAGTATATAGTGTCCAGTTCTTAAACATTTGACTATCGCTGTGCACTTTGTATCTATAGTGAAATGTGTAATGTAGAGATAGGAAAATAATCTTTAGTAAGAATAGTTTGTATACACGCTAATAAAAATAGAGAGTAGAGAAAGTCATGCAGCTGTATCACATCATACTTTTATAATAGAGTATTGCCTATATATTGGTATGCTTTGAAATACAGAATGTCCACAAAGTCCTGCTACCAAAACAATGACACACAACCGTAAACGTATTTGAGAATAGAGGCATGCGGTTTGTTGCAACATATTCTACATCAACGTTTTGTTTACATTTGTTGCAGATTGTCATTTAAATGACAATGACGACCCAAAAGGAAAAGGCCCAATGTGTATTGTGGTATGCCTGAGTCTGGTAAATCATCAGTAATTGTTCAGCGAAAACTCCGCCGGCAATGTGGAAGAGATTCCTTCATCCAAATCATCCATAATTAGATGGAACGCGAAATTTCTAGAGACTGTAGTGTAACGGACTGGCCACGGAGTGGACGACCAGGCTTGAAGCAAGAAATTGTCGGCAATATGCAACGTGCATTTCAACGCAGCCCTCAGAAATCGCTTCGCTGTGCTGTATGGCAACTGCATGTACCAAAAGCAACCATTCATAAAGTTCTCCACATGAGGATACATCTGCGTGCTTATAAATTGCAACTTACGCAAGCTTTGCAGCCAACTGAATCCCCCGGCGTGCTGACGGCAATTGAACAAGACGAGAGTGGTGTTCTCTGATGAAACCACTTTCTTTGTGCCTGAACATGTTAACCGCCATATCGTTCGGGTATGGGGTTCTGAATCTCCTCACGGCACACGTGAACAGGTTCGTGGTAGCCCAAAAGTCAACGTTTGGTATGCTCTTATGCACGATGGAGTAATCCGTCCATTTGTCTTTGCCGAGAAGGCGGTTACAGGGGCGGTTTACTATGATATGCTTAATGAGCTTGCTCTCCCTCAGGTATTGGAACTGCAGCCAAACATAATGTCCCAACAAGACGGAGCACGTCCTCATTGGTCTGCAGGTGTTAGGGTCTTTTGAACAGACATTCGGAGATGGATTGGCCGTGATGGACCAATCGCCTGGCCACCGCGCTCGCCTGATATCACCCCTTGGATTTTTCCTTTGGGGGTACGTCAAGGATCGTGTTTACGAAACCTCCGTTCCAGATATTGACACACTTCGTAGACGATTGTTGCGACTGTGCAAACAGCGGATGTTGCTATGCTGCAGCGGGTATGGACGGAAGTGGAATATTGACTCGACATCCCGGGGGCAACTAATGGGGCACATATTGAAGTGTTTTAAACACAAACATAACTCTGAGAGATGTAGAAGACATTGCAAAAAACACATGTGTTTATCTCAAATACCTTACGAGCTATGCGTCATTGTTTTTGTAGCAGGACTTTGTGTACACCCCGTATAACAGCTTGAGTTTAAGCATGTATCGCTGTTTACGATACCGTTTCAGAGAGCCACGATTCCATTTCACCCAGCATGGACATGCTGTGTATGGCGTGAATAGCGTCACCTCGAGAGTGCAATTCCATGAAGTGGCTAGTCGTGAGAGAGCCGCAGGTGAGGTGGGATGTATGACGGTGTGGCGAAATGCTATTAAAAGGTTCTGCCGTGTCGCGGAAAGGGATTTTTCAAATACTAAAATTATTTACACCACTTTTAATTTATTGACTTTTATTCGATATACTTATAAACACCTCTACGCTCCAATTCGATCCTCGAATTTCTGCTTTGTGAAATATTTCCCCTTTAAAAGAAAAATGGTTTCTCTTGTTCACTCTGGACGTATATCCGCAGTGAGCGACAATGCTATTGAGACTTGATGCACACACCATACCTAATACAACTATTAAGTATGTACAATGAAGCGATGCTGAATTCTGCTAGATATGCACATAATACTCGTAATATACTAATTTAGTTTGTAATGTACCTCACGCACGCTTGAGAGATTGCCGTATACACTCAGGCGAGAATGCATGTTTAGAACGATATGACTGGTTCAAAGTTCTGCTTGAGTGTAGATATTTTATGTATATAATTTGCTATTTGCCAATGGTACTTGTTTTGTTTAATTTAGGATACTAACCCTTGTGTAGTTGGGGAATAGCAATTATTAATAATTACATTTCTTGAAAAACATTAACGCAGCCAATTTACGTTTTCTTTTGCAGCCTCGAATTTTTATCGTCAACATCATTTGAAATCCTAGACCGTTAAACTACCATCTATCTAGGATGGGCTCAATATCTTCCAAGGTCCTATATCCTCGAGGCCAGTAGCATCATTAATAAACATTTTGAGTCATGCATGCGTTATAAGTTCAATCAAAATGACTCACTAGTAATTACGCAAGAATATTAAAGTATCGCAAACATTTCGCCACCCCCCGCGTTGACAGACCAACTCTATCCTCAACGTAAGAGGATTCACATGTAACGACTTCTCTTCCATCTCGACTGCTACTAAGCAGACCGCCGGAAGTGTTTTACGTCATAAGTATGCGTGGGTGAAATAGGGCGCGTCGTGACATCACATCTAACTAATTAATACTCAAGAGTGAGTTGGAGTCTTTACTTTTTCCCTACTCTTAGTTTTGTATCTACTTCATTTTAATCGAGGCAATCCTTTGCAGAAGAAGCTGCATTACACAATTCGTTATACATGCATAGGGAATAGCGATACTCAAGTGTTTAGGAACTGGACACTATATACTGACCTTAAAAATCCATACTCTTTACATGCAACCGCGAGAAACATCTGAATGTCCACAGAAATTTAAAAGAATGACGAAGAATTCAACAATTCCAACCATTAATAACGGATATCCGGAAAATGGCTCATGCCACAAGAAAGTTATTTGAAATAAATTCTGGCTTAAAGAGATCTACTTTTTGTGTAGTACGTTTTCGCATATGGCTTAACGTTTACCAGTTATACAAGGTTTTACAAAATTCCTTCCGAATGAAGAGGGCTTTACAGACTGCTCCCAGAAAATACAGTCTCTCTGTCATGTAAATACTCGTATTTTAATCAAAATCGTTAAATGCAATTCTTAGAAAATAAAAAATTCGAAATATGTTTAACGTAAAGGGTAGTTGGGTTGGGGGATTTTCTTGAAAATCTTTGTGTCGCACCTTTGGAAGTTACTGAACTTAAATACCCAGTTTGGTATTTATTCCAATATTCGCTTTTGAGCTATGCTGTTCACGGCTACACCCATTCACCGCCCCACAGACAAACGGACGGGCGTGCGGGCGGGCGTGCGGGCGTGCGTGCGTGCGTGCGTGCGTGCGGGCGGGCGGGCGGGCGGGCGGGCGGGCGGGCGGGCGGGCGGGCGGGCGCACCCGGAACTTCCTCTAAACAGGTTTCTTTTTTAATTCAGAGATTCAAAACATGTATGTCTTGTGAGATTTTGATAAAGAATTTTTGGGTGAAATGAATGTCTTTTCTGCCTATTATGTACGTGGTAGAGAGAGTAAGAATTTTCGTTTAATTGTGAGTTTCCGCTTTAGCAAAAAATATACTTATCAAAACTGAGTGAGCTTGGTGATGTAACCCATTTACCCTATATTCATAACTGCATAGTAAGTTTTAGTAACCATATATTTGGGAAACTATTCCCGAATTTTCACTCTCATAACTTAGAAATTGCATCGTAAGCAGCAAGGAAAAGGGTCGACAATATTACAACAAAAAAGCACCGAAAATTTACTAAAAAAACCTTGCCTGAAATTCTGCCTATATATTTTTTTATTAAACAGTGTGAAGTTTTACTTAAAATATAAGCATAATTTAGAAACTGATTAAAATAGGTGCAGCAATATCTTTTCTAATAATGACTGCTAGAAATTTTGGAAAACAATGACAAGTATTACAAAAAGCCTCAAATGCGGGACCACGACCTCCGCTCAGGGTTATTAAAATCATCACGTAACTCTTACATTCACTACAATAACTAAAATATTTACACAAAAAGTGTTCTTAGAGAATCGGACATAATAATAGTTTAAAAAGCAACGGTATTCTGCCACCTTGGGAAAACAAAAAGTCCCAAAAGACGGACCCATGCCCGGGGTTTTAGGCGCAAAGACCTCAACGGCGTAAAAGCGGAGGAGGCAGCCCTGCTCAGTGGTTTGTACAGTGCGGGCGTTTTAAAGTGAGGCCACAGATCGACTATTTGCGTAGCATGCTGTACTGTAGACACTACGGTACTCGACATAGTGTGATCTGTAGCCTTACTTTAAAACGCCCACACACTGTACATAAGCAACAAGTCTGAGGATAGATTAGATAGGCTGCCCCTCCGCCAGAATACTCCACGTAGGGTTACTAGCCCTACTTGGGGAAACATTTATATACTCCAAGGCTTCAAAGTGTTCAATTTCACCGTAGAGTTAAAGGATGCACAAGAATGGATTGATACGAAATAGATCTATACCGGAAGAATTAAGTGTATAAATCACTTAAACGAAAAAATTAGAATACTCTAGACAATTGGAGAGCCCACTTATCTCGATTGAGTACTGAAAGAATCTCAGCCTCAGGGCAGAAGAAATGTTGAATCGGAGGAAGAGATGGTCATGGCACTTTGAAGTCGGAACAGGCAAGATTGCCTAATACTTGCAAAGATGATGAAAGCCTAAATGGTAATCTTTTATCATGCTAGTACAATTTTCACCGATCAATCCCCTCTGAAAAAAATGATGCAGTAGGGGCAACACAAAAATATCTTTTTGCATCTAATTGTAAAATATCTTAGCTAGGAAAAGCAAACTCCACAGTTTCAAATATGGTACAAAAATATCATTACAAGGTCCACAGGGAAAAGCCTAACTCGAATATTTTGTATGGTATTCCATTCAGGGAAACTGAAGGCAATTGATAAGGCCTTTATTTTTGTTTGCAGAATATCTCAACAATAAAAGAGAAGCAATGTAAATTTAAGAGGAGAGTAAATGGTGTAAATTCAGGAAACAAATTAGAGTTTCAGATTTTGTGTAGTCTTATTAATTGGAATTTCCTCTTTAGTTTGAATTATATTTTATCATTGTAAACCCAATATTTATTTTTTTAAAAATGGTAGTTTAACGTCATTTTATTACGAATTCTGTACCACTTTACAGAAAAAAATCTTAACTCCTAAAAACTTTGGAGTAGAGTAGTAAACTTAAGCCCATATTTTAGGGGAGGTTTTCCTACTTTTACGTATGGTAGCTCTGTGTCTTCAAGTCATGTGTTTCCTTTCTTTGCAAATATATGCAAGTATGTTTTCTCCATTTTTGCTTTGAGCAGGTTTTTCTGTAAATAACATTTCCTGGCATAAGTGACCCGTTTTCTCAGAAAATATTGAAGATAGCTAAACTAAATTCTACGATAATAAAAAAATCTTATGTCTTACTCACATGACTTTCTCTACTCTTGTACAAACTATTTTTACAAACGCTTATTCTCCATATGCTTCATGTTAATCGAGATATCGAGATGTTAATCTTATTGCTAATTTTCTTGTAGATGAGAGGGGAATTGGTAGGCTAAAGCCTACCTGGTTTACCAGTTATGCAAAAGTATTTCACAATAAACAATACTTTTGGAGACATTGCCAGAAAATTCGAGATATACATTTCATTTGTCATGAAAATATCTTAAACATATGATATTTTAATCAAAATCGTTAGAGCCATTTTTGAGAAAATTAAAATTTTCGAAAAATGTTCCGTGTAAAGGGTAGTCTGGGGAGGGGGGATTTTCTTGAAAACCGTCGTGTCGCATCTCTGGAAGATACTGAACCTAAATACCAAGTTTAGTGTTTATCTGACTGTTCGTTTCTGAGTTATGCTGTTCACATACACACACACACGTGGTCATGTTTCCAAAAATGCATTTTTTTGAATTCAGGGGGCCTCAAAACATGTATTTCCGGTGAAATCTCGGTATCGAATTTTTGGGTGGAATACAATACTTCCCCTGCTTACTATACGTAGTAGAGAAAGTAAAAAGCCTTTGAGTGCTGTTGTAAAAATATACTTTGGTGTTAATAACACCACAATTGCCTGGTGTTACTGGATAAAAGTAGATCAGTGAACTTAGAAGTCATTCACCTACATCCTATAAACATTTCCGTCTAATATCTTAAATAGTTTGAGAAAATGAGTCGTGAGTTTAGTGGATTTAACATTGGCGGGATAGGGCTCTTACTCTTCCATTAAGAGCACTTGACGTATGAGGAAACGCGTACCGGCGGAAGGTTTCCGTTCTACCTGAAGAGTAGGAATGATTCTGCTTTACGTAATAAACGAGTACTTCTGGCAAGATGAATACCCATGCACAAAAATCCTTCCAGAAGGCACTTCCACTAGGACAAACGTTTATACATGAACACACTGATGTTTGAAGTGAGTCGTTACATTTTAATTCACATCACAATGGCGCTTGATGTTAACTGAGAAGCGCCATTGTGATGTGAATTAAAATGTAACGACTCACTTCAAACATCATATGATAACATCACAATGAATAATACTTCTGTTCATTATAACGTACATACTGTTGTACGCAGGGATAAGCGGAGAATTCAGCCCTCATTGCTTATGGATCGAGAGAAATTTGTAACATTTTTATACAAGTATTATGTTGTGTGCATTTAAATAATAAACAAACGTAAAACAACTTACCATATCCTTGCATGATACCGTGTGTGAGATACAGCGGTGCCCGGCCTGAGAAAGCATCTTTGGCCAGTGCTTGACGTATAAGACGATGATCAGTCACTACCACAGCCAACACGCCTCCTAATTGTAAGCTGTAGGTGCGTCCATAGCGCTCAGCGAGTTTCGTGAGTGTCAGATAAGGAGACTTGGGATCCAACCAGGGCAGGTAACCCACCAGGGGGAGACCCCAGGGTCCTGGCGGTAGACCCCGAATTCTTCTATGCCATATCCACAACAAGATCAAAACCACCAATGTCAGTAACGCTGGCACCAACATCATTCTGAAATAACAACAGATTGTAATGTGAATATTACTGATCTCTGGAGAGGAAACACAATTTAGAGATGGCAGATGGGTCATTCGAACCCTATGTTTCTCTATTTCCAGATTTTGAAAAAACAAAAAAATCCCGATCCGAAAATTTTGATTTCCCGTTATCTTATAATTCCAAATCTTCTAATGCTAATCCTGTAGATTTGGAAAATTTTCTTTTAGAAGTGTTGTCTTTCAGAGTATTACGCTTGACCCAAGACGAGTTCATGTTCGGGTACTTGAATAATAGTAAAAACGATATTAAAACATATATTAACATATTGAAAGACAAAATGTAATTTATTTACGAAAAATTAACATAAAATGTATTTATGTAAAAATTGAAACGGCCTAGAAGGTGGAAAAATATAATAATAATAATAATAATAATAATAATAATAATAATAATAACAATAATAATTTCCTTAATTAGTCGATGAAAGCACCATCAACTACAGTGGAGATTGTCAATAATTTTCCATATTTTCTTAATGCTTTCGTTTGGCACAGCAACTACGTGTCCATAAGAACTAAATCTTCCATTAGCTCCTACACCTTATAAAACTTTTTGTATTATCACTTTCCCTACTACGTACACAGTAGGTCGAGGGTATTGCATTTCACCCAAAATTACAGATATCGAGATTTCACCGAAAATACATGTTTTAAAGTCACTGAATCCAAAGAGACGCGTGTGCGTGAAACTCAAAAACGAAACGTCGGAAAAATATCAAACTTGGCATTTAAGTGCAGTATCTTCCAAAGATACGACACAAAGATTTTCAAGATAATCCCCACCCCAAACTACGGAAAATTTTTCGAAGTTTTTGATTTTCTCAAAAATGACTCTAATGATTTTGATTAAAATACCTTATATTAAAGATATTTACATGGCATACAAAAGGTGGGTGTATCAAACTCTCTGGGAATAGCCTGTGAAAACCTCTTCATTCGGAAGGAATTTTATTAATCTTGTATAACTGGTAAACGTTAAACGATAGATGAAAACGTACCACACAGAAAAGTAGATCTGTTTAGAACACACAATTTATTTCAAATAACGTTTTTTTGGCATAAGCCATTTCCGAGTTATCCGTTATTAATGGTTCGAAATGTTCAAATGTTCAAGTCCTGTCGATTTCCAACTATTTCATCCAATGTCTTGGAAAGAGAGTGGAATTTTAAGACCAGCATATAGCGTCTTGTTCTTAAACATGACTATCGCTGTTCCCTGTGTACATACAGGGAAACGTGTAGCTATTTCTGCAAAGGTTTATCTCGATTAAAATGAAGTAGATAGAAGAATAAGCTTTCGTAAGAAATTGTATACCAACTAATAAACGATAGACGGCAGAGAAAGTCATGTGAATGTATACATCGGACTCTTTTTATCTTAATGTCGAAAAATATTTGCCTTAAACAGAATAGCAGAAAACTCGCAAATTAAGATCCCCAACTTGACTTTCTTTTCCCGAGCCGTCCGTATGAATTTAAGCACGAGAAGCGTATTGTTATAAAGGCTGAACCAGTATTCAGAAGAAAGCATGGTATTTTTCAGGTAAATGAATTCTAAGATTTCACTTTTATTACATTTCTGTACCTGCCTTGTCGGCAGCTGTAAATCCTTAGCATTGAAGTGAAGGTAAACAAACAATAGTATTTGGGGAGAAGGCAACAGCGGTAGCATACATTTCCTGATTGTAAATTTTAAACCATTCATGCGGACCTGGTTTTCCTAAAGGTTTGTTAATTTGGGTATCTCCTCCTTGCTAGTTTGTTTAGAATTCTGTTGTTGCATTGCTAAGGAAAAAGTAGGAGAACCTGTTTGGGCATCTAAACTAAATGGAAATTAAATATTGTAATAAATATAAAATTCTTCTATGCAATTCTTTGTAACCATCACTGACAGCATTTGTCTTCCTTTACTTTTTCTTTTTACCTCAACTATAGTGCGTTTCTTTCACACTGTGGCCACTGCATGTACACCGGCTCCCGCAGCTCGGACTACCGCCGAACGGATATAATATTCCCGCAACTGAACTCATGTTCTTATACTTACAACTACAATGATAATCGCACTCAATATGCCATTAGCCAATGACAGGTAGAGCATGCTAGTCAGATGGTCAATCAAAGCCTTACCACACTGATAGTAATTCACCTTCGAGTAATACCTTCGGAAGGAAAGTAAAGCCGGTGGTCCCGTGCCGTAGATTTACGGCACGTAAAAGAACCTCAAGCCTGATAAAGAGGCCTCTGAGCAAAATTACCAGTCTTTTACGCCCAATACAGAATGGGACATTAAGGACCACAGCAGTTAAAGAGCGTCCATAAATAAAACTCAGTTTCATTTAATTTCGATTACTACACTGATAGTATTTCATGGTGGTGCACTTGTTTTTAATTTGTATGAATGCAGTGAGTGAGATCACGTAGGCTGTGACTACCATAATAACTGAAAATGCCGCGCTTTGGAAGTCAAAATATTGGTAATATAAAAACAGCTGTAGATAATTTAACTCCAGAAAACACAAAGAAGAATAAAAGTACGGTATGGAACCAATTTTCAGAATTCTGTACGGAGAGAAATTATAAAATTGACGGCTCAGTTAGCGACAAATAAATATCTCGATATAATTATCATGAAAAGAAGCATTTCTTAACCTCAACTAAATGTCGTAAAACTGCGCTACTGCTGTTAATAATAAACACGTATATTGTTTGAAATGTTATACTTCTCCATTCACACATTTCTGGCATCTTTTCAGGAAAGTTTCATTCACACTCGAGAGTTCAATATCCGAAATTAAGTTAATTTCTCACCTGATGTTGCTCTTTTACTTCTTGTAATGGTATGGGGCTTTGTAGCATACACCTTTATTACTTTCTCTACTACCCGGTAGGTAGGTATTGCGTTCCATCAAAAAATTCGATGCCGAGATTTCACCGTAAATACATGTTTGAGGCCCTGAATCCAGTAAAGCATTTTTTTAAAAATAAAACATGTGTGTGTTCTGTCTGTGTGACTGAACAGCATAATTCGAAACAAAATCTCGCATAAATACTAAACTTGGTATTTAAGTTCAGTACCGTCCAAAGATGAGACACGAAGGTTTTATAGAAAATTCCCCTACGCCAAACTACACTTTACATGGTACATTTTCGAAATTGTTTATTTTCTAAAAATGGCTACAAATTTTATTTGAAAAACCATATCATAAAAATTATTTAGCCGACAAATAATATGTGTATCTTGAATTTTCTGGGAATACCTGTGAGGTCCTCTTCTGAAGAAATGTTTAGTCTTGTTTAATTGGTGTACGTTAAGCTATAGACGATAAAGTGTTACACAAAAAAATGTTTGATCTCTTAAAACATACAATTTACTTTACATACCTTTTTTGTAATATAAGCCATTTTCGAGATATTCGTTATTGATGGTTCGATTTGTTCAATACTTTGTTATTCTTTTAAGCCCTGGCGTTTTCAGGCGTTGTTAGCGATTACATGGAAACATTGCGGAATTTTAAGGCCAGGCCTATAACGTCCAGTTCTTAAACATTTGACTATCTCTGTTCTCTTTGTATGCTAACAAAATATGCAATGTAATTAATTTCTGCAAAGGCTTATCCCGATTAAAATGAAGTAGATAGAACAATACATTTTTGTAAAAATAATTTTTATAGCCACTAATAAAGATAAAGGGCAGAGAAATTCATTTATTATGTTATCAGATTCGGGGAAATTTTTGTAATTGGATTTTGCGAAATGACAAGAATAACTGACCCACGCTTAATAGTCTTCTCTGACGAAGCATGGTTACAGTTATATGGCTATGTTTAGTCGCAAAATAACAGATATTGGAGTGCAGAGAAACTCGACTTTACACACCAGATTCCCTTACATGACACAAAAATTGGTGCACGTAAACGCATACAATAAATGCAGAAATGTACAGGAATGACTAATACCATTTTTTGAACAGCTGACCGACGTTGAATATTAGTCTGGATTTTTTCCAACAGGACTTTCCTACCGCGCATACAACTGATGAGTCAGGACATTCATAAAGATAGGGTAATTAGTAAAGAATTATGACCCTCCATATCCCTTGAATTAACCGTGTGATTTTTATCTAGGGGGACTTGAAAAATAAGGTGGATGTAACAAGATCCATACATTGGAAGAGTTAAAAGAAAACACCAGGCATAAAATTCACTCAATGGAACTTTGCAGTGTGAATGAGGATTTCCTGAAAAAATGCCAAAAATATGCGCATAGAGAAGAACATTTCCGACATTTACTATGCTAAGGAATGTGCTTATAATAATAATAATAATAATAATAATAATAATAATAATAATATTATTATTATTATTATTATTATTATTATTATTATTATTATTGTAACTTTGAGAAAGTGAGGCGGTTGCGAGCATTATTAGGAAAAGGTTCGCACGCACATGTATATGTGCATGCGAACAGCATAACTCAAAAACGAAAAGTCTGGTAAATACTAGACTCAGTATTTAAGTTCAATATCTTCCAACGATAAGAGAGAAGATTTTTAAGATAATCTTTTCCACCCCAACCTACCCTTTACAAGGAAAATTTATTAACTTAATTTTTTTCAAAAATGACTAAGAATTTTTGTTAAAATGTCAAATATTTAAGGTATTTGCATGATAATAAAATACATACCTTGAATTCTCTGTAAATTACCTATTAAATCCTTTCATAATAAATGAATGTTGTACAATTTTGGAGGTATTACTAGCAAATAATAAAATATGGGCAAACACTTACACTAAGTAATCAAAAGCTTCCGAACACCCCCACAAACATACGTTTTTCATCTTAGGTGCTTTGTGCTGCCACCTACTGCCTGGTGCTCATCCGCGACCTCAGTAGTCTTTAGACATCGTGAAACAGCAGAATGGGACGCTCCGTGGAACTCACGGACTTCGAACGTGGTCAGGTGATTGGGTGTCACTTGTGTCAGAAGTCTGTACGCGAGATTTCCACACTCCTAAACATCCCGAGGTCCACTGTTTCTGATGTGATAGTGAAGCGGAAACGTGAAGGGACATGTACAGCACATAAGCGTACAGGCCGACCTCCTCTGTTGACTGACAGAGACCGCCGACATTTGAAGAGGGTCGTAAAGAGTAATAGGCAGACATCTATCCAGACCATCACACAGGAATTCCAAACTGCATCAGGATCCACTCCAAGTACTATGGCAGTTAGGTGTGAGGTGAGAAGCCTTGGATTCCATGGTCGAGCGGCTGCTCGTAAGCCACACATTCACGCAGGAAAATGCCATACGACGCCTCGCTTGGTGTAAGGAGCGTCAGCATTACACGATTGAACAGTGGCAAAACGTTGTGTGGAGTGACGAATCACGGTACACAATGTGGCGATACGATGGCAGGCTGTAGGTATGGCGAATGCCCGGTGAACGCATCTGCCAGCGTGTGTAGTGCCAACAGTGAAATTCGGAGGTAGTGGTGTTATGGTGTGGTCGTGTTTTTCCTGGAGGGGGCTTGCACCCCTTGTTTTTTTGCGTGGCACGGTCACAGCGCAGACCTACATTGATATTTTAAGCACCTTCTTGCTTCCCACTGTTGAAGAGCAATTCGGGGATGGCGATTGCATCTTTCAACACGATCAAGCACCTGTTCATACTGCACGGGGTGTGGCGGAGTGGTTACACGACAATAACATCCCTGTAATGGACTGACCTGCACAGAGTCCTGATTTGAATCCTATAGAACACCTTTGGGATGTTTTGGAACACCGACTTCGTGCCAGGCCTCACCGACCTACATCGATACCTCTCCTCAGTTCCGTACTCCGTGAAGAATGGGCTGCTATTCTCCAAGAAACCTTCCAGCACCTGATTGAAAGTATGCCTGCGAGAGTGAACGCTGCCATCAAGGCTAAGGGTGGGCCAACAGCATATTGACTTCCAGCATTACCGATGGAGGACGCCACGAACTTGTACGTCATTTTCAGCCAGGTGTCCGGAGACTTTTGATCACGTAGTATACTACAGGAAAAATGTAGAGCTCATTAAGATACAGAATATCGATTTTTTCATAGGATTAACCATTTTAGAAATTCCATGTTGTTACCAAAATATATCTTACGATTTCCCTCTTTCTTTTTCTTTCTTTCTTTATTTCTTTCTTTCTTTC
Organism: Deroplatys truncata; assembly: GCA_030765065.1. Lineage (NCBI taxonomy): Eukaryota > Metazoa > Arthropoda > Insecta > Mantodea > Mantidae > Deroplatys > Deroplatys truncata. Next base: position 117,782,574 of record CM060980.1, read on the forward strand.
CTTCCTTCCTTTCCATTTAAGAACCCAGTCCGTTATCTCGACTAAACATTTGAATGCTGTTTCCGTATGCTTTATGTAACTAAGCACTTATTCCAAAGTGTGAAATGATTCGTATGCTAGAATGTATCCTGAATAACTTAAGATGGATACAAGAATCGCTTTTCATATGAATACTATAATGCAAAACGACTGTATTACTTTCTCTGCCACCTAGAGAGGAGGAAGCATTTTATTCTAACCTAAAATTCGATATAGAAAATTCACCGGAAGTACGCGTTTTGAGGTCTTCCAAATAAAAAAATAATATCCAGAAAAAGATCCCCTAGCCCGCAAGCCCCCATCTGAATATTACTAAAAAACGAAAGGTGCGATAAATGCCAAGTTTCACACTTAGACGCGTTTAAGCCTACCAAGCGAAGATTTTCAATAAAATTTCGCGGCTGCAAACTGCCACTAATATTTTCAATATTTTTCATTTTTTCAAAAATGGCTAACGGTTGATTAAAATGTGATATATTTGAGACACTGATGTGAACAATTAAATGCATATTTTGAATATTTCCTTGTGAATTATCTATGAAGTCATCTTCACACCGACTGAATTTTATATAATTGGAACTGACAAAACTTACAATAGTAAAAGTGTAGAGCTCATTAAAATACATAATTCGTGGCTATGTTTTCCAAAGCACTAACCGCTTTCGAAATATTCCCTAGTGCATGTTTACAATTTCCAAATGCGTTATCTAATGAACACGGTTGAAAGTTTGCGATGCTTCTTTTTCATGTCCATTGAAAAAGGTTGTTGCTACACCTAAACATTTTAATGCTCTATTCGTTTGAACAGAGCTAAGTATTTATGGAGATAATTCCTAGGTAAAGTATATCGTGAATGAGTTAGAATAATAAGCTTTTATATGAATACTATAATATGCAACTACCGAGATAATGGCTCCGCCTGTGAGGCTCGCATTCTGGAGGTCCCAGGTTCGATTCCTGTTGACCGCCCAATCTGACCTTGGGTTTTTCGGGTTTTCCCTGGTTGGTAGGTGAATGCTGGGGTGATTTCTCATCTAGCACGATATATTTTCTATCATTTCCCTTTCATTCCGTTTCCTTCTTATGTTTCAGGTGTGCCTCTAGGTTTCATGGCGTTTGACGGTGCCGCAAAGATGGCACAGGTGCTTGCTCAAAGGAAAGAGTTCTCCCCGTGGACACTAGAGGGCTGCTTGATCGACGATGATTCATCCAGCAAATGGGACCGGTCTTCGAGCCTGGGACTTCCGCGTGTCTCTGTGGCCTGTAGTTTCCTGTGATTCCTTCACTTGATCCCTTGCTACTGAGGGCGATAGAAATAATATGTTTATGTAGGTCGCAGTACTCGAAGTGTCGTCTCCTTAGCATAACCTATACATATAATATATAACTGTTATGTGAATTTATTATTGGCAGTAGAGAAAATCTTGAGTGTTCGCATACTATTTTTACTTTCTCTACCACGCACCTTGTAGGTAACGAAAGTATTGCATTTCACCAAAAAATTCTATATCGAAATTTCACTGAAAATAAATGTTTTGAGGCCCACTAATACAAAAAAAAATACATTTGTAAGGGAAAAAATCTGATGTGTTACACTCACATGACTTTCTCTACTCTTGTACAATCTATTTTTACAAACGCCTATTCTCCATATGCTTCATATTAATCGAGATATCGAGATGCCAATCTTATTTGTAATTTTCTTGTAGATGCAAGGGGAATATGGTAGCTTTTAAGCGATAGTCAAATATTTTATCGCTGGTTGCTATGTGGCGCATTCCATTCTCTTTGCATGTCCAGGACATAAAAAAAAAATCTGATGTGTTACACTCACATGACTTTCTCTAATCTTGTACAATCTATTTTTACAAACGCCTATTCTCCATATGCTTCATATTAATCGAGATATCGAGATGTCAATCTTATTTGTAATTTTCTTGTAGATGCAAGGGGAATATGGTAGCTTTTAAGCGATAGTCAAATATTTTATCGCTGGTTGCTATGTGGCGCATTCCATTCTCTTTGCATGTCCAGGACATAAAAAAATGAATAACGAATTTGAGAAAAAGTATAAGTATTGGAAAATTTAAGGAAATAAAAAGCAATATCTCGAAAACGGTTCACTCAACAACAAAAAATGTATATGATATAAGTTGTGTATTTTAACGCGATCTACATTTTTTGTGTAGTAAAATTTGGTCTATCTCTTATGGTTTACCAGTTATGCAAAAGTCGTTCATAATGAAGAATACTTTTGGAGACATTCCCAGAAATTTCGAGATATGCATTTCATTTCTCATGACATTATCTTAAACATATGATATTTTCATCAAAATCGTTAGAGCCATTTTTGAGAAAATTAAAATTTTCGAAAAATGTTCCATGTAAAGGGTAGTCTGCGGTGGGGGGATTTTCTTGAAAATCTTCGTGTCGCATCTCTGGAAGATACTGAACGTAAATACTAAGTTTAGTGTTTATCCGACTGTTAGTTTTTGAGTTATGCTGTTCACAGACACACACACACACACAGACATGTTTCCAAAAATGCTTTTTTTGGATTCAGGAGGTCTCAAAACATGTATTTCCGGTGAAATCTCGGTATCGAATTTTTGGGTGGAATGCAATACTTCCCCTACTTACTATACGTAATAGAGAAAATAATGAATAACGAATTTGAGAAAAAGTATAAGTATTGGAAAGTTTAAGGAAATAACAAGCAATATCTCAAAAACGGTTCACTCAATAAAAAAAATGTATATGATATAAGTTGTGTATTTTAACGCGATCTACATTTTTTTGTGTAGTAAAATTTTGTCTATCTCTTATGGTTTACCAGTTATGCAAAAGTCGTTCACAATGAAGAATACTTTTGGAGACATTCCCAGAAATTTCGAGATATACATTTCATTTCTCATGACATTATCTTAAACATATGATATTTTCATCAAAATCGTTAGAGCCATTTTTAAGAAAATTAAAATTTTCGAAAAATGTTCCATGTAAAGGGTAGTTTGGGGTGGGGGGATATTCTTGAAAATCTTCGTGTCGCATCTCTGTAAGATACTGAACGTAAATACCAAGTTTGGTGTTTATCCGACTGTTCGTTTTTGAGTTATGCTGATCACACACACACACACAAACACACACACACACACAGACACACACGGACATGTTTCCAAAAATGCTTTTTTTGGATTCAGGGGGTCTCAAAACATGTATTTCCGGTGAAATCTCGGTATCGAATTTTTGGGTGGAATGCAATACTTCCCCTACTTACTATACGTAGTAGAGAAAGTAAAAAAGGCCCGTGTGTGTGTCTGTGACAGCATAACCCCAAAACGAAAACTCGGATATATACCCAGCTTGGTATTTTAAGTTCAGAACTTCCATGATGCGAAACGGAGATCTCCCACCCCATACTACACTTTAATGAAACATTTTTGGAAAGCTTTTATTTTCTCACGATTTTGATTAACATATTTACATGACAAATAAAATGTATATCTTAAATCTTCTAGGAATAGCCTGTGAAGTCCCATTTATTCGGGAGGAACTTTTTATACTTGATAAGCTTTAGCGGATGCATATGTCTTTTCTGACATATACGTTGTAGTTGGTTTGAATATTTCAATATTTTTGTCATTTTTAAAGCGTGGTTGCTATTCAGTTGTTTCTCGCGATATCATAGAAATGCTATGGAATTTTAAGACCGCATATAGTGACTAGCTTTTAAACATCTGACTACTGATTGGGTTTCTTCCTTCCCTCTTGCACCTTCACCGAAATGTGTAAAGAAATTGTATTTCTGCAAATGTTTATCTTGATTAACATGAAATATGTTAAAAATCTGATGTGTTACATTCACATGACTTTCTCTACTCTTGTACAATCTATTTTTACAAACGCCTATTCTCCATATGCTTCATATTAATCGAGATATCGAGATGTCAATCTTATTTGTAATTTTCTTGTAGATGCAAGGGGAATATGGTAGCTTTTAAGCGATAGTCAAATATTTCATCGCTGGTTGCTATGTGGCGCATTCCATTCTCTTTGCATGTCCAGGACATAAAAAAATGAATGACGAATTTGAGAAAAAGTATAAGTATTGGAAAATTTAAGGAAATAACAAGCAATATCTCGAAAACGGTTTACTCAATAAAAAAAATGTATATGATATAAGTTGTGTATTTTAACGCGATCTATATTTTTTGTGTAGTAAAATTTTGTCTATCTCTTAAGGTTTACCAGTTATGCAAAAGTCGTTCATAATGAAGAATACTTTTGGAGACATTCCCAGAAATTTCGAGATATACATTTCATTTCTCATGACATTGTCTTAAACATATGATATTTTCATCAAAATCGTTAGAGCCAGTTTTGAGAAAATTAAAATTTTCGAAAAATGTTCCATGTAAAGGGTAGTCTGGGGTAGGGGGATTTTCTTGAAAACCTTCGTGTCGCATCTCTGGAAGATACTGAACGTAAATACCACGTTTGGTGTTTATCCGACTGTTAGTTTTTGAGTTATGCTGTTCACAGACACACACACACACAGACACACACACACACACACACAGACACACATACACACACACACAGACACACATACGGACATGTTTCCAAAAATGCTTTTTTTGGATTAAGGAGGTCTCAAAACATGTATTTCCGGTGAAATCTCGGTATCGAATTTTTGGGTGGAATGCAATACTTCCCCTACTTACTATACGTAGTAGAGAAAGTAAAAATGAGTAACGAATTTGAGAAAAAGTATAAGTATTGGAAAATTTAAGGTAATAACAAGCAATATCTCGCAAACGGTTCACTCAACAAAAGAAATGTATATGACATAAATTGTGTATTTTAACGCGATCTACATTTTGCGTGTAGTAAACTTTTGTCTATCTCTTATGGTTTACCAGTTATGAAAAAGTCGTTCATAATGAAGAACACTTTTGGAGACATTGCCAGAAAATTCTAGATATACATTTTATTTGTCATGACAATATCTTAAACATATGATAGTTTAATCAAAATCGTTAGAGCCGTTTTTGAGAAAATTAAAATTTTCGAAAAATGTTCCATGTAAAGGGTAGTCTGGGGAGGGGGGATTTTCTTGAAAACCTTCGTGTCGCATCTCTGGAAGATACTGAACCTAAATACCAAGTTTGGTGTTTATCCCACTGTTCGTTTCTGAGTTATGCTGTTCACAGACACACAGACACACACACAGACACACAGACAGACACACACACGGACATGTTTCCAAAAATGCTCTTTTTGGATTCAGGGGGTCTCAAAACATATATTTCCGGTGAAATCTCGGTATCGAATTTTTGGGTGGAATACAATACTTCCCCTACTTACTGTACGTAGTAGAGAAAGTAAAAATGAATAACGTATTTGAGAAAAAGTATAAGTATTGGAAAATTTAAGGAAATAACAAGCAATATCTCGAAAACGGTTCACTTAACAAAAGAAATGTATATGACATAAGTTGTGTATTTTAACGCGATCTACATTTTTTGTGTAGTAAAATTTTGTCTATCTCTTATGGTTTACCAGTTATGCAAAAGGCGTTCACAATGAAGAATACTTTTGGAGACATTCCCAGAAAATTAGAGATATACATTTCACTTCTCATGACATCTTAAACATATGATATTTTCATCAAAATCGTTAGAGCCATTTTTGAGAAAATTAAAATTTTCGAAAAATTTTCCATGTAAAGGGTAGTCTGGAGTGGGGGATTTTCTTGAAAACCTTCGTGTCGCATCTCTGGAAGATACTGAACCTAAATACCAAGTTTGGTGTTTATCCCACTGTTCGTTTCTGAGTTATGCTGTTCACAGACACACAGACACACACACACAGATACACAGACAGACACACTGACAGACACACACACGGACATGTTTCCAAAAATGCTCTTTTTGGATTCAGGGGGTCTCAAAACATATATTTCCGGTGAAATCTCGGTATCGAATTTTTGGGTGGAATACAATACTTCCCCTACTTACTGTACGTAGTAGGGAAAGTAAAAAATCTCATGTGTTACTCACATGACTTTTTCTAGTCTTGTACAAACTGTTTTTACAAACGCTTATTCATCTATTTCGTCTTAATCGATATAAAAATTTGCAGAAACCATCATATTGCTTATTTTCTTATAGGTGCAAAGGGAATATGGTAGCCTTTAAGCGATAGTCAAATGTTTTAAGTGCTGGTTGCTCTGTGGAGCATTCCATTCTGTTTGCATGTCCAGGATACAAAAAAAAAAAGAATAACGAATTCCCATTTGAGAAAAAGTATAAGTATTGGAAAGATCAAACAAATAACAAGGAATATCTCGGAAATGATTCACTCAAAAAAAAGTATAACATAAAGTATATTTTAAAGAGATGCAAAGTTTTTGTGTAGTAAAATTGTCTTACGGTTTACCACTTATGCAAAATTTATTCATAATGAAGAAGACTTTTGGGGACATTCCCAGAAAATTCAAGATATACATTTTATTTGCCATGGAACTATCTTAAACATACATTTTAATCAAAATCGTTAGCGGCATTTTTGCGAAAATCAACCTTTTCTAAGAATTTTGCATATAAAGGATAGTCTGGGGTGGGGGAATTTTATTGAAAATCTTCGTGTCGCATCTTTGAAAAATACTGAACCTAAATACCAAGTTTGGTATTTATCTGACTTCTCGTTTTTGAGTTATGCTGTTCACAGACACACACACGGACCGTTTTCTAATTTTTTTTGGATTCAGAGGGCCTCAAAACATGTATTTCCGGTGAAATCTCGATGTCGAATTTTTGGGTGGAATGCAATACTTCCCTTACTTACTATACGTAGTAGAGAAAGTAAAAAGGTTTTGTAACAATGTTGTATAAAAAAAGCGATAGTAGATAGATAAAATCTTGTGAATGTAACAAATTAGGAAAAACATTTATTAAGCACCTCGTAACCCTTTTTACTTAACGGCACTGTAAGAACCAAGTGGTGCCGGTGTGAACATGATGCGCGCTGGAACGCGCATGATTTACGTAGCGGTGGGATGGGGAAACCCCCTCTCCCTCGTGTGCTTCAATTTTGGCATCTTTGATTTTAAGAACGCGACGTTGAGCATAGACTACCTATGAAAGGCAATTGTGTTTTTCTTTAAAACAAGTGTTGAAGGGGAGCGTAACTTATACATCGGCTAAGCTTAGATATCTCAGCCAAGGCTAGTACATTTTAGTATACAGAGTACACTGAACACAGTTGTTTTACACAGTACTGAATACTATTATCAAAATGGTATATCGCACATTTTAGCCACCACTCAGAGAAGGGTCTGATTATAATGAGCCACGAAGTCGAAATATCGAAATCTCTCACCCGCCGAGTTTTGTGAAAAATATATATAATTTTGAAGCATTGTACCAATTTTGAGTTCATAAACTAGCTAACGTTTATCCATTGAAGTTCCTTGATATTTTTATTTTCTCTGCTACGTATAGTAAGTAGGGGAAGTATTTCATTCCACCCAAAAATTTTATACTGAGATTTCACTGGAAATACATGTTTTGAGACCCCCTGAATAAAAAAATCGGATGTGTTACACTCATATGACTCTCTCTACTCTTGTACGAACTATTTTTACAAACGCTTCTTCTCCATATGCTTCATGTTAATCGAGATGTTAATCTTATTGCTAATTTTCTTGTAGGTGTAAGGGGAATATGGTAGGCTTTAAGCGATAGTCAAATCCTTTAAGAGATGGTTGCTATGTGGCGCGTTCCATTCTCTTTGCATGTCCAGTGCATAAAAAAATGATTAACGAATTCCCATCTGAGAAAAAGTATAAGTATTGGAAAATTTAAGGGAATAACAAGTAAAATCTCGAAAATGGTTCACTCAACAAAAAAATGTATATGACATAAATCGTGTATTTTAACGCGATCTACATTTTTTGTTGTAAAATTTTGCCTATCTCTTATGGTTTACCAGTTATGTAAAAGTCGTTCACAATGAAGAATACTTTTGGAGACATTCCCAGAAAATTCGAGATATACATTTTATTTGTCATGAAAATATCTTAAACATATGATATTTTAATCAAAATCGTTAGAGCCATTTTTGAGAAAATTCAAATTTTCGAAAAATTTTCCACGTAAAGAGTAATCTGGGTGGGGGAATTTTCTTGAAAACCTTCGTGTTGCATCTCTGGAAGATACTGAAGATATTTTATTAATATCAGGTTTGGTGTTCATCCGACTGTTCGTTTCTGAGTTATGCTGTTCACACACACACACACACACACACACACACACACACACACAGACGGACATGTTTCCAAAAATACTTTTTTTTTGGATTCAGGAGGCCTCAAAACATATATCTCCGGTGAAATCTCGGTATCGAATTTTTGGGTGGAATGCAATACTTCCCCTACTTACTATACGTAGTAGAGGAAGTAAAAAAGCACCTTTAGGAAAAGGTCCGTGTGTTTATCTGTGAACAGCATAACTCAAAAAACAAAAGTCGGATAAATACCGAACTTGTATTTAAGTTCAGTATCTTTCAAAGATGCGACATCACGATTTTCAAAACATTCCCCCACCCCACACTAGCCTTTACATGGAACATTTTTCGAAAATTTTGATTGTCTCAAAAATGGCTCTAACGATTTTGATTAAAATATCATATGTTTAAGATATTTTCATGACAAATTAAACGTATATATTGAATTTTCTGGGAATGTCCCCAAAAGTCCTCTTCATTCTGAATAGCTTTTGCATAACTGGTAAACCGTAAGAGATAGATAAAACTTTACTGTACAAAAAACGTAGGCCTCATACAAACATACAATTTATTTAATATACATTTTTTTGGGGAGTGAGCCATTTTCGAGATATCCCTTGTTATTTGCTTGAATTTTCCAATACTTAAACTTTTTCTCAAATGGGAGGTCGTTATTCGTTTTTTACTTTCTCTACTACGTAGAGTAAGTAGGGGAAGTATTTCATTCCACCCAAAAATTCGATACTGAGATTTCACTGCAAATACATGTTTTGAGACCCCCTGAATCCAAAAAAAAAAACATTTTTAGAAAAAGGTCCGTGTGTGTGTCTGAACAGCATACCTCAAAAACGAAAAATCGAAATGCCAAACTTGGTGTTTAAGTTCCGTATCTTTCAAAGATGCGACACGAAGATATTCAAGAAAATCCCCCACCCCGGATTAACCTTTGCATTAGCCTTTTTCGCAAATGTTGATTCTCTCAAAAATGGCTCTAACAATTTTGCTTAAAACATCATAGGTTTAAGATATTTTCCATGACAAAAGAAATGTATATCTTGAATTTTCTGGGAATGTCCCCAAAAGTCCTCTTCATTGTGAATAGATTTTGTATAACTGTTAAACCGTAAGACAGATAAAATGTTTGTACACAATAAATGTAGATCTCGTTAAAACACACAATTTATGTCACATACTTTTTTTTGGTTGAGCGAATCATTTCCGAGATATTCTTTGTTATTTGCTTGAATTTTCCAATACACGTTTTCTCAAATGGGAATTCGATATTCGTTTTTTTTTTTTTTTTTGGTCCTGGAGATTCAAAGAGAATGGAATACTCCCCATAGCAACCAGTTCTTAAAATAGATTTGATATAGATAGATAGATTTGACTATCCTTTAAAGCCTACTATATTCCCCTTGCGCCTGCAAGAAAATTAGCAATAAGATAGTTACTGCAAATGTTTATCTCGATTAACATGAAGTAGACGGAGAATAAACGTTTGTAAAAATAGTTTCTACAAAAGTAGAGAAAGTCATGTGAGTGTAACACATCAGATTTTTATTGTAATTTTCTGCTTACTATAGGAAATGGTACAATGAACCGGCACAGGTTTGTATATTAAAACTTTTATTAACTTTTGAAGGAAAAAAACAGTTTTCGTGTAAATTTGAAAACATCACAAATCAATTTTACTTCGTTCAAAGAGAGAGAAAGAGAGAGTGACAGGTAGAAGAGGAGGGAGAGGGAAAGGGAATGATAGAGAGCAATATCAACACTCGGTATCAACCTGTATTCTTTATACTGCCAACCTAGCATTAGAAATGAGCGTAGGTACCACATTTGGGAACGTTCGCTCATATCACTAGGATAGACAGGGCATCAGTTGGCTCAATGTGTGTTTACGAAGCCCTGCAATTTCTCAGGCGGTTACAATATTACGATTACAATATTACAATACAATTAAACAATTTGAATTAATTTCGCATCTATGGATTTGCTGACTCACCGTGTAGACCTTAGAATCTGGAAACACATTTGGCAAGGTTTGAATTTATTTCTGAAAAAGAATGTGTAATATACAGATCCAGTTCATTTATTTAGTTTCCAAATGTCATTAATAAAAATTTCCAAAAATCTTTAATATTTAACGCGATAATAATTAGCAGTCTTGTGCAGAAAACATTTCACTTTTACCCCAAGAGCCACATTATCAGAGTGCCAATGCGAAAGTGAACAATTATATGGTTATACATGCAACTCTTTGCTCTCCACTTCTAATATTAGAAGTTAAAATGTGCGGGTAGGGGAAGGCTGCTTAAACTCTTTGTGAAGTCTGACCTTATCCTTTTGTAGACTCCTTTAATCAAAAGGTTTGACATCCTCACTCTTGTGAAAGAGTACATATTCATTAATGAATCGTGTGATTTACAATTACAATCACCTTATATCAAACCTGTCAGAGCACAGGCACAATACTAGGTAAATTATCAGTAAATTCCCTAAAAATTCTTTAAAAATACTGATGTGTTAAATTTACATGATTTTATCTACTATAGTTTATTTTTATATAACTTCTACAAACTTTTCTTAGGAAACCTTAGTTTTCTATCTTCTTCATGTTAATCGAGAGCTTGCAGAAATAACTTCATTACACATTTCGTTGTAAGCACAAGGGAAATACAGCAAGCTGAATTGGTTGGATGTTTAAAGGCTAGGCGACATATCCTGGCATTAAAATTCCACACTTTTTCCATGACATCGCGAGAAACAACTGAATAGTGAGAGCACTTTTAAAATCTGATGTTACTTTCACACGACTTTCTATGCCCTCGTTTGTTTATTAGAGGGTATACAAACTATTCTTATGCAGGCTTATTTTTCTATCTACTTCAGTTTAGTCGAGATACAGTTTTACACAAATAGCTACTTTACAGCGATAGTAAAATGTTTAAGATCGGCTATACGTTAGTCTTAAAATTACATGCAATCGCGAGAAACAACTGAATGTCGACAGGACTTTAAAAGAATGAACTAAGGTACTGAAAAATTCGAACGATTAATAACAGATATCACGGAAATGGCTTACGCCACAAAATAAGTTATTCGGAATAAATTATGTGTTCTAAAAGAATCTGAATTTTTAGTGTAATATGTTTTCGTCTATTACTTAATCTGCACCAGTTATACAAAATTATATAAAATTTCTTCCGTATTTCCGTTCCCAAGAAATTCAATGGGAAAAATTCTACATTTTATTTTTCATTTAAATATCTTTAATATATGTTACCTTAATCCAAATCGATAACTATTTTTTAAAAAAATAAACAAAATCGAAAAATGTTTCATATAAAGGGTAGTTGGGGTTGGGGATGCGGGATTTTCTTGAAAATCTTCTGTCGCATCTAAAGAAGATAGTGAACTTAAATACGAAGTTTGGTATTTATCCGATTTTACATTTTCGAGTAATGTTGTTCAGACACACACACACACACACACACACACACACACACACACACAGACCTTTTTCGGTAAATGCTTTTATTTTAAATTCAGGGGCATCAAAACATGTATTTCGGGTGAAATCTCGGTATACAATTTTTGGATGGAATGCAACACATTCTGTACCTACTAATGTGCGTGGTAGATGAAGTAAACATGACAAAACATTGAACATTTCAAACCATAAACAACGGATATATCAAATGGTGATGTCACGAAAAAGGTTATTGGAAATAAAATGTTTTTTTTTAAAAGAAATATACCTTTTTATATAGTACGTTTTTGCTATTAATGTTCACCAGTTATACAAAATTGTATAAAATTCCTTCCGATTGAAGAGGACTACAAACGCTATTCTCAGAAAATTCAAGATATACATTTTGTCATTAGGTACCTTAAATATACGGTATTTTAATCAAAATCGTAAGATCCATTTTTGAGAAAATAAAATATTTCCAAAAAATTCGAAGAAAAGGTTAGCATGGGGAGATTCTCTTGAAAATCTTCGTGTCGCATCCTTGAAACGTGTTGAACTTAAATACCAAGTTTGGTAATCATCCGACTTTTCGTTTGAGTTAAGCTATTCTCTCTCTCTCTCTCTCTCTCTCTCTCTCTCTCACGCGCGGACCATTTTCTAAAAACGCCTTTTTTGATTCAGGGACCTCAAAACATGTATTTCCGGTGAAATGTCAATACCTACTCTACCTACTAGGTTCGTGGTAGGGAAAGTACAAATAGTTATACTGCAATTCAACTCTATAACCACAAACTATCGAAATTTCCTGAAATTATTGTACCACAAAAACAGGAACTCATAAGGAGCTAAATATATTCTTACCCTGATCTTCTATAATTTTAATGAGTATTTTAAATATGTGGAAAGTAGCACGCATACAGATATGTGTTAAAATGTTGGTAATTTATATATAGTGACTCCAGAAAGCATTCGTCTCCAGTTTAAAAATGTTAAGAGTGAAATTAACGAATATAACATTCTAGTTTTTAATATGCAGAAAGGACAAGCGATATTACAGTTTAAATGTTCTGGGGTTTCTCAAGACTTAATTTTGTTATTTTATTAATTATTTTGAAAATTGCACGGACTTTCCAATGTTTTCATGTGCGGTGTTAATAAATTTATTTTGTATGTATTTAGTAGAGCAATTTTTCTGATATAGTGCCTGACAATGTCGCCGACATATGATTTGAACTGACTGAGAAATTTGATTAGCAGTAAAGAGAGAGGCAAATGGGGAAGTTCAGTAAAAACGCTCATAGTTTCTGACTGGCATTTTCCCCTCAATCAGATCAAAATCCATTTTCACTGCAATTTAAGGTACTGTACCAAATATTTTGTGTACTGAATATACAGGGTCATTCAAAAAGAAGGAACAGGTTCTAAATATTTATTTCTAATAAACGATAATAGATGGCAACACATGCGATACATCACTGAATAGAGGAAAGTTCAAAATGAGCACCATTTGTTATGCGAGGACGACCAGTGCTTTTCCGTTTGCATACGCAACCATCTCCTACGAATTTATTGTATCAATTGTAAATTTTTTTGTGACGAGGTGGCTCGTTTTTGAACTTACAGCGAAATGCACGCTGCAATGAAAAAATTGGTTCACTCTTTGCGTACCGCAGCATACAAAACAACTTTTCCATTGGCATCGCCATTTTCTCGTAAACAAACCCAGCGTTGCTGTAGGCACTGAATGGAAGTAATAGGTGGGGGCGTAAAACTTTGAACTTTCCTCTATTCAATGATGTGTCGTATTGTTGCTATCTATTGTCGTTCATTAAAAATGAATATTTAAAATCTGTTCCTTCTTTTTGAATAACCTTGCAATAAAGAAATTTCATTAACAGCACACACGAAAGTGTCAAACAGTTGGCACAATTTTCAACAAATTGTTAAACCAAATAAAATGAAAAGTTTTTTAAAACTCCAGAATACCTAAACTATAATATCGTTTGTTCTTTCTATATATTACGAATTAGAAATGTCCCTCCTTTAAATTTGGGTATTAAAATTTTTTGAAGGGAAAATAATACTTTATGGTGACTTGCTTATTCCAGACAGAGTAAACGGAGCATATTAGTTACATACGACAGTGATATACTTATATAGGTACACAATTTATTTTTCCAGAAGAGGACTATGCATTGCGTTTTGTTTAGCCATAATGTGTTTGGACATAAATTATTTATATGTGTGTGTGTGTGTGTGTGTGTGTGTGTGTGTGTGTGTGGTGTGTTAGCATTCTTTTCAAATACAATAGTTCTATGTTTAAATATGTAACGATGTAGTAATATTTATCGAGTGAACTGTGAATGGGTTGGCTTCCTATTAGGTATTTATATCGCCTTCGATATATCGGAGCGATTAGAATGATAGGACTAAAGAGCGAGACAGACAAATAGGTATCATTTCATATCCAAACTCTTATTTTAAATGAATTAAAAGTTCAAACATCGGTCTTTAAAAAATACAGCGTTTTCCAGCATCAACTTTTGATGTTTGCCACTACCTAAGTGCTTCAGAAAATAAGATAGTCAATTTTTTGTGTCATCCTCTATGGTGCAGTGGTTTCCATGCTAGCCCTCCAGTTCCCGAGGTCGCGGATTCAAACCGGCCGTGGGCGATGGATTTTTTCGGGCGTAAAAATCCTTAGCATGGCTTCCTTCGGAAGGGAAGTAAAGCCGGTGGTCCCGCGTCGTAGATTTACGGCACGTAAAAGAATCTCAAGCCTGATAAAAGGGCCTCTGAGCCCAACAGAATGGGACGCTAAGAATCATAGTAGTTAAACAGCGTCCATAAATAAAGGTCAATTTAATTTAATTTTTTGTCAATATTTTGCTGTTTCTGCAATCCTAGTGCTCTTTATGAGGGAAAACACTCTAAAAGATATGTAAATAATGAGAACATATTAAACATTGTATTTCTGAAAAGTATTTAAAAAGTTCAATTCATTCACATAAATAAGGCATTTTGTTTAAAATAATAGTGTATTATTTCCGGTGAAGTTGGAAACTGCATGAAATTGTTAATAACATATTTTCATTGCATATCTATTTCTGAGTAAATACAGCTCACTCTTTAGAATATAGTAATTTAGGTGATGTGTTGCCTTAAACTAACCTATAGAGCAGTAGTAGTAGTATACTGTCATAGGCAGCCAAGTCGCATTAAGCTACTCATGTTATATACCTCAACACAACAGAGCATCCATATTGCCGAAAGTGTTCGTTCGTTAGAGGCTAACAACCTAACAATTACTCTAAGTGCACAAATTTTGCAACCCTCCCCTCATCTTGAAATTAATTCTTCTTCCACACAAGCTGTGTGTTGGACAAGGTTGGAAAGGTAGAATCACACGACTGAAAAATTCAATACCATAGCCGGGATTTGAACCACGGATGACCCGGTCTCCGTCCGGCTGCTGAGCTACCATGGCAATATGCCGGCACGACATTAAATTTTCCGACTGATTCTCATTTTCCCGGTAAACCACAAGGAGATCTCAAAT
Organism: Deroplatys truncata; assembly: GCA_030765065.1. Taxonomy (NCBI): domain Eukaryota; kingdom Metazoa; phylum Arthropoda; class Insecta; order Mantodea; family Mantidae; genus Deroplatys; species Deroplatys truncata. Next base: position 117,797,936 of record CM060980.1, read on the forward strand.
TGTATTGAGATGACATACCCCAATAACACACGGCTTGTGTGGAAGAACAATTAATTCCATTAATTGACCTAATAGTGGTTGAAACTATGAAGCCGGGACTTAAAGTACTTACAGCATTGTAAGTCGCCATTGGGCTATATCATCTCAATACAATTTGATATCTTCTTGTGGTTTACCGGAAAAAATGCGACTCAATTGAGAATTTAATATCGTGCCCGCATGTTGCCATGGTAGCTCAGTGGTAAGAGCAGTCGGGCGGAGACCGAGTTATCCGTAGTTCAAATCCCGGCTATAGTATTGAATTTTTCAGTCGTCTGATTCTACCTTTCCTCCCCTCTTCTTTTCGTTCCTTACTTATCTTCCATAATCATTCTAAAGCCAGGATTACAATGAACTTTACTTAAACGTAATGTACACAATGGAAGTTATATAGTGCTGCTAAACTAAACGTCTAATTAGGATGTACTTAACGTAACGAGAATGATTCTCGATTAGTAGTTGGTTTTATTGCTTCATGATACTACTTCACGCCGGTTGGTTCTAATTAACAGTGTCGTCAGCAATTTAACGGGAAGGAAATGCTTGGCATTGCCAAAGTCTTAAGTTACGTCGCGTTAAGTCACATTAAGTCGACTCTAAATAGCTACATTTAATACAATATGTTAGCCTTTCACATTACGTCGCGTTAAGTTAAGTCAGGTTACGTTAAGCTGATCGCAATCCCGGCATTAGGCTTTCACGTTACGTCGCGTTAAGTCATGCTATGTTTAGTTGATTCTCGGCTTAAAACCTACCTACTCAGATAACATAAGCAAGGCTTGTTCCACCATTCACCTAAGAATCCTATCTGCTCTCTCGGAATTCACTAAGGTAAATGACCTCGCCACACTCCCCGATCCAGTCAATAGTACTATCGAGACATGCACATAACCAAACACCAAACTGCATGGGCTTTGCCCCATTAACTCGTGCACAAAATATCGACTGTTACCCAACATACAGTATTGGGTCATATATGAACCTGGTGTCAATTTTCGCACCTGCACAACGTCGCCTTGGAAACGAACCCATGATATCTTGTTTTAGACTACCACAGAAAATACCAGTTAAACCAGTAAGTGACAAAACAAAGCTTCCAGTAACTTACATTCCGCTGTGACGAGAAGCCGTACTGAAATAAGATTCACTTACCTCGCGATTCCTGAACAAGAGTAATTAAAGCAAAGCGGCACACGCCTCTCCCGATTGCCCCAGTCCTCTCAACACTACGTACCTGGGCATACCAGCGACCTGTCCTTGGAACTGCAGCCCTATCAGAAGGCTTTACTTGGAAGACAGAAGAACATCCAGATCCGCACGCTCGTCACTGACATACTGCGCCGCGTCGCGGTCAACTCCATATTCCATACTAAATCACCACACACATTTGTAAGCTTTGACCCTTTAAATGACAAAACAACGGCACAGCGAGACGCGAAAACTGCTGCAACTGTCTTCTGAGAAATGTTTGTACAGAAAATGCTGCATTTCCATAAAGAATCGTGATTCAGGGAACGTCTGAGCGGAAATAACAGGAATTGTTACGGAAGAAAATTATTACCAGGATGATTCTGGGTTCCGGTCTATTAATGACACATCAACACAATCTACAGATTTTATTAGAGTTGGGTGCGACGTCAACTGGGTTGTCCTCCTGGTGCAGTGTTTACCATATTAGCCTGCAATTCCCAAGGTCGCGGGTTCAAATCCGGCGGAGGGCGATGGATATTTTCGGGCGTAAAATCCTTAGGAAGGGAAGTAAAGCCTGTGGTCCCGTGTCGTAGATTTACAGCAAGTAAAAGAACCTCAAACCTGATAAAGAGGCCTCTGAGCAAAATTACCGGTCTTTTACACCCAATATGGTACACTAAATGCTACAGCAGTTAAAGAGCGTCCATAAATAAACCCAATTTAATTTTGACAAGTGGGTAAAGTTGATTCCCATGTCTCCATAATCGATATTCCCGATTCTGACACCGGTTTCAGTTATTACGGCACAATCTAAAATTTAGGGATTGAATTGCATGCAGCTGAAACAAGTGCTAAAAGACAATGAAAGAAAGACAGAAAATAGACTTGTGCGTTGCAAAAAGTATCTATGGATTCAGTAAAACCCATTGGTGTCACAAACGTGTCTATACTGTCGACTACTGTTGAAAATAAGACCAATAACACCATGGCATTGATAAAGACATCGTTTAAATTATATAGCGAAATTGGATCACCATGAAGCTGCAATGAACCGGTTTCATGGAATAAAACAACACCATTGCATGCTTATTTTACAGACTCAGTTGACGTTGTTGTCATAATGCGATCGTTAGAGTAGGTATGAGGTTCTCAAACTGTCTACTCAGTTTCAGAACCAAGTTTCAATAATTTTTTTAAAAACAATTTTCTCAATATCTCCACATTACAGTGTTTTAATGCCAGTGTTCTTTGTGAGTTCCGGTTATAGAGTTAACCAATTTGCTTTATACAGGGTGATTCAATAAAACACAACTTTTACAGTTGTGTAATAAATATTAATTATTATTTTAGATAAATTAACAAATATATAAGATTAATGCCAATAGAGTGTAATTTTATGTAGCAGCGGAAAATTATCGTTTCTTGAAAAGAATGTGCCATAAATGAGACGACAAACTGCGATGCATATCGTCAAACATTTTTTGTAACATCTTAATTGGAACATCGTTTACTTCTCTGTATTAAAATCTACAAGGGAGCAGTCAAAATTGTTTCAGCAAGATGGTGCCACAGCACACACTGCCATGGCAACTTTGCTTTGGCTCTTTGGGAATCAAGTCATCACGAAAAATGGAGAATTGTAGGTAGATCCAAGTTTCTCTGTCTGTACTACTTTCTCTGGAGATATTGAAGAACAAGGGTTGTTCAAATCATCCACAAAACCTTATATGCTTTAAAGACAATATTCATAGTGAAAGTGATGCTATTCCAGTTGAAATGTTACAAACATCGTTTGATATGCATCATAGGGTGACAGATTATCATCGCAGAAATGGAGGCCATTTGCAGAACATCATTTTCAACAAAGGTTTCCTCTTTTGCATAAAATGAAACATTATTGGATTACTCTCATAAATTTGTTAATATACATAAATAATATTATTAATGTTTACAGCAATTGAAAAAAATGATTTCAATGAATTACCTTATACCAATATAAATATAGAAATTACAACCGGACAGGTGCTGGAACACCTTTTATATTTAATCTACAAACTGCATCACAAAAATCATTTATGTTTGACACCATTATCAGACTATGCTGAACAGTTAAATACATAAATAGAAGTGGCATGCTATCTTGAGGGGCATTAAAATTATGGTACGTTTAGTCTTTTGCTAACCGCGTCCATAATTTTATTTTCAGTAAGGTAGCTATATAGTTAACTACAAATACCAACTAATGGGACCAAAATATTGAATATTGGTATTTCTTCATCTTTAATAATTGTAAAATCCACTTCCATTCTACCTAACCCTTACCGGGTAAGTTGAAGAAAACGTACGAACATAAAAGAATTACTATTAATCGGTCCCCATGACATTTAAGTTGGGTTTGGGAACTCGCAAATGCACTGTGCTGTGAAGATAATGAGAAAAATTTATTAGAGAGAGAATTAATTCAACTGGGAATCGAACCTGAAGCGGTTAATAACTCTGCGCTCTACGCTTACTCTAATAAAACAATGCCAAAGAATCTACAAAATGGGCTTATAGCCTTCCGTTTTGTGTCTTTGGAACCAATTCCTCGCATGCGAACCGGTACTAGCGCTGGGTATTACAGGTATTGCACTCCCGATCGCAGGCGTCACTTGTGTTCGTCTCTGGTAAACCTTTTACTGCTAACGATAGCTAAATTTTGATTCCAGATGTTTACCTTATTGCATACCTATAAAGGCAACGTTCACAATATCAACTTAAATGCAAAAAACTGTGTTATATTCCGACTAGAGTTGTAAAACTACCGTAGACTATCATAAGTAAGGGTAGACTAAGGTAGTTTTCCTAGTATAATTGATCACTTAAGATCCTACCCGCGTTACCTGTACGTTAGGTGTGTTGCATACCTATCGGGCGTTACTTCATATCGTCGCTTTGTTTACGTTTGAGGTCAGTGGTTGACTTATTCCTATAGAAACCAGAAGCGTTGAACACGGCAGGATCGGAGGATCCATAGTAAAATTAGAAACAGGCTTTCTCCTGCAACAACTGAAAAGTTAGTTTCCATGTAGTGGAACTTTCATTATATGGAAGACAATGAATCTGTTCCTCAAAAACTGGATACACCACAGTTAAGATCGAAGACACTGATAGTCATCACGAGTAATGTTATTTTGAACCGAAAAGTACAATTTTTACTTTCTCTACTACGTATAGTAAGTAGGGGAAGTATTGCATTCCACCCAAAAATTCGATACCGATATTTCACCTGAAATACATGTTTTGAAACCTCCTGAATCCAAAAAAAGCATTTTTGGAAACATGTCCGTGTGTGTGTCTGTGTGTGTGTGTGTGTGTGTCTGTGTGTCTGTGTGTTTGTGAACAGCATAACTCAAAGACGAACAGTCGGATAAACACCAAACTTGGTATTTAGGTTCAGTATCTTCCAGAGATGCGACACGAAGGTTTTCAAGAAAATCCCCCCACCCCAAACTACCCTTTACATGGAACATTTTTCGAAAATTTTAATTTTCTCAAAAATGGCTCTAACGATTTTGATGAAAATATCATATGTTTAAGATAATGTCATGAGAAATGAAATGTATATCTCGAATTTTATGAGAATGTCTCCAAAAGTATTCTTCATTGTGAACGTCTTTTGCATAACTGGTAAACCATAAGAGATAGACAAAATTTTACTACACAAAGAATGTAGATCGCGTTAAAATACACAATTTATGTCATATACATTTCTTTTGTTGAGTGAACCGTTTTCGAGATATTGCTTGTTATTTCCTTAAATTTTCCAATACTTATACTTTTTCTCAAATTCGTTATTCATTTTTTTTATGTCCTGGACATGCAAAGAGAAAGGAATGCGCCACATAGCAACCAGCGTTAAAATATTTGACTATCGCTTAAAACCTACCATATTTCCCTTGCATCTACAAGAAAATTACCAATAAGATTGACAGCTCGATATCTCGATTAACATGAGGCATACGGAGAATAAGCGTTTGTAAAAATAGAATATACAAGAGTAGAGAAAGTCATGTGAGTGTGACACATCAGATTTTTATTTTAATCACTGTGACCAAACTCATGATCACAGTTTTTGGTGATCATAATGTTTGAATTTCTCATTAATTTTCATAATTCGTTGTATTTTGTGTTATGTTTCTTTCCCTACCAATGCTACCAATACTGCCGATATAATCGTACCATTTACTACCGTACCGTAGTTTTGGTAGAGCGCCTCTCCAATTCCGATACTAATCCTCCAGTGTCTCATGAAAACAACGAAGATTAATCTGACTCCACATTTCAAAACCAAATGAAAAGAAGTTCAACGATCAAAAAAGTGAATTTTTGCTATTGCTTTAATGATTAAGACCAGTGGTGTAGCGTTAGAAAAGACAGGGTCGAGTGTCTATCCCATATTTTGAGACACATATTATTTAAGCTGATTTTTAGACTTCAGTCATGTTTAAATATCAGTATTTCAATGTAAACAAATAACTTATATTTAATTATTATGTACTGAAAAAGAAATATTTCACTTTCTAGAACAAAACTGTGCCTCTAGGATAGACATTTCTTTATGTGTCAACTCTGCTTCTGATAAAACAAAGCGACTTCGCTTACAGCCGGCTTTTAGCACTCCTTGGATAGACACCTTATCGTATGTCTACTTTCAGCAGTGCTCAGAATGCCACTGCGCATGCTCTCTTTACCACGTTCCGTATGTTCCATGCCAGTCTTTAACTGGCCAGGGTAGACATGTCTATTATCGACCATCTCCGTGCCAGAATGGCGCGTGTATATCGCCTACTGACACATGTTATCTTTCTTCTGAGTGTGTGAGTGTTAGTATATTTGTGACTCTTAAAGCTGTGTATTAATACAATTAAATATTGCATGTTCTCGTGAGTTTAATACGGACCGTAGAACTTTCAATTCCGTTCTGTTTTAATAAAACATTCATTATCAAATTGTACCCGTCCTATATCCTTCTCAGAAAGACGGGAAAATGACAAGACAATTCTAAAGTAATTGTTAGCTAAAGTACAGGTGACTTAGAGGTTGTATTCTAAGAAAGTGTTTCGTGTTACTATTGTAGTGAAGGGCATGGAGAGCCGGTAAAAGACTGTAGCTACAACTATGAAGCACATCGGAACATAAGGCCGTATTTAAGAATGCAAATATGCGTTATATGTTAGGATAAAGCAGGATTATTGTTTATTTATTTGAAGCCTCTGTCGGGCAAGCAATGAAACAAAGAAAATGTGGCGTTTTAATCGAATATTCGTCAACAGCAGTGCAACTAGGTATACATGTGTTGAGAGAAAATGTCTACCAAGAAGTTCTTGTCTCGCTTAAGATATCAAATTAAAGATTAGTATGTCTTTAATTCTTTAAAACTTGTATATTACGGAACAGATATATTTTACTTTCTCTACTACGTATAGTAAGTAGGGGAAGTATTGTATTCCACCCAAAAATTCGATACCGAGATTTCACCGGAAATACATGTTTTGAGACCCCCTGAATCCAAAAAAAAAGTATTTTTGGAAACATGTCCGTGTGTGTCTGTGTGTCTGTCTGTGTGTGTGTCTGTCTGTGAACAGCATAACTCAGAAACGAACAGTCGCATAAACACCAAACTTGGTATTTAGGTTCAGTATCTTCCAGAGATGCGACACGAAGGTTTACAAGAAAATCCCCCTACCCCAGATTACCCTTTACATGGAAGATTTTTCGAAAATGTTAATTTTCTCAAAAATGGCTCTAACGATTTTAATTAAAATTGCATATGTTTAAGATATTTTCATGACAAATAAAATGTATATCTGAATTTTCTGGGAATGTCTCCAAAAGTATTCTTCATTGTGAACGACTTTTGCATAACTGATAAACCATAAGAGATAGACAAAATTTTACTACACAAAAGATGTAGATCGCCTTAAAATACACAATTTATGTCATATACATTCTTTTTGTTGAGTGAACCATTTTCGAGATATTGCTTGTTATTCCCTTACATTTTTCAATACTTATTTTCTCAAATTGGAATTCGTTATTCATTTTTTTGTCTTGGATATGCAAAGAGTATTAATCTGTGGCAAAGGGAATGGTGCTGCACCTAGCAACCAGCTATTAAGAGATATGTATATGCTTAAAGGTTACTGTATTTCTATATTGCCCTTGTAAATATATATTCCCCTTACATCTACAAGAAAATTAGCAATAAGATAGAGTCTGCAAATGTTTATCTCGATTAACATGAAGTAGATGGAGAATAAGCGTTTGTAAAAATAGTTTGTACAAGAGTAGAGAATGTCATGTGAGTTTAACACATCAAGACAAGTGTGTAAGACAAAAAGAAACCTAGAAACTAGGCTAAAGGAGCACATGAGATGTATTAAATACAAACAAATGGACAAATCTGCAGTTTCACACCATTTTTGGATCACTAATCACAACATCAAACCCAATATTACATTAGTCAAACCAGTCAAATTTGCAGCCGAATTAGATGCATGGGAGAAGATCACCATTCTAAAACACAACACACATCTAATGAATTTTGATTTGCCGCCACCAAATCCTCTCTGGAAGTACATTTCTCCACCACAAGATGCCACCACAGGATCCAGTCCAAAAAACGGAAACACCAACAACACGGGCCAGTCGAATTAACCTTCTGAGGATGGGAACAACGGTTTCCCGAAACATGTTAAGTGAGTAAACTTAAGTGATGTTAGTGTTACAATTCCGACTCACCTTTAAATAAATTCAATACACATCACTGTTTCTAGCTTCTTTTCATTACAAAACATCCTTACTTATATTTTCTACCGTTTATGTAAAACGTTGCACCATTTGAACTAATCTGGACTAAACTTTGGAAACTTAAGCTTTGGATACAATTAACATTGTAGGCTACTCAAGATTTTAACAAATCAGCCCTATGCTTATTTTCAAGCTACTACTTACGGTCCTTACTTACCCTGCAATCCCGGATAGGAGCTAGTATGTGTGTGTGTATACAATAAACCAATAACCGGACATTTTTGGGTAATTTTCAATTTTTTGATAATAATTGATAGTAGCGTGTATAAAGAGCTAGCCTGAAACTACAATTGTATTGTGTTGTATTACCTTTTTACACAACAATGGCCAAACCGATTGTTTTGAAACCTGGTACACAACATACCTCAGTTCCCAGATAGAAAACAGGTTGTATAGCATTCCAATTACTTTCCCTTAAGGGAGGGGATTCTGCAAGTCAGAGAAAAAAGCATATCTCGCTTATTATGTTTCATGTAAACAGTTATCCTATAACGCTTGTAGGTATCACGTTTCCAACATATTTTCTATTTACAAAATTTCGAAAAGATCGCTATTTAAGAAGTTATAACAACTTTTCGTTGCTATCATTCGTGTACGTAAATCGGTTACCACGGTATGATTCAAATTGCATTACAACCAGAAGGAAGAGACACAAATGTGTGTACTGTTAAGCCTTTGACTTACGCTTTAGTAGTTAATAATACCTCACAAAAATGTATTTGAAACATCACATAGATGTAAGTTACTCAGAGAAAAGAGTGGGCTGAGGAATGGGGGAGACAAAGTGAGAGAGACTGGAAAGAGAAAGGGAGACAAAGCGATTGAGATAGTGAGGGGCAGAGACAGACAGACAAAGATGCAGGGAAAGCGGCGGAGAGAAAAGAAAACTCTCCATATTTAACGCAATAACGCGAGCAGAGCTGCGGGTTTTGCTAGTATACAATATATTTACTTGTATACACTATGTCAAACGTTAAGGCAGAAATTACATGGCCACAAACACACTGCTTAGGTCTCAGAAACCCTTCTTCAGGTATGGATTAGAAATAAATGATTTGAATACACTACTTAGAGCAAACCAACGTGATAAGGTGCCAACTTAAAAAAAGAATATAACATAAGAGCAGTGTTGTTAACCTAACTTCAAGTACAGGTCACACGCGTAGTCTACAGAAATCTCAGTGTTGACCAGCAAGATGAAATTAATATGCTTAGTTATCCGTACCATCTCATGTGTAGCCTTTGTATATAAATGATAACAAAAAATCAACAATAAAGAAATTATTAAGTGCTTTTATTTACATATGAAGTATAAATATAACGCATCGTCCTCCGTGGACTAGTGGTACCGTGCTAGCCTCTAGTTCCCAAGGTCGCGGGTTCAAACCCGGCGGAGGGCGATGGATTTTTTTCGGACGTAAAAATCCATAGCATGGCTTCCTTCGGAAGGGAAGTAAAGGCGGTGGTCCCATGTCGTAGATTTACGGCACGTAAAAGAACCTCAAGCTTGATAAAGAGGCCTCTGAGCAAAATTACCGGTCTTTCACGCCCAATATAGAATGGGACGCTAAGGACCACAGCAGTTAAAGAGAGTCCATAAATAAAACTCAATTTATTTTAAATGTAACATTTCTGTACACGATTGTTTACACTGCAAATCTTCCCACGTTCTCTGTGCTGACATATATACTGTATATTAACTTGTGGAACATAACTTACTAGTTCTTATATTCATGCTCTTGAAAGGAAAATCCGACGGCAGGTGATAAATAGCACGTATACAGAACTGAAACCTCTACATCACCTTCTGTTATCGGCCGTGACCCAGCGGTCATGGCCCCTTGTGGCAGTAGTTAACTCGTATCGTTATTTAGAACAGCTTTATGTTAAATTCATTACTAGTGTATAGCTGTCAACAAGAAGACGCAGCACCTGGGAGCCTTCAATCCTCTTGCTGGACTTCAAGCGTTCCGGCTAATCGCGTAAGTCTTGTTTGTCACATGATGACGTCAGAAAGTATTTGCTTACCGAGCTAGATGGCTATGCGGTAGTATGTGAGGCTCGCAATCGGGAGGTCCCGGGTTCGATTATCCTTGACCCCCACTCTGACCTTGGGATTTTCGTGGTTTTCTCTGGTCGGTAGGTGAGTGCTGGAGTGGTATCTCATCTATCACGATTTTCCTTTCATGCCAGTCCTTCTCATCTTTCAGGTGTGCTTCTAGGTTTCATGACACATGGCGGTGCCGGACAGATGGCGCGGATGCTTGCTCAAAGGAAACAGTACTCCCCGTGGACATTATAGGGCTGTTTGGTTGACGCCCTCTCTAGGCAGCTCCGGTAGTGGGACGGGTCATCGAGCCTGGAACTGTTAAGGCTTTCCACATCTCTGTGGCCGGTCTGTCTGCGGCCTGTAGCCTCCTGTGGTTCCTTCATTTCACCCCTTCCTACTGGGGAGGTATTAGCCACAAAAGATTATATAAGTTGCAGTGCGCGAGATGTCCCCCTCTGTTGTGTAACTTATACGTATAAGTATTGGTTTCTCTTTAACAAATTCTGGCAGCCAAATTAACAGAGAAAAAATTCTCACTTTTAGTATGCAGAAAGAGCAAACGATATTAAAGGAATTAATTGTTCTTCCACACAAGCCGTTGTTTGGAAGTGGAGTTTATAAACACATTAGTAATGTTTCGTCTACTGCCCTGGATTCCATTATGGTTGTATTCCACTTCTAATGGTAATAAAAGTTAAGTAAGAAAATCTGACGTGTTACGTTCACACGATTTTTCTCTAACATTATCGTTCATTTCTATATCTCTTCCACAGATTCTTTTACAAAAGCTTATTTTTCTATCTGCTTCCTGTTAATTGAGATAAATGTGTAATGGTTTCATTACTCATTTCATTGTAGATACAAGGTCTAGGGTCAAACGATTCATGATCGTGTCAAATTGAACACATGCACAAGTAACATTCAACTCCGAAGTTCTTTTAATGATATGCCACAAAGCATACATAAAGCTTAAATCTCTCAATATACTCAGAATTTGAGGTAAAGACTGAAGTCTTTATATGATTTTGTAGAAATCCATAGAATCTACACAGAAAAATAGATGTCAGGTCTACAGAAATCTGGAATTTATATTAATGACTTCACTATACAATCGCTACCATCCAGAACGTGTGAACACACGCACATACTCATGTTCAGGCATAGAAATTCTTAAACAGTTGGCTTCAACTTATTAGCATTCACACCATTATCACTGCAAAGAACGCGGACAATAGAGGCCAAGGGTAACTGATAGGCAGATAAAAACCGGTTTGAGTACCGTCTGCAAACAGCAAAACACTGTATGAGGGATGGGGGGGTTGGTTACTCGCGATATTCCTACCTATGGTCTAATAACAGTTCAACTTTATTTCCCTCTGTCCTGGCTTTAATGCTTAGAAGTTACTATGTCTGCTTATGGTACAATAAACAATACAAACAAACTATCTATTTCACTGAAACCCAAAATTTATAATACACTTTTACGTACTATGAGTTTACTAAAAATATCTCAAAATAAAATTCTATTTTCTATGTGCAGCTCTTATCCATTTTTAAACCGAAGTATCTACTATGCTCTGTAAAACTTTAGGCTACTATAGGCCCCACAGTTTTGTAACCGTCATATAAAAAAACATTAAAATTCGTCGAAGGACATTAAACATGGACTTGATATTTTGCCAGATGTAGAACAGTTGGTGTTTTATTGCTCATGTCTAAAATATTTGTCTTAATCGTTCCATGTATGAATTATATTGTCACAAAAAGTGCGCAGAACTTATTTTTTTTCTGCACTCATACAGCAAACTGGTATGATATTTTTCATTCGACTCTTTATATAGAATCACCTCCAAAGCCGATAGTATCTAATAACCGTTCCACCCGATATAGGTATGCACAAAGTCAATTCAACTTTATTAGAAATGGGAAATTCGCGTTGAGATTCATTTGGTGTGGAATAAATTATTTACTTAGTTAAAAAACTGGTATAATATATTCACAAGATTTCTCTACGACAACAAATTCATATATATCCGCTATACGCATATTATAGTACGCATATATAAAAGCGATTCTTCTATCCATATAACCTTAGTCACTTAATTACCGAGCAAACTGAGATTGCTGAAGCCTTTAATAAACACTTTGTCTCAATGGGAAGAAACATCAATTCAAACAAAATGAAATTCGAAACTACTGCCACTAAGAACATACCCCAAAACTCAAAAATAGATTAAAGTATTTACCTCTATCCTAATCATAACGTGGAGATTGTTAATATTATTAGAAGGTCAAATACAAGAAACGGTGTGGGTGTGGACGGAATTTCAATGACATTACTGAAAATTTGTAGTGCTGAAATTGACAATGCTCTTGTTGACATAATAAAAGCTTACCTAGCAACAGGGATATTCCCAGATAACTTAAAGATAGCCGAAGTGATTCCGATATACAAAAACGTAATAAAAGGAACATGAACAATTATCGACAAATATCAATCTTCAGCGCTCTCCAAAATCTTTAACAGAATACCTTACAACAGAATAATTACATATCTTGAAAACTTCAATTTACTGCTGATAGTACAAAGTGGGTTTGCAAAAAAATAAATTAACAATAACTGCCATTCTGACTGATAAATGAGACTCTAAGACATATTGAATATAAACTATTCTTCAATTAGCGTACTTTTGGATATAACAATAGCCTTTGACTGCGTCGATACGACTATTTTAATGGAAAAATTAAATATGCTTGGTATTAGGGATTTGGGTTATAAAATTAAAAACTCGTGCATAACAAACAGAAAACAAATTGTTAAACTTACAAATAGTTCATCCGAAGTTGCATCCAGTCAAGAAAATATAACACATGGAGTCCCTCAGGTATCTCTTCTCGGCCCCCTTTTTTGTTCTATACATGCATGAACATTGAAAAACGTGTTTCAGATGATATAAAGGTTGTCCAATATGCAGATAATACACATATCACAATAAGAGATAAAAATAATTTAATGCTAGAAACGCGTCTAAATGATACAGTTAAAAATATAGTTAAATACTTCCAAAACCCAAACTTAAGTGTGAACCCTAAAAAATGTGAAATGATAACCTTTGGATTCAAAGTCATATATCATCCACCACAATTGACCATTGAGACTGAGGTAATCAAAAGTTTAGACGAAGTCCAATTACTAGGGATTATCCTAGACAGTAAGCTTTCCTACAACTCACAAATTGACAAGATAATAGCCAAAGTTAGTAAACATCTCTATGTTCTCAGATGTCTGATAAACTCTGTCTCTTTCACATGGGATTGAATTATGGAGGAACACAACAAAACAAAATCTTCAGAAGATCTTTACATTTCTAAAAAAAAACTATTAGGTGTTTTGGGGGTCTAAAGTACAACGAATCCTGTAAACAATTGCTCACGCAACCAAGCCTTTTTATTTATAGAACAATTTTATACTTATTGAGGTACAAATTTTCAATGGAAACTATGTCAAACATCCACACCTATAATACAAGAGGAGACCTATCACTAAACCTCCCTAGAATCAGATTACATTCATTAGAAAAGGTGCCTAGTTATATGGGAGCAAACTTTACAATGTTCTGCCTCACATAAAACTTGTGTAAATTATAATAAATTTAAGAACTGTCTTAAAAGATACTGAATAAATGAAGCTATTTATATCGTGGATGAATACTTAAATCCTACATTTTTAATCTAATTTGTACATACCTGCATGGTAAAATTACTATTCCTGCATTTTGCATTGCAATATCAATTTTGACATAACTTGTAATTTATTATGGATAATCTGTATATATTCATGACTGCCTGATTCTTCCATAATGCACAATTAAAATGTTTTAGACTACATTTTAGTTTTCATATGTGACACAGTTTGTTTTATACACCGCATTAATCAAATGCATAAATGTACTGTATATCTTTAAATGTGTAATTGTATTCATACTTTTTATTTTATTATCTGTATTTGTTGTATATTGAAGTAATGTATGACATGGTCCAATATTTGGTACCTAAGTTACAAACTCGATTGTTAACAACGTATAATTTATGTATGACATGGTTCAATTGTGTGTCATACTGTATTGACCAACAATAAACTCAAATTCAAATTATTTCCGTTTAGGAATGATTTCAAATTAAAATCATGCTTACTTACAACATGCAGAAACAGGATTCCAATGTTTATTTGTGATAACAAGTTCTTGCGATGGTAAGAAAAGAAGGAAAAAGAAAAAAACATGAATCGCAAACTTTCAAGCGCGTCCGTTAGATAACGCTCAGCATGCCATATTTCAACGAGAAATATTTCGAAAACGGCTGACACTACTAGCAAGTTTTGTCTAATTTTTAAGGTTACGTTGTAATTTAAAATAATACTCAGTTTAATCAATAAAAGAGATTTCATAAGATATTCCCCCCAAAAAATTCGTGATATACCCTTAATTTGTCGTATTAATACCTCAAATGTGCATTATATTTCAATGAAAGCTGCTGGAGCATTTTTTCCAAGTAAAAGGGTAGTGCAGAAGGTGTGCAGAAATTCCCTTAAAAATCTTCGTCAGGCATGCTTAAACAGTGTCTTGGTGTCTGACTCAAACATGAAATTTTGTGTTTATCTGACTTCGTTTTTGAGTTATATTGTTAACAGACAGAAAGACAAACACACCGAGACACACGCGTTCGCACGCTAAACCTCAGTGGACCTCAAAAAGTGCATTTCCGGTGAAGTCTTGATATCGAATTTTGGATGCAAAACAAAACTTTCTCTAACAGCTACCTGTAGAACTACAGGAGGTGACAAAGATGCATGCTCTTTCTTTCCTCATTTCTCACTCTCACTCTCTCTCTCTAAAATTTGGCATATTGAAAGCAGGGGAATCTCGAGTTTTAAGTTTTGTTTCAAGCTAAATCGTACTTCACCTGTACCTAAGCGGTAGAAAAAGTATAAACTTAACATAATTTTTTTTAAGACAGCATGGCCTAAAAGCACAACTTTTAACACAGCGCACACGAACCAAAAGCCTTAAATTATCGCACTAGTACGATAAAAATTGTATACCACTTCATTGTGACCAACTCCAATTACATGGAAATTACCCTTTGTATTTGCACATGTTTAATAACTCGACTTAGTTTGTTTAGGTTTTACTTCTCATTATGTCTTTTTACATGATTAATTTCTCATGGCGGTCGCATTATCTGTTTATAACACAAATCGTCATACTTCAATTTGTCGCAATTCCTTATAGAGTTAACCTAAACCTTATATTGGCAGCCTTGTGCTTTCTTTGATATAAAACTTATTGTTTTATATAGTATAACCTAAATAAAGATTAAATGGCGGCAATTATGAATTCAGAAGAAACTGAAATAGAAGAGGCAGGTGAAATTACAGAAGCAGAATTACACTAGAACTACTCGCCCAAAAATTCCAGAGGACAATATGATTTAATAGCATTTAATCGCTTCATCGTTGCCTGGTGTAAGACAAAGAGACACGAGATGTCAGCATTTTTAACCTCATTTCTCGTTTCAAGAATCTCGCATACACGTGAGTTGATCTCGTTTTAAACATGATTTCTCTTAGTTTTAGGAATCAATGTAATATTATTTTATTGGTATTTTACAAATTCGAGCGCTGTCTAAAAATAGTATATGACACACGTGTTAAATTGATTTTATTTTGCTCGTAGGTTTGTGAAACTCGACCTACGACCTTCGTTTCGCAAACATTCCTACTCGGAAAATAAAATCTTACTTTTAACACTTATATCCTAATCTACTACTATACCTATGTCAATGGTCCAGAGCCACACTGTTCTACGTCCATTTCTTTTAGAGTATTTGTTATGAAGCACAGCAAATGTTTTATGTCCAGAGTTATGCTGTGAATTAAACAGAGAGAAAATAGCTGCATTTAAAACAAGCGATATCAACAGAACCAGTTTGTTCCATATCCATATTCCCTTTTAATTTCTCAACCATTCTATTTTCCATGTCCAAGTCTCAAAGTACCAGCGTAAGACACAACATCGCTTAGCGCTAAATTGAACATAATGTGTTTGATTTTATTGTTATAACTTGGCTCTATATGACCAAACTAACGTTATTGATACACCAAGAAAGCTGTTGTCGATCCATTTACAACAGTGATGGAAATCCTTTTGTTTATGCAAATGTATTAACCTATATATTCTGATAAAAAATTAGTTTGCAAAATATTTTATTTGAGCGTACTTGGCATTTCTCATAGAGAATTACTTACTTCCAAGAACATAAGAAAACCAGTATTATAGAAACACCAGAGACTGGCCGTAGGGACACAAAAACTTTTAAATATACATTTTCAAGAATTAAGGAAGATAAGAGAAATGATATTAGGGAACAGACAGTTTTCTAAGAATTTCAGCTCATTATTGTAGGAAAGATTCCAAAGAGGAATATTTTGAATCAAATCTAAATCTAAGTAAAATGTGATTTGTAATAGGGATGAGTAAGAATGATGGCATTGTCTCTGAAAAGGCATGGCTTGTTTAGCGTCGATTTTAACATAAGAGTTTTCAAACCTAAGAAAGCTCACAGAGAAACATGTGCTGCATACCAAGTAGGCATGAATAGCATAACAATACGTAATGGTGTGAAAATTTGCGGATCAAATTATCCAACCCAGCATTCGCCTAGCGACCGAGGAAAACCGGGATAAAACCTTCGGTCAGATTGGTCGACCCCGGGGGTTTGAATGAGGACCACAGACTTATCGCCTGAGACATACCGTTTAATAAAGTTAACATATTAGTGCAGAATAAGATAATATTCAATAAAACTAAGTGTACCATAACCAAAAGTAATTTGCACTGCAAGTCACAAAATTGACGCAAAAAAGGACATTAAGTCACGTTACCAATATTTCCCATTACAAGACAAACAGGTATGGAACTGTTTACTGAAGTGAAACGTGTATCAAGAATATTTTCTTGATTAATCGGTCTTGTATATCTATATTTTGGAGCATAATAAAGTCACAAGATCATCCTATGATAATAAATAAGTACGGATTAACTGCCCTAAAAATGAAGTAAATAGCACTTGGAACTACATGGTTCTAGACAGTCGATATCCTGTACAGTAATAGGTAATGTGAAGAGTAAGTCACGTGACTGTTATACATTTGCTTACGTGACTTCTAACGCGTGTGTGCGCACTCAACTCATAACATTTCATGTAGCATTTCATTTTGGACGGCCTTTGTGGTTTAATAGCATGCTAACCTCCAAATTCAGAGGTCCCGGATTCGATTCCCTGCTGGCAGTGGGAATTTTCCTTAGCCCAGGATTATTTTCCGTCCTCCCTAGAGTCTGGAAGTATGAGTGAGAGTGTAAATGTGTGTGTGAATTTGATGTTTATACAGAAAACCCCCATAAAGAAACCCAAAGATTAACAGAATAGTAAACGAGTGAAAATCGTTGCCCATAAACAATTCTTCCAAAGCAAAGCCGCCGATATGACCTTAGATGTTAAGGGCCGCATATAAATGGAACACACACACAAAATCCCTTTCTTTAATTTATTGCTGAAATTCTTTGCAGCATGACTCTATAAACTGTTGTACCTAACGATACTACTTTAACTGGTACATAACACTGTCTTAACACAGCGAAATTTGAAATATGCTGTTTTTAACGGGATATTAACAGGCATACAGCGGCGACGGCGCAACAGGTAGTGTTTTGTTTCGCTGCGTCCCATCCGAGTGTAATATATTTGCGCATTACATAAGTACGCCCGACACTCGGTTACTTGGTTGCTGGGGTAGTGAAAGTGTTCCGCCTGTCGAAACTTTACCTGCTCCTCTATCTCACACGTTCTATTCCAACTCCGCTCGAGTCAACGACCGGAAGACGGCCACGTGCGTCACATCATTTCTTTTTTATTCCGCCCTTATGAAACTCTTCGCCAAAATCAGGTTCAGACAAAGGAACAAGGTAACAAAGCCTTGGTGGTTGCAGTTTTTTGTTGGGAGATGGGCAGTTTTGTTTACTCCATGCTTCGTGGATCATACACCTGTCCGGTTTCCATCACAAAGAGGAGCGCTCGGTTCTGCTATTGTTTTTCGCTATTGTTAAGGTTATACACTTTTTAAATTTGTAGTTTTGCATTAGAAAGGGATTTTTTTTCATTTATATGCCGCCTTTAACATCTAAGGTCATATGGGCGTCTTTGCCTATGGAACAATGCTGTTCACTCCTTTACTTTCATATTAGTTTGCTTTGGGTTTTATATTTAAACATTAATTTGATACACAGATTTACATTCATACTCATAGTTCCAGACGATGGGGAATAATCCTGGCTAAAGAAAAATTTTCATCCTCCAGCCGGTAATCGAACTGGGACCTCTGGATTTGGAAGCTATGTTAACCACCAGGCCATAGAGGTAGTCTCTATTACTTCTAAGCCAGATATTTTTAAAAAACATAATAAATATTTTGTAAATTTGGGCCTCTAAACATAAAAACTTACTGTTGTATAGTAATTAATCATTAGTGTAGGATAAAGATGCCCGTAAATTTCCTGCATTTATATTCAATAGTGCATGAATTCTATTGTATTGAGGACTGAAGCTGAAATAAAATCCTTTTTCGGAAAAAAAACAAAAATAAGTTAAACATCACTGTGACATTAATAGGGTATTGATCAGCTGTGCGGCGTCGTATTACAAAGTGGGTTTTTAAAAATTAAATCAACATTGATTAAACTATTTTTTTGGATGAAGAACGAAAATTCAATTTTTGCTTTCTCTACCACCTAGGTAGAGGAAGTATTGCATTCACCCAAAAATTGAATACCGAGATTTCGCCGTAACTACGCGTTTTGAGATCCCTGAATAAAAATAATGTTTAGAAACAGGTCATTTTGTGTGTGTGTGAACAACATAACCCAAAAACGATACGTGAGTAGGTACCACACAATTGGCATGTAAGTTCGGTATCTCCCAAGGATGAGATGCGAAGATTAAAAAAGGTCCCCCTATTCTAAACTACCCTTTACGTAGCAAATTCCCTTCTTATGTTCGCAAAACTGGCTCTAACAATTTTTATTAAAGTATTATATTATGTTTTATTTGATAACTAATAAAACGCATATCTTGAATTTTCTATAAATAGCCTGTTAAGTCCTCTTCATTTTGGATAAATTTCATATAATTTTGAATAACATTCTCTATCCTAAGGATAGAGAAACACTTGACAGACAGGCACACACACACACACACACACACACACACACAGAGAGAGAGAGAGAGAGAGAGAGAGAGAGAGAGAGAGAGAGAATGGCAGACACAGGAAACCTTGTAGGGATTCAGGGGCCTCAAAACATAAATTTCAGGTGAAATCTCGGTATCAAATTTTTTGATGAAATGCAATAGTCCCTTTACCTACATATCAGCTACGTGGTGGAGGAACCAAAAATTGTTAGAGCAATTTTTATAATAATACACAATAAGGACATTTTTCCATGTTTCGTCTCGCATCCTTGAAAGTCGCCGAACATATATACGAAGTTTGGTGTTTATCTTTTCGAGTTACGTTATTCACACACCCTCACATACAACATTTTCTAAGGAGGTATTTTGGGGCGAGATTTATAGGATATCAAAATGTATAGTTCCAGTGAAATCCCGATATCCAGTTGTTGGGGGAGTACAGATTATACGATCCTTCCATAGGTAAGCAAACAGTAGAAAAGGTGTTAAACGTATACGATGTAGAATAACTTGAAATAGTAATAACTAGATAAAGTAACTATTACCATAAGATTTTCCCTACCTAGGGTAGGTGGAGGAAGTTTCCATTCCAGTAAAAAGTTCTCTATGAGATTTCACCGAAAATACTCGTTTTGAGATCCACTGAACGCAAAAAATGCATTTTTTACAAAAGGCAGGTAAGTAGATGTGAGTGTGAACAGCATAACTAAAATAATCTGATGTGTTACACTCACATGACTTTCTCTACTCTTGTACAAACTATTTTTACAAACGCTTATTCTCCATCTACTTCATGTTAATCAAGATAAACATTTGCAGACTCTATCTTATTGCTAATTTTCTTGTAGATGTAAGGGGAAAATATATTTACAAGGACAATATAGAAAAACAGTAGCCTTTAAGCACATACATATCTCTTAATAGCTGGTTGCTAGGTGCAGCACCATTCCCTTTGCCACAGATTATACTCTTTGCATATCCAAGACAAAAAAAAGGAATAACGAATTCCCATTTGAGAAAATGTGTTGAAAAATTTAAGGGAATAACAAGCAATATCTCGAAAACGGTTCACTCAACAAAAGAAATGTATATGACATAAGTTGTGTATTTTAACGTGATCTACATTTTTTGTGTAGTAAAGTTTTGTCTATCTCTTATGGTTTACCAGTTATGCAAAAGTCGTTCACAATGAAGAATACTTTTGGAGACATTCCCAGAAAATTCGAGATATACATTTTATTTCTCATGACAATATCTTAAACATATGTTATTTTAATCAAAATCGTTAGAGCCATTTTTGAAAAAATTAAAATGTTCGAAAAATGTTTCATGTAAAGGGTAATCTGGGGTGGGGGGATTTTCTTGAAAACCTTCGTGTCGCATCTCTGGAAGATATTGAACCTAAATACCAAGTTTGGTGTTTATCCGACTGTTCGTTTCTGAGTTATGCTGTTCACAGACACACAGACACACACACGGACATGTTTCCAAAAATGCTTTTTTTGGATTCAGGGGTCTCAAAACATGTATTTCCGGTGAAATCTCGGTATCGAATTTTTGGGTGGAATACAATACTTCCCCTACTTACTATACGTAGTAGAGAAAGTAAAAAAATGAAAATTTGAATACACACCAAACTTGGTAGCTAATTCGACATATTTCATGGATGCGACCCGATTTTTCAAGAAAATTCCCTCAACCAAACTACCCTTTGTATGGTAAGTCTCCTATTTTTTATTTTCTTAAAACATAACATGTTTAAGATATTTCAATGGCTTGGTTCCAAATGTGTCCATCTACAAAATCGTAACTTTTCAGTATTTGCTTTAAGCCGCATTTGGAGCTGACCCACAATCTAAGTTTTACATAGTTACTGTGGTACGTCATTGTCTGAGGCACTATTTTCAAACTTATCAGTTAGATACTTTTGGAATTGATAGGTGACCAGATTCTGACCCAGAATGTGTAGAAAACCCAAAATTGAAAATTTTGCAGATAGACACGTTTGGGACCAAGTCACAAATAAAATGTACATCTTGAACTATTTGTGAATAGCTGTGAAGTGAGTTCTGAATGAATTTTGCATTCTTTTATGTAACTTTAAACTCTAAGAGATAGAGAACATTAGTACAAAAATTAGAGCTCATTAAAATATTACAGTTGACATCAATTAACTTTTCGTTTGTGGCATTAACTGATTCTTATGAGTGTATCTTTAAGGTTTCCACGTTCATTAGTAGTAAAAAACTGAGTTCAGATACACCAACTTTTTTTTCCCTTCATTTATTTCTTTCTCTCTTCTCTATTATGCATGCAACAAAGTCCATATTGTATAACTTCAGCTTATTTTTAGTTCAATATTTATCGTGAATAACGCAAAACGCGAATAGTTATTATTATTATTATTATTATTATTATTATTATTATTATTATTATTATTATTATTATTATTAACAGATCTACAATATTGATGTATCTTCCTGCCCAAATTATTTTCCTCCATGTTTCCTTGTCTTTCCAATCTCTGTCATATAAACCTTTGTCACATTTCTTTAATGACTACTTTCATTCATGTAAAGCTACTTGTACGCGACCAAATTGTTGTTCAAATTCAATGCTTTACAAGACTTTTCAAGAGTTGTCACAACTTTACAACCTTTCTTGTCAAATTTCTT
This sequence comes from Deroplatys truncata, assembly GCA_030765065.1. Taxonomy (NCBI): domain Eukaryota; kingdom Metazoa; phylum Arthropoda; class Insecta; order Mantodea; family Mantidae; genus Deroplatys; species Deroplatys truncata. Next base: position 117,820,046 of record CM060980.1, read on the forward strand.
GCAATGCTTTTAGTCTTTGGAAGTCTTAAAAGCAAGTAAGGAGAAGATGCTCTAAACGTCAAAGGTTTGACATTGGCTTTGGCAAATGAAATACGAATATTTACAGTGTGTCACGAAATCTGCAGCATGGATGAAACCGAAATGTAAACAAAAATGGCTACCCGTGCAAGGGATGTCGTATACGAGCTGATTAGGTTACAGGAAAGCTGGCCATGCCTGTACGTTGTGGGCTCCGCGGATTACGACAAGATGAAGAAGAGGAGGGCATATGAAGAACTTGCCAGTCAGATTTGCGAAGCATACAATAATAATGCATTATCTTAATCTTATTTCATTGACTACAATACTGAAAATGCATACGTATAAATACATATTTATGACACTCTCAAACCTTGCCAGGTCTTGCCATGCATTGTCCAACGTTGTCAAGTATTTTTCAATATTTGATCACTTTTCTCGTAAATTCTTGAATTGAAAAACAAGTTTGATCATGTACAAAGCGCCTAAATCTTGGTCCATCCCTTTTTCATCTTCCTACTGGTATCCATTCCAATATCCGTCGCGGTAATCTTTCGTCTATATCCCTCAAACATACCAAATATATCACCTATTGGATTCAGATAATCCATCTTCATTTTTAATTTTATCTAATTCTGAACATCGAGCAGATCTAAGGAAATGCATTCTGTAGATTGTAGTTGAGGTCTTACTCTTGAATTTAATAACAGCCAAATTTCTGCTCCATAAGTGATCACATTCTTAACTGGTGTTATATATTATATATTTATTGCATAAATGTGTTTATTCCATAATATTCCTTAAAACGTTTATCATTGATCTTCCTTACGCAATTATCTCCTTCATTAGCTTCATCTCGACGGTTTTCTGTATTTTTGACACCTTAGTTCTTATATTCATCACAACTTAGAGTAATTCTCCTGTTTCTTACAAATTAAATAATTTACTTCTGCATTTGCAATTACCATATAATTAATCATACCCATGTTTACTTTTAGTATCCAAAAATATGAACATATATAATCCAGGTGATGGGGAAGTACTATATAACAAAATTATTAAAATTATAATGAAGATATGATAATTAGAGTGATGACAAAAGTAAGTGTAAGTAAAAGTAAATGCCTAGGAGATACGTAAAGAAATATTTAATAATAAATCTAAGCTACCCATACTTAGACTTTAAACGCTTTCTTACAAAAAGCTTGTGGGGTTTCAGATGCTGCATTAGAGTTATGAGAAATTAGCATTAAGATAGATAAGATGGAGCGTAAGTATGAAGAATTTTGAACAGTGGCGTAAGATAATGGATGTCTCGTCGGTCCTTTAAGGGAACTAAATAGCATAATGATAGTTGACTTGGTCGAACAGACGAACATCACAGATGTAATGTATGCAGTTATGAGTAAGCTGCAATTTTATGGTCAGACTTAAATCCACAAATCGCACGTTTTAAGAAAATCGCAGTAATCAAAATGGGGCATAACCAGGGTTATACAAGAGATTTAAATTAAGTACTTAATATAAAGGATTCGGTGAAGTTTTAATGGGTAGAAAAAGCCTTATGAGTGTTAAACATCAAATATTTTTTTACAATTTGGTTTCCGAAATGCCAACGAACCGAGTAAAGTGCCAAAATGGTATATTAAGATGCAAGTGAAGTAAGTGCATCATTGGAGAACGAGAAAGATTCTCCATTGCACTTAACGCATGCGCATTGCATATTGTTTTTTCGACGAAGTGAATAATATAAATAGTACTTATACGAAAATGATATTAATAGTTTACTAACAGCTGTTGCACATGGTAGTTCCTGTAGCAAGCCAACATTACTTGGTACCTCGATGGCAAAGTGGCTATCGATTATCCATGCCAGGTTGTTGACCTAACAAGTCAATGGGGGGATGGGATAGGATTGGCAACGGAGGGGACTAGGCACTGATTCATACCGGGGTTGTTATACCTACGCCTCACAAGGGGGCGTGCCCGGGAGGAAGGATGAAGCGAGAGGAGACACCGGGCGGCCGGAAACAGGAATAACGGTACAGGAATGGCAGAGTCCGTAAGGTACCAGATAGATATTCCCGAAAGATGGACAGGCAGACCGGAAACTCCACGCCCCGCAAGGGGGTTCGAATACCCCCGGCAGCCAGCCGAAAGCCGGAGAGTCACAAAGAGCATCCTTTTCCCCTGCCACACTGCACCGAAACACCATCGCCGGCACTTCCAACCCTGAAAGAGACCAAAGGATGAATGATCAAGTGAAATGAGAATGGAGATGAAATGGAGGGACAGGAAATTCGAAGAATGTGAGAATCCTTCCCAGCATTCGTCTGGCGACCCGGGAAAACCCCTGAAAACACTTATGGGTCAGGAAGGTCGGTAACGGTAATCGAACCCACAATCTCCCAAATGCGGGCCACAGACGAAACCGCCTGAGCCATCCCGCTCGGTAACAAGTCATGACTTGCAGCTCATATTTAGCATGAATTAAATCGTGAGTGAATATTAACAAATAAAAAGGAAGTAAAGCCCAGGTAAAATTTAAATGGTAAAATCCAGCTATCAAATACGATGATATTCCATGTCTGCAATTATAAACATAAACAGAGGATTCAACATAGTTCTAACAAATACGTGCAGTAAAATAGTAAAAACACGCAGTAGTTTAGGCTAGCACCATCGAATTCAACTTTCCGTTGTGACAGCATGTAAGGAAATGGATTAAAAAGAAACACTATCGTCGAAAACCCATATTGCGTGCTTTGTTGGTTATTTGATAGTCTTCGGAGCAAAGTTGATTGTTATACCATAATCCTCATAAACCATCAAGCAAAACTTGGCACAAAATATTGTGTCAGGAATTTTATACACCAATTAGTTATCTTTCTCACAAAACTGATGCAGTTTGTATCTTTTAAAGCATTATGCGTTTGTTTAGCATTTCTAAGAACTCATAAATGGTTGAAAGATCATGTGCATTATTTGCGATATGTAACTAGGATCTTTCTTTAGATTTTCAAACTGTTTACTAGAGAAACAGTTAAACCGTTATTTTAGAGATATTTATTATGGGCAAGGAAAACCCATTGCGAGTTTTACAGTACTCGCATGTCTAGCGGTAGCTACGTATTCAGAAAAAGGGGTGCCAGGACATTAGCATTGGTTCCGCGAAGACGTACAAATGGTTGCTTTGTGATTTATGATTTCACGTTGCCATTATAGAACAATGCAGAGGTCACTAACCCGAGTCTACCCTCTCTCGCTAAATATAACCTTTTGTGTTTCAAGGTTGGCAGTACCTGTTGTCCTTCAGATCACGAGACCAGTGTTTCGTAATTAGCCATGTTAAGGGCAGATGTTATTGTTTAATCCTTCAACCCGAGCTTCTTTGTAGATATTGTATAATAGGTGCTCCTGGCTTTGTCCTGAATTTTTTTCCATCTTCCTAAAATAAAAACAAGCTAGAGCTACAGGTAGGATGCCATTGAAGGTACAGTGTTTTACTAAACATCTGATGTGCTGCATTCGCGTGACTTTCTCTACCCAATGTCATCTATTATTACGCAATAGCTAATACAAACTATTCCTCCAAAAGCTTATTTTTTCCTATCTATTTCATGTTGATGAAGATAAACTTTGCAGAAACGGTTTGATTATACATTCCATTGTAGGTACAAAGGGGATACAGGAAGCTGAAGCACAGTCACATTTCTAAAAACGGGTCTCTGAAATTGCACTCTTTACATGCCATCACGAGAAAAAACAAATGCTGAGTTAGCACTTCATAAAAGCATAGTGTCTGAAAGTTCAAATCAATAATATCGAATTTCTCAGAAGTGGTTAATGTACAAAATGTTTGACATATATTGTGTGTTCATTTTTTGTGTAGTAATTTGTGTCTGTCTTTATTGTTTACCAGTTACAAATATTATACAAAATATCACTATAACATATAAAATAATAAATAATATATAATTTAAAATAATATAGCACCTAAATGCAAAAGAGTAACACATTGTTGAAAAATAATACCTAACGGCAAACAAATTAATACATTTAGAAATTAAAAATACATCGACAAATTATTTTAATGAAACTACAAGAAACAAAAGCTGGGAGTGTCTCAACATAAGCTTATTTAAAATTGCTGAGTATCCAAAGAAAAGTGCTGTCTCATCTTTTAGATTAATCACAGGCCATGATTGTTTGGAATTACTACTTCCGCAATTTGTTCCTTGTGTTCTCTACAAGAAGAGGTAGATCAGAACCACTTTAAAAAATGTCCAGCTCTTTCATCCAGTCATAATACCTGGAAAATATTGAAGACCAAGAGAGCTAATAGCCGCATTGCCAAATGCTCAGCACAAGTAAACAACAACAGCATTATAAAAATTAATCCAGTACGAGTATGAAGACGATTTCATGATTTTTTTTTGCAGAAAATCAAAGATATGGGTTTTATTGGTCAAGCAAATAATATCTATGGCATTTTAATGAAAATCGTTAGAACGTTTTGTTGTTAGAACAAATGTTAGAAAATGTTGTTAGAACATTTTTGTAAAAATGCTGAATGACGAAAAATTTCAGGTTTGTAAAAGGCAGTTTGGAATGAGAATATTCATTAAAATGTTCGTGTCACGTCTTCAGAAGCTGGTGAGATACGAAATTTGGTATATATCCGACATTTCTTTTTACTTTCTCTACTATGTATAGTAAGTAGGGGAAGTATTGTATTCCACCCAAAAATTGTACCGAGATTTCACCGGAAATATATGTTTTGAGACCCCCTGAATCCAAAAAAAGCATTTTTGGAAACATGTCCGTGTGTGTGTGTGTCTGTGAACAGCATAACTCAGAAACGAACAGACGGATAAACACCAAACTTGGTATTTAGGTTCAGTATCTTCCAGAGATGCGAACGAAGATTTTCAAAAAAATCCCCCCGCCCCAGATTACCCTTTACATGGAACATTTTTCGAAAACTTTAATTTTCTCAAAAATGGTTCTAACGGTTTTGATTAAAATATCATATGTTTAAGATATTTTCATGACAAATGAAATGTATATCTCGAATTTTCTGGGAATGTCTCCAAAAGTATTCTGCATTGTGAACGACTTTTGCATAACTGGTAAACCATAAGAGATAGACAAAATTTTACTACACAAAAATGTAGATTGCCTTAAAATACACAGTTTATGTCATATACAGCTGTTTTGTTGAGTGAACCATTTTCGAGATATTGCTTGTTATTCCCTTAAACTTTCCAATACTTTTTCTCAAATGGGAATTCGTTATTAATTTTTTTTATGTCCTGGACATACAAAGAGAATGGAATGCGCCACATAGCAACCAGCTCTTAAAAGATTTGACTATCGCTTAAATACTACCATATTCCCCTTGCACCTACAAGAAAATTAGCAATAAGATTAACATCTCGATTAACATGAAGCATAGGGAGAATAAGCGTTTGTAAAAATAGTTTGTACAAGAGTAGAGAAAATCATGTGAGTTTAACCCATCAGATTTTTTGAGTTATGCTGTTTACTTGCGCGCATATACTGAACTTTTCCTAGAATTTTTTCTTGGGGGTTTCAGGGATCTTAAAACATGCATTTCCGGAGAAATCGCAAAATCGAATTTTTGGGAATACAATATTTTTTCTATTTACTAAAGGAAAGTTGTAGAGAAAGTAATAGCTTAGTTTTTATTACAGCTTTATGAAAATGGGATATTGCACATGAGAATTTGGGATACAAAAACGAGAATTGCAATGAAATACATTTGTAGTTGGCCGAATCTTCGCAATAATGCTCTGTTATTTACCTCCGTTATGGTTATGGAGGCTGTACCAAAGTTTACGTGAAATTATCTTACAGAACTTAAAAATATTATTTGAGACAATAATGCATTATTGCTATTCGCTTTTAAAATACCTTTTAAAAAGCTTATACAATCAGTTATACTTTTAATAACAAATTGGCATTTCAATCATTTCTTTCTGACTGCTTCTGTGATTGGGTGGCCAAGTTCTGGCTTCTCAACTCAAAGGTCCCGATTCCGATTCCCAGCTGGGGCGGGAAAGTTTTAACTAGAATCATTCTCTACAGAGTCTGGAAGTATGAATGGGGAGCGAGTGTGGCTGTATTCCATTTCAAAAATGAGAATAAAACCATGTTAAAATCCTACAGTTCAAGGCGTTTAACATCATGAGTTGTTTAAGTAAAAAATGTGAGCAGTAGAGGATTATACAAAGAAGGAAAAATAACAATACTATCTGTTTCATCATCATATTACCTAGCGAGATCACTCCACGGTAACGTGTCAGTCAATCGGGAGGTACCGGGTTCGCTTCCCGTCGACAGTCCACCCTGACATGGGGTTTTTCGCGATTTTCTCTGGTCGGTAGGCGAATGCTGCGGTGGTTTCTCATCTACCACGATTTCCTTTCCATCATTTTCCTTCTCGTCTTTCAGGTGTGCTTCTAGATTTTATGGCGTATGGAGGTGCCAGACAGGTGCCATAGGAAAGAGTATTATTCCCTATGGACACTAAAGGGCTGCTTGGTCGACGTGTGTTTCACCGCTCTCTCTGGGCAGCTCCAGTAGGGGACGGGGCTTCGAGCCTGGAACTGTTAAGAATTTTCGCATCTCTGTGGCCTGTCTGCCTGCGGCCTGTAGCCTCCTGTGGTTCCTTTATTTCACCCCTTCCTACTGGGGGGATAGTGGCCACAATAGATCTATCTATATCACAGTGCGCGAGGTGTCACCCCTGTTGTATAACCTATGCCTATTATCACGTTTATCAATAATTTATTATATTGATACATATAAAATCTTTGAATGCTTTAGCTTCAGGATAATTTTTATACGAACTGCTCCCTGTTAAAGGCATTAGAGCTACTTCTTTGAAGCACATATTCACCACCCCTTTGTTTATTAACAAATATGTAAATGGTGTATTTTTGCAGTAAATAAACTTTCTATTGCTTTTACGAAAGTCATTTAAGATATCTACAGGAAATCTTCAAATATAGCAAACAACATATAGCGATTTTAATACATTTCATTTATTGCAGGTATATACTTTTTATAATAATTTTCAAAAATCTGTTTAAATTTTCAGGTCAGTTAATAATTCATTGTTAGTGAAGTAATAATATTTACATTTTTTTCTTATGTAGAAATAAAGTTTATGTGATGCTTAATAAGCTTGCAAAATTTGAATCAATTCCTTCATATACGTGTCAAAAAATGAAGCGCGAAATTACTTTCCGCTTTTAAAAATATGTTTCATTATATAACTAAAATACGCTACTAGAGAAGTATTTAAATTTCGCACATGGATAGTTAAACCGTATCTAAAAATAACGGACATAACACTGTGTGTATGAGAATTAGGTAAAAAAGTTTGTCTCAATGAAAAAAGAGCGTGGCATCTCGATAATATTTTATAATTTTTGAGACACGTTATATTGTAGTCTTTAAAGAAGCTTCTAGGGAATTGTATTCGTAATATTTCAAGAAACAAAAGGGTCAACATCGAAATATTACCTACTTCCATTGATCTCTTCTGTTAAAATATGTGACTAATATATAAATTGTAACCAACATTCTTTTTCTGATAGCTTCTGATTTTGGATCATGGACTCAGTGGATATTAGACACTTTTATCCGAAAACTGCACAGTAGTATACAATATATGTTGCACAGGAATGTTAATTCTACCCAGAATTTTCCCAATTTCTTGCTGGAGCAAATATTCGCTGTCTGTAGGAATGTTGCGTAAACATTACATTCTTTAATGTAATCCAGCGACCAAAGATGGATCTATAGATAGTGTAAAACAAGGGTGGCGAAAACGACTTCCTTCCGCGAGTCACCAAATATGCAACACGCATTGCATCACTCAGCAGCATGTGAAAATCAAACGAATGGTTGCAGAGAGGGAACGTGCGCCTGCGAGTCAAAATAACTCGCGAGTCACGTTTTCGCCACCTCTGGTGTAAAAGTAGGTACGTAGATCAGGTAGATGGTATGTACCTACTGATGATATAATTTCACATTAGTTTTGCAAATAAATGAAATGGAAGCATCCTTTTAAAGCAGTAAAAACTGTAATTTTTTTCAAACTTCCGTTTATAATAACCTTTATCCTGAAATAAGCTAAAACCATAGCTGCCTGAGTATAAAAATAATCTAAATGATGTTTAAATTTAAAAAATTATATATGAAAAACGTGAAACAAAACCGCCCCAATTCTACTATACAGTATATATTGTGTGTGACTATAGTGAGAATATTAATAGCGTTACTGGGCAATGCAAAAGTTAAAATCTGAAAAGTTGAAACAAATACGTTGTGGCATATTCACACGACTTGCTCTATCCATTACCACCTCACAGTTATCACTTGTATAGATAATATACTACTTATAATGATTTTTCTAGCCTCAACCTATCACGATTAAAATGCTTCCCCTGAAATAATTTTAAATTAGGCTGTGAGAATATTTACATCTATTCCTCCATATTTGCATACAAATTGCGGAAAAGACACTCAGGTGTTTCAAACTTATTTATGTTTAGATGAACTCTTGCGAATGAAATGTAATGTATTACATTCACATGTTCTTCTCCAATAACTATCGTTTATTTCATCTAAAGCTTTTCCTAAAATTTTTTACCTACTTCATTGTAATTGATATAAACGTTTGCAGAAATGCTTTTATTATACATTTTGTTGTAGGTACAAGAGGGAGTCAGGAGGCTGAAGCGATAGTCAAATATTTAAAATACGAGTTGCTACATACTGATTTTGAAATTCAAACATATATTATAATCAACATTATTAGGGAAATTTTTGAGAAAATCAAATATAATAAAACATTTTTTACGTAAAGGGTGGTTTGAGGTAGGGGAATTTTTCTTGAATATCTTCGTGTTGCATAGTTGGAAGATGTACTTAAATACCAGCTTTGGTATTTTCTTTACTCTCCGCTTTTTACGCGCGCACGTTTTCCCAAAAACGGCTCTATTTTAATTAAAATGGCATAAGTGTAGGACATTTGCAGCGCTGGTAACATGCATACCTTGAATTTTCCGTGAATGGTCTGTGAAGTCCCTTTGACTAAATTCGGTATAATTTTGTATAGCTAGGAAACTATGAGATAATCACATGTGAACACTCCTCGTCAGATTTTTTTTTCTTTTTGTGTTTTTTTATCTCAAAGATATGATAATTTCTTCAAAATGTTAAGAAACTCTTCTGAAAAGTTAAAAAAAAAATACTTCTTTCACTGTAAAGATATTTTGGAGTCCTGCAATCTCTTGGAATCTTCGTGTGGTGTGTTTGAGAGATGCTGAACTTAATAAGAGCTTAAGCAATCGTTTGAAATTTGGTTTTGGAATTATAACGCTTAGAGACAGACCCCTCCCCACACACACGCACATATGCGTGCACACACATACGCACTGGAACTTTACAGTTTGTTGTTTCAGTATAGCACATTATACATGTTAGTATCAATTAGTCATCCAAAATTATCATAAGCTTTTCCATTATTGCTTTATTGTATGTAAAGCTAAATTACGAGAAGCCTGGATCCCCGGAAAGCCAAAGGGCTTCAGGAGCCCTTCATAAATTGTTACCCATTTTAAGAAAGAAAGCTCCTCATCGTTGTACACACCTGTAGGACTCATCTTGTACTTCTTCACTTGGTGTTGCGATCCTCTTGATAACGAATAGTTTTGTTGTGAGATTTGGTAACAATGATGGGAGCACGTGTCCACCAGGAGTCGGTCCAGGTGGAAGTCTGGTACTGGTCGGCCTCCAGACAAGGTTAGCTTGCTGACCTCCCCCCCGCACCCGGAGGAAAAAAACGGCGCGCGCTGATTTTAATGGGTAAAACTGTCAGCCAGCTGCTTCAGAGGTCGTCGATCTACCTCCAGTGCCATTGACCTCGCCACCCTACTCCAGAGTTATTGACCTCGAGATCCTTCCAGAAGCTTCATCTCACTCGAGGTCTTAAGTTCTTGATAAAGTGCCGGTAGCTATGGAAAATAAACCTGAGAGGAAATATTATTATTCACCAAAAGTGAAAATATTGTAAAAATAAGAAATGAATAAACACTGGGAAGTGGAAATATTTCAGTAGATATTATATAAAACAGAAAGAAATACACCTACACATCTATGTATAGGAATCACATGATTTACTCCACCCGTTTCCATCTTATGCCGTTTCTACTATTTATACAACGGTTATTGTTCTCTCTAGTCCATACTTACTGTAAGTAGAGAAAGATTTTTTTTCCTATTTTTCTTTCATTTTTGGAGTTTAACGCCGTTTAACAATGTACCTGAAATCGGACGTTGAATGAATGAAGTGAGTGAAATAGAACCCAAATGAACCCGAGATCCACAGAGTTACTTGGCATGCCTTCTCAGGATAAGGTAAAATCGCGAAAAACAAACTTTATCTAAGTACCCCATCCCAAATGAGACTCGAACTCAGAGACTATTGAATACGATGCAAACACGCTACTCACACTTCACGTAAGTGAGCAGGAAGTACTGTTGTATTACACCCAACAATTTCACATCAATCGAGATTTCATTGGCAACAAATGATTTGTGATCCCCTGAATCCCCTTACGGAAAGAGTGTTTTTACTTTCTCCCCATGTACATAGTAGGTAGAGGAGGTATTGCATTCCACCCAAAAATTCGATACCGAGATCGGAAATACATGTTTTGAGGTACCCTGAATAAAAAAAGCCTTTTAGAAAAAGGTCTGCCTGTGTGTGAGTGTGTGTGTTTGTGTCTTCTGTGTGTCTATGAACAGCATAACTCAAAAACGAAAAATCTGATAAGTACTAAACTTGGTATTTAATTTCAGTATCTTCCAAGAATGCGACACGAAGATTTGCAAAAAGTCCCATTCACGCACAACTACCCTTTACATGGAACATTTTTCGAAAATTTTAATGTTCTAAAAAGTGGCTCTAACAGTTTTGATTAAAATACCATATATTTAACATATTTACATGACAAATAAAATATATATCTTGAATTTTCTGGGAGTAGCCTTTGAAGTCCTCTTCATTCAGAAGGAATTTTGCACTATCTTGTATAACTGGTAAACATTAAGAGATAGAATAAAAGAGTACAACACAAAAATTGTATATCTCTTTAACACACACAATTTATTTCAAATACATTTTTTTTTTTTTTGAAATGAGCAATTTCTGAGAAATGAACAATTCTGGTTCGAATTGTTCATTTCTTAGTCATGCTTTAAAGTCCTTTCAACATTCAGCTGTTTCTCGCGTTTGCATGGAAACAGCATGGAATTTTAAGGTCAGCGTATAGCGTCCAGTTTTAAAATTTGAGTATCGCTGTTCCTTTGTATCTATAACGAAATGTGTAATTTAGATATTTCTGCAAAGATTTATTTGGACTAAAATATAGTAGATAGAAAAATAAGCTTTAGTAAGAATAGTTTGTACACTCACTAATAAACGGTAGAGGGCTGTGAAAGTCATCTGCCGTTGTTAAAACTTCGGAATTCATTCCTCGTGCTTCTATTAAACATTTGAATACCTATCACGCATGAAAAAAGTATTCAACGGTATTAATAGTTACTAAACTTATTGTATACTTCGAAATCATTTCTGGGCAAAAATATATTTCGTAAGCAGCACAACGTAGCTAAAAGAATCACATTTTAAAGACTACAGTAATGTATAAATTATTATGCGAATTTGTAAATGCTTAGAGAAAATTGCGTGAGTGTACCATATAAGTTTTATCTTACTTTTCATGTTATGTATGATAACAATTTACACATTCCTTGTTTAAGTTGGTAATATATATATATATATATATATATATATATATATATATATATATATATATACATTCTACAGCTTGTTGAGGAAATAGTTCACTGCCTATAAAACAGATCGATAAATGAATAGCTATGACGTATGAGATACAAAGGTATAGCTATTAAGTTTGTTATAATATATAACAGCACGGGACTTTGAAAACACTAAGTTACCACTGATCGTATTTTAGCCCAAAAAGATTATACCACAGAAATTTTGTCAATCACTAAATCGTCAGAAACGTATTTATAAATGTTGTTATGTAGCACTTTTCATAAAATTTACAAACAAATTCCTTTGATTTTTTGTATGCCGCGTTATAGCCCCTTCTTCCCTTTGGTCAAAATCAATAAGATGGCATATAGTTCATTTTCTAAGGGATGTCGATTACCCAGCTTCATAACAATCGATTCTGCCATTTTTGGATGAAAAGGTAACATACATATGTAAAACATACAAACATACGTAATTACGTACATACCTACACATATTAATACATAATGACGTGTGTGCTAAAGGTAATGCATCCTAATTCTTTATTTGAAAGTGGATATAGTTATTTGAATAAAACAAAAACTGGTACCTTGCTACAACCTTACTGTTCCTACCTGGATGATTATTTTTCCACATAATCGCCCTGGCAATGTATTCACTTCTCCCAACGGGTTATGAGCTTCTTGATGCCGTCACTGCAGAATGTTTTATTTTGACGACGAAACCACAGCCTCAATTCTGTCTTCCCTGCAATGTCAGAGTCAAAGCGAAGTCCTCTCATGTGTTCTTTAAGTTTTGGAAACAGATGAGAATCTGATGGTGTCAGATCGGGACCATACGGAGGATGATCAGCAACAGCGAAACCAAGACGCTGAATCTGCCGCGTTGTGATTGCACTGGTGTGAGGACGAGCGTTGTCATGCTGTAGTGGGAGCTGCTCCGTATGTGGACGAACTCTTCGAATTCATGCTTTCAGTTTTATAAGAGTTTCGCTGTGCATACCCTTCAAAATTAATGGTAGTACCTTTAGGCATGAATTCCATATGTACCACACCTTGAATGCCCCAAAAGACTGTAAGCATGAGTCTGCCTGCTGATGACAGACTTGAACTTTTTGGGTGTAGATGATCCTTTGTGGCGAAACTCCATGAATGACCTCTTGTTTTTCGGGTCGAAGTGGTGTATCCAGCTTTCATCACCTGTGACAATGTTCTTGCCTTCCCGTTCGTAGTGCAGAAGCAATTGTTGGCAAATGTCTCTCTACCGTTCCGTCTCAGGAGGGAGCATTTGAGGCACCCATTGTGCGCAAGTTTTCCGAAATCCTGTTCTGCAATTATCGCCTGCACATGCTCCCTTGATACGCCACACTGGATTGACAAGTGTTCCTGCGTTATGCGACGATTCTCTCTAATGAACTCACTGACACGGTTCCGATGAATTTCATCAGTTGCAGTACGCGGTCTTCCACTGCGTCCTTTGTCACACAAGATGACAATTGTATCAGGTTCATTACGAGCACGAGCCGACAACGTCTCACAGCACCGATGTCACACATTGATCACCATAAACAGCCTTCAATCTCCAATGAATGTAAATCGGGGGCACATTTCCTGCTGTTATAAACTCTTATCAGACGCACCGACACAATGCAGGTGCAAGCCACCATGTTTCAGACTATATTTCAGAGCTCTCTACTGACAGAGGTACGAAAGTGGAAAATTTAACTTAACACAACTGCCTGTTGGTAATATTTGTAACTATATTCACAGCAACGAAAGCAAATATGTGGCATTACTTTTCAGCATACTCTCATACATATAATACATACATATATTACATACCTGTTTACCTACCTTCATACATACATATTTACATACATACATACATGCATAATACATACATACAAACTTACGTACATTGCATAATACATATCTACACATAATACATGCATAAATAAATACATACATAGACACCTACATACTTAAATTACCTACCTACACACACATATATATACATACAATTACGTTTTAAAAATGCTATTTCTGGCTTTAGAATAGTCCATTATTTAGTATAAATTATTCATCCAAAATTGTAATTACCAGAACACGTCCTTTACAGTTTTATTACACTTACGCATAACCGGCAGGATTTTCTGCCATAGAGCACGCATATTGTACATTTTTCAAATTTCTAAGAGGCAAAACTTTAAATGGAGAGTAGACAACCCATTATTTAGAAGTGTCCTATGACAATATATCGTTGATATTTTGGAATAGAATGTTGCAAAAAATCGATATTATAATCGTATACAAACGTTTGTTAAGTCAATAGGCATTGTGCCATTTGCAAACAAATCTCTCATGTTACATTCACAGACTTTCTCTATTTAATATCCCTGTTATTTTCATATGTCTTCTACAAACTGATCTTTTAAAAGCTTATTTTCTACTTCCTGTTAATCCAGATAAATGTTTGCAAAGATGCTTTAATTACGCATTTCCTTATAGGTTGATTGATTAATTGATTGACTGAGTGATTGATAACGAGGGGTTCTGTTGGAGTTTCATCGGCCTCCCGCACGTCAACATAAAAGACTTGCTGCGTAACCCCATTAGAATAGACCTTTGTTCTCTGAACAAGTTCAAGTATTTTTATTCCAATTTCGGTATCCGTTCTTAGACCTCCTCTGGTATAGAAAGGGTAAATCACTTTCTTACCAGGAATGGACAATCAAACAGGATATGCGAGGTAATCTCCTTATCCTATTTGCACATTCCATTAAGGGTTCATTTTTCTAGAATCTTACTTTGCGTAGATGTTTTCTGAAGTGTGTATGTTCAGTAGTTAGTGAACTACTTTCCTTATTCCTTTTTGTCCAATTTTGGAGCAGAGAAGGAAAGAGTGTTGCTTGGACTTAAGACCACTTTTCTGGCTAATGTTTCTCCAATATTGGTTTTTCACCTTAGTTTATGTTTCTCTCTTATCAAGAGGTTTTGGCAGTATGTGTACTGGTTCCAACCACAGATTCAAAGCACATAGCATATTTCAGTAGCCTTTTTAGTCAACTAATCTGCTCTTCATTTCCTTGAACACCCCGATGCACTGGCACCCACCGCAGTTCAAGCCAGTTGCGAGATGACAGATGCGAGATTCCCATACCAGTTTTGATTTCACTTGGTCTGAAGAGAGTGCTTGTAAAGCACTTTGGCTATCTCTAAAGATGAGAATTCGTTTACTGTGGTAACCTTTCTCAAGTCCTCTATAAGCACAGCTCAAGATAGCAAATACTTCTACCTGAAAGACTGTGCAATATTTTTCAAGGCTTATGCTAATGTTTATCTAGGCCCCATACGGCATCCGTCCGTGAACCGCCAAGTTGGCCACGTTCTTTGTCAGGCGTAAATCCTTCCATACAAGGTTACCTTGAATGGAGAGGGAGAACAGTATTGGGTATTCATTAGGTGAGACCTCATAATGAAATCTTAAATATTCAGGGAATTGAGAATGGAGGTACATCCAATCATTGAACAATTACCTCTCCAACTGTTTATTTGCATTAAGCAGTAAGCCTGACCTCCGCTTGTAAATAAATGTTCATGGGAGATCCAACAGAGTCTCCAGTGTAATATTTGAAATACTTCTAAAGGTCCCTGTAATGCATAGGCGTGTTAATCTCTGTAGCCTGTTAAACTTACCTGTTAGTACTAGTTTGTAATCTTCTGCCATTAAACAATCTGACATAGGACGATTGCAACGTATAACCAATGACTAAATTGTGGATTTAGACCCCAGGTTGTTCAATAGTGCGTTTGATGATTACTAGAGTCCACCTGACTCTACGGAGAATGTTAATCGATCCAGGTCCTTTTCTTATGCGAAACAAGGTATAGCTATTTTAACTCACTCGTGATATTCTAGGGTTGAAGTGCCTACTTTGAAGTTTCCTAGGCCTTTTAGACCTTTCCAGTTAGTAAAAGGAAAACTGTTTTGCTAGGATTGATGAAAGACCCTTCTGCATACACAAGTTGTGAACTTATCTCAGTCCATGATTCACCATGTCTGAGACTGTATTGGCAAACTTTCCAAAAGTAAGCAGTGCTATGTCATCCGCTTAGCCTCACATGTAGTATCCCTCCTGTGCCATGTCTTTGAGTAGATCCTCCACACGAGACTCCAAAGCAGGGGAGAGAGAACTCCCATATGGAAGACCCTCGTGGCGACGATCACACTCGTTTTTCTAAGAGAAATAATAAAAAGAAACTTTAATATTTCAAAAACTAATATTTGTGCTCCTAAGCTGGGGTTTATCCAACACGAAGGTTTCGTGCGGCTACAACCAGAGACTCATAGGATGTGTTGTGGAAAGGATCCTCTATCTAGGAAAGCTCGTAGGATTATTTCCTTCCATGACATTGATCCTCCAATCTGCTAACAAGGCAATCTAGCGCTGTTATGTAGGACTTAGATGGCGATAGGCATGTTGAGGTCATGGAGGGGAGGTCCATCAATACTCGCTTTGGAATATATCTTTCGATCAGTATTTACAAGACCTTTAAAATGAATAATGCACAACTAATCGGTCTATAGGCCTTAACTGCGGTATAATTGTTACGCCCGTGCTTAGGAATAAGCATTGCTCTAGTAGCTCTCCCAGTCTGAGGAATGTAGCTAAATGGCAAACTTGTCCGAAAGAGGTTTCAGAAGAGGATACAAAGCATATTAGGGCCTTTATGGAACAGTTCAGGTCCTGTCGATGGCGACTTAAATGGGTTAAATTTGCTTATTGCTCATTTAATCTATGGGTTGTGACAACTTGGTGTAAAAATTCACACTCCCTCTGGATTCTCTTGGATTAGAGTTTTCGCAGTGGCCTGTGGATTCACAGGTCTTATTATCATCTATGCACCCGTAGAAGGACACCCCAAAGAGAATTTTTATCATTTCTTCCGCCAAGCATGTAAGTATAGTTCCTATTGGGTTTGTTGGATCGTGGGACAATGCTCTCCGTAACTTAGCTGCCTCTGGGAGGTTGAATGATTCCTGACAGAAGGCTAGCAAAGGTATTTTGCCCATAGGGTATTATAAGTACAAATGGCATACACGATTCTGAAATGATTGTTTAATTTTAAAAAAGAGAGAGGCTAAAAAGGTAAAATTCTTTGGGGTGGTCAAAAGGATCCTAATTCAATAGTGGGAGTTAAACTTCTATGGTATATAGACTTTTTGATTGGAAATCAATCGTACTTTTATACTAAATAAATTGTATTTATCTCCCTCATATGCTGGCTTTGAAATTCCATACTGTTTAGATGGCATCACAAGAAGCTAAAGAACGATCCCTTGACGCTTAAAAATTATACAAGTATAGGGAAGCTCAAATCAATAGAAGCGAATATCTCGGAAAGGGTTATTGCCACAAAAACTTGACAGAAATCGTGCGTTTTAAATAAACCCAAATTTGTATGCTGTGAGTCTTTGTTTATCTCTTTTTATCTACCAGTTATACAAAAGTATACAAAATTCATTCCTAATCAAGAAGACTTTACAGCCTATTCACAGAAAATTGAAAGCATAAGTTTTATTTCATGCAAATATTTTAAACAATTGTTATATTAATCGGGGCGGCGCCGTGGCCGAGTGGTTAAACCGCTCGCCTCTCACCAAGGCGACCCGGGTTCGATCAGGGACCCGCATGTGAGGTTCTGGATGTGTTTTCTCCGGTTTCAACGATTCCCCCGCCATTCTTTCCACCAACTTCTCCATCATCATCATCATTATCTTTCCTTTCATCCATTTCACCATCATTTCATATACTCTACTTCCTCGCTCTTCTACCAGGCATCAGGCTGATCACTCATCCTGGATATACTATCTGATCCAAAGTGTCTGCTCCACGACGGGCCTCTTCCCCAGGCATCCGCTTGTGAGAAGGGGTGTAAATCCTACATACGAGGAGGGTAAACAGAGAAAGATGAAGTTATTTTAATCAAAATCGTTAGCGCCACTTTTGAGAAAATAAATAACCAATTTTTTCCATCTAAACTCTAAAGGGTTGTTTAGCGTGGGAGAATTTTCTTTTAAATCGTCGTGTCGGAGCCTTGGAAGATGTTGAACCTAAACGCGAAGTTTGGTATATATCCGACTACTCGCTTTTAAGTTATACTGTTATCAGATATAGACACACACGCGCGCGCGCTCTCGCACGCACATGAACCCTTTTGTAAATGTTTTTATTCAGGAGACCTTAAAACATGTATTTCTGGTGAAATACATCCTACCAATACGCCCTCTGTCTAATATAAGTAAGGCCTAGAGAAAGTAAAGCTCGAAATGCCTTACGCATTATTCAGCTTCTAGAAAAAACTAAATAAAAAATTATAAGCATAATGTTCTGACAAGTCTTGTTACTTTATAACATTTGGAAATAAGCTAAAAAATAGGGAAACAGTATAGTTCCAGTTGTTACAAGCATAAGAAGCTTTGTCGAACAAGATGGCTCAGGCTGTAGCGTATATGGTTCCGTTCGGATGAGCGTGGGTTCAAATAACATTTATATCGTCCACCTGAACCTTTTTTAACTTCGTGATTTTCATCATTGCCACGTAAATACCGCAATCACGACCCAAGTTCCACCTACAGAACAAAGCAAACAGAAATAAAAATCTGATGTGTTACTGTCACATGAATTTCCCTATCCATTATCGTTTACTTTTATATAACTTCTACAAACTATTCTTGCAAAATTCGTGTCTACTTCATGTTAATCAAGATTTGCAGAAATAGTTTCATTAGAAATTTCGTTGCAGGTACAAGGGGGATAGAGAAAACCAAATTGACGGTCAGATGTTTAAAAGCGGGAACGGTACATGCTGGCCTTAAAAGTCCATAGTCTTTCCTTGACATCACGAGAAACAACTGCGTAGCGTCAGCAGTTTACAAAATGGCAAAGTATTGAAAATCCAGACCAATAATAAAGAATATCTCGGAAATGCTGTGCGACCTACGTGATATCTATTGCGGCTACCACAGGAATGGATAGAGTGAAGGAACCACAGGAGGCTACAGGTCACAGAGACGCGAGGGAGTCCCTCAGTTCCTAGCTCGAAGATCCGACCCAATGCTGGAACTGCCCAGAGAGGGCGATGAACGACCCGTTCAACCAAGCAGTCCTCTAGTATCCACGTGGAATACTCTTTCCTTGGAACATGCATCCGCGCCATCTGCCGGTACCGTCTCACGCCACAAAACCTAGAAGCACATTTGAAACATGAGAAGGAAACAGAATGAAAGGGAAATTATGGGAAGGAAATCTAGGTAGATGAGAAATAATCCCAGCATTCGCCTACTGACCAGGAAAACCACGAAAAACCCAGGGCCAGGGCGGTTGACGGGAATCTAATCTGGGACATCCAGAATGCGAGCTTCATACGTTACCGCGGGGCCAACTCGCTCGGTTACGTGTGTTCTAACATACGCTTTTTGTTTTCTCGACCGTTTCTGTATCTTTCTTCACTTACAAAAACCTGGTGTGTGCATTATCGTCCATATATACAAATTTGCTTTATTTCAAAGTTCCTTTTATTCCCTTTAGTATTCCATTTAGAATTAAAGAACGATTTCATAGCTGCGTTCATTTTATTTCTGAACACTAAATATTAACTACAGTTTCTCACAATTACTGTATAATAGTTTATATATGCAGGATCAGTAATGAACCACAGGACCTTCACATATTCTTATCACAGTGCCTACAAAATTATAAACAACACGTTATGACGTAAGTGAAATGGAAACATTTAACAGCAGAATTATACGTACATGTCCCATTTTTTGCAATAACCGCAATTTTAAATGCTGGTGATATATTACATAAATGTTTTAATCATTGTTACAATGTTAACGTTAGTCAGTTACTGATATAAGCTGTGCAGCATACGCATTCTTGAATGTGTATTAATATACAGCATTTTACTGAGGAGATTGGGAAGGATATGTCCATATTGCAGTTACAGCTCCTATTACAAACGTTTATATGTCTAAAAGTTCTCAATGCATTTCACTGGACCTATTACTGCATATGGTACATTCCGTATTCAACAATGATGTACATTTTTAGTATCTCTGTTGTTAAATACAGTGGGTAAAATATGCCATTCACAAACGTTTTAAAATCATTGAGAGAAACTCAGTAACTGCCATTTGCTTAGAAAATGTTAAAGAGAACCCATAAAATGTTACACAATTATATTAGATACCTTTCTGTGGTTATGGCCATGCGGCCCCAGAATTATTATATTATCGTCCAAATGCGGCTTAGTTCAAACAACATTTCCCTACCCATTTTGCAGACTTAGCTGCAACAAATTTCGAGAAATCACCGTTGCAGATATGGTTAAATATATTATTTGTAAAGCTATAGCTTCCGTCTGTCCAAGAAATGCCTCTTGAGTTTTACACTGGTAGGAATTTGAAGAATACTGTCTTATCTTGTGATGAAGTTTTGCTGCAGTGCTATCACTTGAGTTATTAAAAAGCGTCCTTTTTCTTCGATTTTCTTATTCTTAGTTGCTTGCTGATTGTAAGCTTTACGTACGTTTCTCTTTGGATGTGCTTCAAATCGTCAATAAAAAGGAAAATGTTTGGACGACTGGTATAGAATAACCCATTCAGGCGCGAATGAAACGATTTACAGGTGTTAGATGCTATGCATGCCGAAATGACAAATTCTGTTCAAATCTTGGGAGGAAATAATGCATTACTCATAATCAGACAGAGGCGTTTTAGTAAGTAAACCAAGGAATCGGTTGCCGCACGGAGTATAGGTGAGTTAGGTATTGTGACGGACACTCTCCTCCCAACCCAATAGCAGACGGTTTAGTTGCGACTATTCCACTTATTCAATGCATGTATAGACCAGTGGAAAACTGTGATATATGTCTAAAGTAAAGAAGAGTTCATCCATCAAAAACATCATCACAATAAGCTTCGGTTGTAGCGGAATTTGGCATGGAACAGTTCAGCACAAATACCGAAACCCTAAGATTAATGCAGAGCTCAAAAGATGTTTAAAACATCGTGTTAAACAACATTCAATGAAATACTCGTACAAGCAACATGGGACATTATGAGAAAGTAACATGAGGAAAGTGAACCTCCTCAGCTCCAAACTATGCATCAGAATTTTCGAGGATCATGTCGTATGCTAATAAGAGCGGATATTACTTTAAAAAAATTTCCGATGTAAAACGAAAGACAATGTAATTCAGATTTCTGTATATTAATGTTTTAATTAATGAGGCACTCGCTATCAATAGATAAACATACATTGATTTTCTTCCTTTTAATACTCCTTAATACGTGCTTTCGAAGTAAGGTGTGCTGCCTTCAAGTTCACAATCCTTCCAACTTCTCTCGAACTAACCCTCGGTGCGTTCCTAACTTAATGGTTTACTTACTAAAACCCCTCTGCCTGTCATAATATAATTTTCTAATACGTAATCGGTAGTGCATTTCGCAATTCGAGTGTTTATCTTGCCGGCCGCAAATGGATTGTAACGAAAAATATCCCGGCCTCACATGGAGTATGGTGTAAACTTTTCTGGGCTGCAATGGGACAAGTTTCTCAGATCAACTTTTCGTCTTACCTGGACCCCATCCTCTTTCTGTTGTTTTTGTGTTATTAAAACTTGCAAATTAGGAGCCAAAATTCTTTCACTAATAAAAGAAGAAAACGTTAAATTACATTTTAAGGGATAAAAATGTATACGGATGTAAAGGTACAGATATAATCATTTAAATCACAAATAGATCACATGAGTAATATGAACATTTTGTTTCTATATTTGTAGTAAAACGGTTGAAATGCAGACGTTTGGCAACAGCGACTTTTTTCTTCGATGGTTGGGAAAATTACATTTGACGGGTAACTTCAGGCCCATTGTAGGGCAGAATGTGCGCTCTCTTTCCAGCCGTTAAAATAAAATAAAATATATTCAATAAATGGAAAATTTGGATATATGCCCCGGTATAGTAACCTAGATGCCGGGTTTGAATATTCAGATTTAACTTTATTTGTTTTTATTTTATTTTTTTCCCAGCCTCTATGACATTGTTGCTGTATTAAGGAAACGATATTAACTATGCTACTATTGTTTGATTCACAAGGCAATTAATTCGTGTATTTTTCAGCAAAATATTTAATGTTAATGAAAGTATCTAAAACCGAAACACATATCTTTAATTTTTGGTGAAACAATAAAATACTTTAAATATTTTAAAAACCTTTACTGGTTTAAAATATTTTAAATATTTTAAAAACATTTACTGATTGGGCACTATCTATCTATCAAATACAAAAACGTTTAAATGTTTATCGAAACATTCATTGAAAATAAAGTAAATGGGGAGATATTTTGCTGAAACATTTTAAAAAACATAACTATTATTTCATTTTTATTTAAAATTTTAATAAAATTAAATTACATCAATGTTGATAAAAGTGCTAATAGCGAAGATATGAATGTCTGATAGCGAGAGGGCGAGACCACAGCCCTGTGAGGCGTGTGGTCAATTATTCAGCCACTGTTGCGAGTCTAACTTCAGCTCAAAATTGAGTTTTTTATTTATGGACGCCCTTTAACTGCTGTGCTCCTTAGCGTCCCATTCTATATTGGGCGCGAAACACCGGTCATTTTGCTCAGAGGCGTCTTTATCAGGCTTGAGGTAGTTTTACGCGCCGTAAATCTACGTCACGGACCTACCGGCTCTCTTTACAGACAGACAACACCACCCCCCCAGGCATGAACCTTTTTCTAAAATGCCTTTTTTGAGCTCAGTGGACCTCAAAACGTGTATTTCCCGTGAAATGTCGATTAGAAGAGAAAGTAAGGAGACAAATCAATGTATGAAGCCCAATTATTTATTAAACTATTAAAATCTGATACGCTTTCAGTTGTATGATGTAAAGTTAAAATTACAGTAAGCAAAATGGCTTACCAGAGGACGTTTCTATTGTGATAGCTATTTTATGTAAACGCTTAATGGAAAAGCACAGAGAATTCAATGATGAAACCCATCTGGTAGTCATTAATTTTGTTAAAGCATTTGACAAAGTGAACATGAACATACTTTTAGAAATCATGTACTATAGTTATGGACCAAATCAAATGATCCGTTTCACCTATAACTCACACATTCGATTTGAAATCACTTGTCATATTGAATATGCAACATATAAGTGGAGCTCAATAAATCTAGGCGTTCAACAAGGCTGTGGTCTCTCACCTCTTTTGTTTATTGTGAATAAAGACGAGAATTCCATGTACTATAAAATCCCAAAATATACATACATTCATGCACTATCAAACTACTATACATGCACGATCAAGTGAAAAATACATTAAAATATGCACTATAATTTTTTCCCAATTCATTAATTCACTTCCCTTTTTCTACAGTTAACAACTAACAACATGTACAAATTTTTACTTTCTCTACTACGTATAGTAAGTAGGGGAAGTATTGTATTCCACCCAAAAATTCGATACCGAGATTTCACCGGAAATACATGTTTTGAGATCCCCTGAACAAAAAAAAAGCATTTTTGGAAACATGTCCTGTGTCTGTCTGTCTGTGAACAGCGTAACTCAGAAACGAACAGTCGGTTAAACACCAAACTTGGTATTTAGGTTCAGTATCTTCCAGAGATGCGACACGAAGGTTTTCAAGAAAATTCCCCCACCCCAGACTTCCCATTACATGGAACATTTTTCGAAAATTTAAATTTTGTCAAAAATGGCTCTATCGATTTTGATTAAAATATCATATGTTTAAGATATTTTCATGACAAATAAAATGTATATCTTGAATTTTCTGGGAATGTCTCCAAAAGTATTCTTCTTGTGAGCGACTTTTGCATAAGTGGTAAGCTATAAGAGATAGACAAAATTTTACTACACAAAAGATGTAGATCGCGTTAAAATACACAATTTATTCATATACATTGTTGTTGTTGAGTGAACCATTTTCAAGATATTGCTTGTTATTCCCTTAAATTTTTCAATACTTATTTTCTCAAAGGGGAATTCGTTATTCATTTTTTTGTCTTGGATATGCAAAGAGTATAAATCTGTGGCAAAGGGAATAGTGCTGCACCTAGCAACCAGCTATTAAGAGATATGTATGTGCTTAAAGGCTACTGTATTTCTATATTGCCCTTGTAAATAGGTATATATTCCCCTTACATATACAAGAAACTTAGCAATAAGATAGAGTCTGCAAATGTTTATCTCGATTAACATGAAGTAGATGGAGAATAAGCGTTTGTAAAAATAGTTTGTACAAGAGTAGAGAAAGTCATGTGAGTGTAACACATCAGATTTTTTTCTGTGAGGTTCCTGCGCTTATCAGTCCAAATATTTTTGTAGGCAGAGAAAGACCTCTCTACAGCCTAAGAAGTTATAGGTGCTTATTTTAACGAACATATTTGTGACAGTGTCATATCAAGTTGCTCATTCATGCTTTCACCACAAAATACCATCTTCACTGAACAATAGAATCTGTAGTCTGGGTTCCTGTTTATGACAATGTCCAGTTTGTTCTTTGCATATACTCCCACTTCCCCTTGGGCATGACTGAGGAATCTATGGAATTGCTCAACAATTGACATTGAGTCTACCAGTGCCAGACAGGTGGCATCTAATTTTGTTATTTTAGAGAGCAATTTAGGGAAGTTGGTCGCAATATAAATTAAATCCTGCCGCACATTTTTGCGTTCAATTGCTACTTGTACTTCTCTGATACAAGTATTAGTTGTAGTGAAGTATTAATTTTATTGCAATTAAACCGTATCGGTTTTATTTCATACCGATTTAATGGCATCAAAATTGTCAGAGTGAAAAATTGCAGCTTCCAACCAAGTACCCCATCTAGTAAGGATGGGTCGAGGGAGAAAGGGTAATTCAGGTAGACTCTGTAAGCAGCTACACGCTCAGGGGCTTTTGAAAACACCTGTATAAAACAAAATATCAAAATCACTAATTTATTTTTACAGCTTTGGGACCATTACAACTAATATAAATCTAAATTTTACACATACCCTTTTAGTTGAGGATATCAAATTATTGATATTGTCATAATTAGAGTGTATGCAACACGATGGAGCCCATGGGCAAGACATGTAATGTGTTATACATTTGGGTGGAATATTTTATTTCCTTTCCCGGTCTTCAGCATGTAGGGCACAGCATCAATAAACAGCAAAAGAACTCTGCTTTTATTTAGATTATTTGAGCACAGAATACCTAAAATATAAGAATCATTTTCTCTAAAAATAGGATCTTAAACGAGAATAAAATAACTATTTAAAATGTTATTCAATTACAATATCAGATTAAAGCTTGTGCAATCCAACGTCAAAGAAACTAGCAATTGTGGAGTTATTTGCTTTTTGCAGGATTTTACAGCATACTAGATGGGGTTGACCAGGTCTAGTTAATTTTCCTACAATTAGGTTAACAATACAGCGCCCCATAGGATCAGTTGTTTCATCTAGAGATGCCCATATGTTTGAAGTTCCCAAGTCTTCGCAAATTTTATCCAATACCTGGTTAGCAAAACGAGTATTTTTACGTGTGTGTAAATAATTTTCATTTATTTGTACACAAAATTAAATTTATTTTGGTAAATACATTACATAGGTCTAACTGATTGTAAGATTTGGGAACATAAATTTTCCTCAATGTCGAGGAATACGGGACATCTTTTGAGGTATACTTCTCAAAAAAAAACCCTTAAGAGTTGGCTTTCTGAGTTTCTCAAGGGTATGTTTGCTCTTATAAAAGCATCGCACAAATCCATGTAAAAAGATTTTGCGGTGCACTGCGGGAGCAGTAGTAAATGACTGGATATGGTGCGTTGCAGATTCTTTTGATTTTCATATTCTTGCAATATGTGACGCAGATGCGAGATGCTTCCACTTGAAAATTGTAATACATTTTATCTAAAATTATAAAAGATCTTCCAGTTGTATGGGTATGATTTAAAAATAATGGCATTTTTATTTAATTAACTATTTAAAATAAACTGTGTAATGTTTTACAAAGAACAAGTGGCATAAACTTTTCTAAAAAGGATAACTTAACTCTCTACTACAACAATCACAGAATATAGCATCCCCATCTGATCTAATAAAATCCTTTTCTTTTATCCACTGTGCAAAAAGTACACTTCTGGAACGTTTAATTGGAGGCATATTAGAAGCGCATTAACACACGCAAACAGAACAACACAGATATTTACCGCTTATGATTTTCACACACATACACACACTGCGCTGTCAGCGAATGATTTCAGTTTTAGAAGAATCGAAATTGCTAGTAAGGTTTGTTCAAATTCCACAATACCGCTCTGCAGCTGTGTCTTTGGCGCCTCAGCCGCGGTATCCGACTTAGAAGGCTAAATGCACATTGTCGCGAAATCAAAGGCTTGCCGATGATTGTTGAGGATAAATAAATAACAGGCGGTCTACTTCTTCTGGCTGCCCTCAGCCTGCCAACATGCTTCGGGCTTCGGGCACAGGGTTGTGGGTAAAGTTCTGAGAAAATCATCCTATTGTGAGAATCTTAACTTTCAATTTTTGTTATTTCCTACCCTTTTCTTGCTTCAGCCTTGATTTCTGAAGCAAAAATAGGGATCATAAACTCGAAAAACTCAGGTGTCTACTCAAAACCATTAAAACATGCATTTAAGCTGAAAATAATGTATGCAATATGCATAATTACGCTGAAAATGCCTTATATGTGCATTAAGCATTTCTTTTATCCTCCAAAAGGTCAAAATATGCAAATATGCACAGAAAAAGTACACATATTTGGAATCAGAAAGCAATGAAATGGATAATTAACAAGTTTGAGCTATGTACAATGATCATATACAAACATGCATTTTGATGGAATTCTCGTTTCTAATTATGGAATATGAACCACATTCTCAACACCTGGAGACAAAGCCATCATGGAATACATACAACTTAACCGGATAATTGTCTCGATACTTTAGTTCTGCTGATGATTTACTGCCAAATTTGAGTATGATATACAAAGACCTTTGAAGCTGTTCATATAAAGAACAGCTTCAAAATTTAATATGGAAATATTAACTGATAGAACTAAAGCAATGGCAGTTTTACGAAAGTATCAAATTTATGCAAAGTTATTATAAGTACATTGATAAAAGAGTTAATTAATTATTTAAGTTATAACCTAAATAATGCATCGGTGTTGACGACTTGGCCAACAACATTTCTAATTTTCTAAAATTGTTTGGAACTATTATCCATCTATTCGAGCCTTCCCAAGTACAAAGAAGATTTATAAAATATTTACACGACCTGTTTTAGCTTATGGCAGTGAAGCATGGACAATAAGAAAATGTGATGACAGACGGCTAATAGCAGCCGAAGAATCTCTGGCGTTTACTTGACCATCGTAGAAAAATGACATTTTCAGAAAACTTAAAATGAACCTATCTTGCATTATCTGCGAGCAATATAGACAGCAATGCCGATCCCACCGAGCGGGGTGACTCAGACGGTAACGTCGTCTGTGGCCTGCATTCGGGAGGTCCTGGGTTCAAATCCCGTGGGCCGACCAATCTGTCTGAGGTTTTTTCGTGGTTTCCCTCAGCCACTAAGATAAATACTGGATTGGATATTTAATACCACGACCCAAAGTTCTACCTTAAGTATAATACAATAGTAAAAATGAAAAATGGGTGGTAATAGCGAATGCTGTGCCATTTTTCAACAGACAATGAATGGACGGCACCCTAATGCCATCAGCACGGCACGAAGCAGCTGCTGCTATGAGCTGAGGTGTCTGTGGACATGTGACGAAGCAAGATGATATGGTTACAGAGATGAGACCTAGAAGGCTAACTGTCCGCCTTTCTATGTGAGGGTGACGGTTGGACTGGGCGGCATCCGAATGCCATCTGCACGGCACGAAGCAGAAGATCCAGCTGCTATGCACTTGGGCCTCTGTGGACACGTGACGAAGCATGATGGCATGGTTACAGAAATGGGACCTAGAAAATTGAGTTGAGTTTTTTATTTATGGATGCACTTTAACTGCTGTGGTCCGTAGCGTCCCATTCTATATTGGGCGTGAAGACCGATAATTTTGCTCAGAGGCCTCTTTATCAGGCTTGAGGTTCTTTTACGTGCCGTAAATCTACGACACGGGACCACCGGCTTTACTTCCCTTTCGAAGGAAGCCATGCTAAGGATTTTTACGCCCGAAAAAAATCCATCGCCCCCCGCCGGGTTTGAACCCGGAACCTCGGGAACTAGAGGCTAGCATGGTAACCACTACAGCACGAAATGAGACCTAGAAGGCTAACTGTCCGTATTTCTATATGAAGGCGACGGTTGGACTGGAGGGCACCCAAATGCCGAAACAGAAGATCTGGTTGCTATGCGCTAGGGTCTCTGTGGGCACGACGAAATGGGTGGTTACAGGGATGAGACCTAGAAAGCTAACTGTCCTCCACACCTCGATCTAAGAGTTATCCACTAACAGATCTGTTGAGATTTGACCCTGTACCTAAAGCGACTGAAAATAAATAGAGTAATAACAATAATAATAAGAAGAACAATAATAATAATACCGATCCAATGGAAACACCACGTCACGAGGATGGATCGCACCAAATGGTGCGAACAAATTGTTTTTTATATGTTTAAGGAGAACGAAGAAGTTTAGGAGTACCTAAAAAGCACTGGCATGAGATCATAAAAATTTCACAGAGTGAAGGACGACGACGAAGACGATGATGATGAAGGTGTGAATACTTTTAGAAAGCCTCGAAAATACACATATTGAACAGTGTGATATATTTCCATAACATTGCGCTAAATTAGAAACCATTAGCTACGATATCGGCTCCTGATAATCATTTCGGGTGGGCCTACGTGCGTTTTCTTGCGCTACTCTGAATGTTAATCACCAATTACTTTCTTTACAATGTGAGTTACTTTCTTTCGTCGCAATGCAATCGTACGAACCTTTTGGATGATGCAACATAAGCCAATCTTTGCTCACCCACTGGCTCACTACTAGCGGCAAGAAATAGTTAACGCTGCTATCTGAAATAATTCTCATATTAGTCCGATGTTGCGCTTGGTGCCAATTAGTTGAGTGAGCGTGATTTCACTATATCTCAGATCTTACAACAACATAGTGTAAGGGTGTCATATCGGTACTTCTCTCCATTTATTGTGTGCTGGTAAAAGATCAGACAGATCATGGTATTGCACTTATCGCACGCCAACTCCAATTTTCGTATGCTAAAAAGAGCAGACGAGTGGCCGAAGTGGGGATAGGGACCAGAGGGGACCAGCCTTGGCGAGACGCATAACCCCGATACGTATGACACTGAAACCAAATTTTGCTCATTCTCTTCTGAGTTCTTAACAAGCAGCCTGGATGCAGCGTTAGTGGCATTAGAGACGTACTACACTCCTTACTCATTCACTCACTCACTCTCGAGGGTTAACCGTCATAGTCCGCTTAAAAACATTGTGGGCTGCATAAGAATACGGTGCAGCACACCTTTAGTTGTTCACTCGAGGGCGGTCCAGTCGACTTTTATTATTCCAGAAATGTCAAAATACAAATGTCCAAATTTTTTTGTTTATTCTGTTTGCATCTGCTGTTGGTTAGTATAATATTAGAGAAGTTTCAAAGTTATATTTTGAATTAGTTCGTGTTCGCACTGATTTGCTGTGGTATGCTTTGTATTCTTATTTTTACTGCTACTTTTCATACTTAAAAATACGTTGAAATATTTCACAGTGAAGCTAGACAAATGTATTGTTATTTATTTACTTAATTATTGTGCACTACTAGCGAAATCTGTATTTATACTTCCGTTATCACGTTATGCTCTGGGGTGTTTCTTTTTTCCCTCCATCTTTTGCATCGTGCCTTTAATGTATACTTTTTAAAACAAATTAATAGCACTGTTTCTTTTTCTTGCATGCCGTAAACTTAAAAAGCAATAACTGATTAAACGTATATTAATGTTCAGTAAGGTTAGTAGAGAAAATAAAATGATAAATAATAGATAATAGCACATTTAGTGTGGAAGAGACATCTAAATGTTATTTAGGCAATGAATTTTTTGAAAATTAAATTTTAATGTATTTTATTCAACACAAATTTATGCCTGTTCATTGTGATATCTCTCTCCCTCTCGCCCTCTTTCTAGGTTAAACATTCAAAGTGATGCGCGAATCAGTCATGGATCTAAAGCACTAAAGCTACATCCTAAGGACTGAAGAAACATCGCCAATTAAATCCTCAGTTATGCCTCGAAGCACTGGAATTCGAACCCCGCTACAGGGTGAGAGAGAGAGAGAGAAGGACGTTATGAAACTATGGTGCTCATGAGTGTCGGAAACAAAAGAATTTAGAAATCAGCTGGTTTGCGTACCTCAATGATAACGAAAAATGTACCAATATAACTACTTAAATACTACGTTGAAATTTTGTGTATAATAAAACCTGTTAGAAAAGTTGTGCTTATGAGCATTTGATCTGCTCACATTTTTCACAAACACAGTGTTGGGCGTGATATCTTGAGCTATTAGCCACTTAACTAAATACGCCCCCATTTTTGCGGGATAATAATTAAGATGCCACATAACCTATTTTGTGAGTGGGACCTAAGAGTAATATCCAAGTTTTATAACAATCGCTTTTGCTGCTCTCGAGCGTAAAGATTACATACACATAAACCGTTAAGGGTACCCATAAGTGAAATTGCTAAACTTTGCTGTGAAACACAGACACACCAACACATATACACCTGCAAAGAATGGTATACATACAAATTTTCATTGGAATAATTCCAATAGTTTTGCACACATTGATTACTTGATTAAATATTTTCCAACCTATTAAAAGTATTCCGCAATATAAAGGTATAAGTATACATATTTTGATGGCTAAGAATATGTTAGAACAAAATGACGAGCAAGATACCTGAAAAGCTGAAAGAATATAATATACTTAACCTGATATGCGTGAAAATAAACAAAAACCATATCCTCACTTCAAAACAAGAAAGATGCTGCAGGAAAGCTTAGAAAGAAACAAAGAAGTGTTTAGTCCTAAACCAGGGTTGTGCAACAAATACACCCATACCTTCACAGTGAAGGCATAACACCATATTCACACAAATGCAGGTCGATTCCAAATGCAATAAGATAGCAAGCAAATGATGTAATAAGAAATATGTTAGAAAATCATATTTTTATTAAATTCGTGAGAATTTACCGAGCAAGGAATATTAAAAGCAAAACAGGTGTACACAAAATTTTGAATGACTGGATACAAACTGGACCTATTAAAGCAATATTATCAGATAACGCTACAGTTCACAAGAGCAAATCATCAGCTTATTATCCTCAGGGAAACCCGTGTGAGAGGATCCTGAAAGATATTTCTATTTATTTTTGGATACTTTGCCAATACCACAAAGAATGGTATAACAAATGCACAATAATTCAGGATATCCTTAACCATTTGATAAACCCAACGGCAGGATTCACACTTCGTGAGCTTATGAGGAATGAAAAACCAAATCTCTAGTATTAAACGTCCCCACAACCTTAAGCCACGGAGAAGAGGAATTAAGTGAAGAAAACAAATGTAAAATGGCATTCGAAACGACTAGAAAGAAAACTGAAGATAGAATTAATAAAATCAAAGCAGTAAATGGAACCCGCAACTTGGAGAGGAAGTATTGTTGAAACAACAATTTCATATCAGTTGCTCAAAGGAAATTTTTTTGGAAGATGAATTTATTATTTAAATGGCCTTACACTATAACGCAGCAATTTGGTGAACGCATATATGAGCTAGTGATGGGAATGGACGAAAAATTGGCAGATACGAAAAAATGTTGCTAAAGACTTTAACAAGAAGACAGAAGATACCTTATTACAATTATCACATTAAAGTACAGACAACTTAAAAACTGCAATTAAAAACAAAAGAGAAGAAAGCATGTTAATGATCGCAAATAGTAGAAGTCAATTGTGAAAAGATTAAATAACTTGATGGGGCATATTATCAGAATATATATTTAAGTATCAGTATAATTACATTAAAAGGCTATAGGAAATAAAAGATAAACATATACTCTGTTAGGCATTTGAAATAGATAATTTAGAAAATTTTATGGAGGGAGAACTTTTGATATTAGTGTAATAGTTTAGCATGCTAATTCTTGTGTTTTATATTATTGTGTTAATTATTTGAATGTTTAGACCTTTTAATTTGAATTTAAAATGCAATTAATTTTTGTATGTTATGGAATTGAAGTTAATGTATCCTTAAATATTGTTACAAATTATTAAATACACTGGTGTGCAAAACCTAAGGACGAAAGTAATCTTCGCATGCTGTGACACTGCCAAGTAACATAGTTCGATGAAACTTGAATAATGCATAGAGGTAACTGCTACGGTTTGCTACAGTAGGCAATTAAACGAAATATGCAATGAGACGAACAGAAATGCCACTTTTATTCATAGACCATAAGCTACACTAAAGTCAATACGACATATGATGGCACTCTAGATTTAAAGAAACAGATACATGGTGCTTAAAAGTGTGTATGATCACCACGGACAGCAATGCATGCTCTGCATCGTGCTCCCATGCTGGCCACAAGGTTGGTAAGCAGTTTTTGTGGTAGGGCGTTCCATTTCTCCACCTCCGCTGTTGACAACTGTTGGATGGTCGTTGGTGCATGTGGATGTGGTGCAATGCATCTCCCCAAAGCACCCCACACGTGTTCGATGGGATTTAAATCGGGGGAACGGGCAGGCCAGTCCATTCGCCGAATATCCTCTCGTTCGAAGAGATCTTCCACCCGCGCTGTTCGATACGGTCGCGCATTGTCATTCATAAAAATGAAGTCAGTGCCGACTGCACCCCTGAAAAGACGCACATGGGGAAGGAGTACAGTATCACAATAACGTTGACAAGTGAGCATACCGTGTTCAAAGATTTGGAGGTCGGTGCGCCCATGCAACATTATGCATCCCCAAACCATAACACCCCGACCACCGAAACGATTATGTTCAAGGAAGTTCCTGGGTTTATTACCTGTTCCCACCTCTCGTCAGATGAGGGTACGTCGAGAATCACTACTTAGATTGCATCTGCTCTCATCCGAGAACACGCGACCCCATTCCTCGTTGGTCCAATTTTGATGCTCTTGGGACCATCGCAAACGGTGCCGCCGATGTGCGGATGTCAATGGAACACAACGCACTGGCCATTGGGCAAAGAGACCACCTCTGCGTAGTCGCCGTGCCACTGTGTATCGTGAGATTGCGTACCTAGCTGTCCTATTAAATGTGGCTGCAATTGCACCAACTGTTTGGCATGGATCCCTTCTTGCCTATTGCACAATGTAGCGGTCATCTGCTGCTGTAGTTGAGCGCGGTCGGCCAGCACCTCTCCTTGGGACAGCAGTGCCTGTGGTTTGGAAGGTTCCCCATGCACGTGAAACAATGCTGTGAGCAATTCCATACTCCTGAGCAACACTCGTCACACTTCGCCCTTCTTCCAGTTTCTCGATGATTCTTCCCCGTGTGAAGTCATTCAAATGGTGTCCACGGGCCATGTTGCAATGAAGAACACCACTACAGTGCACCGTAACAGTTCGCTAATTGCCACACACCGTCTTGTCCTGTTTTGTCAACAGACCCATTTGGCACTATAGGCTAGCTACACTTATGCCATGTGACGTCCAGCTTTCTGTGTACGTGTGAGCGACCTTTGGCAACATGCTCCCGCACCTTCATCTACTTCCACCAAGTAGTTCATTTGTTATGTTACTTTACCCATCTCGTCCTTAAGTTTTGCACACCAGTGTATAAGATTTACCAGAAAAAGAAATGAAGAGCAATGCACAGATGTTATGATCATAAATGTAAAGTTCACGACCGCAAAAATGCATTGCCATGGAAAGAAAACGAAATAGCGGAGGAAGAAGACAAATGACATGTTTTTCACTTCGCGTCGAAAACTAAATGTGTGTAATGACGGTATTATGAATTATTATATTATAATCGGAGTGTGATTATTTCAATCAGTCGATCAGTCTTCTCATGACCGCGCCCAGAGACAAGAAGAGATCTCGTGAGAAACGGCTGCAGCAAACCGAGGCTACTACATCCACGTCAACCGCTAATAATTAATACCCAGCAGGTACTGATACCATTGGCGAATAGTAGTATACAGGTGGAAACCAAAAGCTACTAAAATACTCGTTAGTTCTGAGACATTCTTTTTCGACAGATTTGACCATTTTGGTAAAGGAGAGAAGAAACGTTTGTTCCTTTTTTTAAGTTCCCTTGTTTACCTAGTTTATGATTACTGTGTTTTACTGTTTTAAATATTATATATTACATATAGAACACACACACACACACACAAAACACCCATGACCATAGCAGGACTCGAACCCGCGATCGTCAGCTTGGCGAAGTGCCGAAGCTATACGCTCCACCGACTATGGCTATGAGGGCCGGCATTTGTTGACCCTGTCATGGAGTATACAAATTCTGGTGTGCTATGAACACTGAGGTGATCAGGAGTTAATTGGGTCTCTATAGCCTGAGCATTCAAGAACTATTTCTTCATACAGAACCTATGTTTTCACGGCGGTATTGTGTTTGAGTATCTCAACACTAGACACAAACAAACGCATTAATGATATGCACATTATGAGAAGTAACTGCATTTGTATAGCTAATGTTGACAGTCTCAAGGATGAAGTTCAAATACATGCGCACTTAAAGAATTGCAATGACGTTCATCCGCATGTTGGACTTGACACAATGTTAGCCTTTGGTTGCAACAGGCAAGGGAAAGAAAAGGCATGTTTCAGAATGTAAGCGAAGATTTTGGGAGAGGTTTATCCAATCGCAACCAATATTCTTACCGATGATTTTTCTTTTCCTTTTAAGCAGGATCTTTCAACACAGGATGTTCAAACTCGAAATCGCGCATTCTGGACTTATGTGCTACATTATAGCACTCCGATGCTACAAACTTTGATTTTCATGCAAATCTCATGGCCATTAAATACACTTGCGCGGATACGAACTACCATTTCAACATGTAATACTTATTTTTCTTAATTTTAAATTTCTTAAGCGACCAAATGATTCGCGGAATTAGGCCATTACATGGCCATATGAATCAGGATACATTCCCTGATTTAAAGCTGTAGTCTGTTGAAACAGAATGACAGTCGACATGAGATTTGCGCAATGGCGGGTACAGGCGAACTAAAAAAAAATTGAATTCAGTTTTATTTATGGACGCTCTTTAACTGCTGTGGTCCTTAGCGTCCCATTCTATATTGGGCGTGAAAGACCGGTAAGTTTGCTCAGAGGCCTCGTTATCAGGCTTGAGAAATGAAAAACATTTTACTAGCTGTGGAGAGGATAAAGTTATTTATGTTACCCGAAAAGCCTAGAAGGTAACATCCAGGCAAATCTTCGTCGTCCTCCGTGGTGTACGAGTAGTGGTCACCATGCTGCCTCACGTTTCCGAGGTTGCGGGTTCAAACCGGCAGAGGGCGATGGATTTTTTCGGGCGTAAAAATCCTTAGCATAGCTTCCTTCGGAAGCGAAGTAAAGCAGGTGGTCCCGTGTCATAAATTTACGGCACGTAAAAGAAGCTCAAACCTGATAAAGAGGCCTCTAAGCAAAATTGCAGATCTTTCACGCCCAATATAGAATGGGACGCTAAGGGCCACAGCAGTCAGAGAGCGTCCATAAATAAAAAAACTCAAACTCAAGGCAAAATATTCTGTTTTATTAAATTGCATCCTATTTACAGAGTGAATTGTTTTTTCACTAAACAAAACTAGCCCGTAAAAGTTGTTATGCCTGATTTTACGGACTGTTTCCAACATAAAAATTGATCTAGTATGATATTGCATTCAATCAACTTTTCACATTTGGAGTTATGCTATTCACATATATGTAGATATTCCCGTGCGTCCAGATATTTTTCTAAAAATGTTTATTTTGGTTCCAGTGGACTCCAAAGTGTATTTCCGTGAAATCTTGATAATGAATATTTGGTAAAAGTACAATGCTTCCTGTAGGTCTCATCCGTGGTGTGGACGTAGTCTGTCTATAACATATTCCGGAGGTCCCGAATCTCGAATCTCTATTAAGGTGGGTTAGCTAGATACAGTTATTTTGAAGATTTTACCTTATCCTCATTAACACGAATGTTGGATAACTTATTTATATGCACCGTGAGTTCATTTGAGCACCATTTCAACTATTTCATTCATTTATTCACCTCTGATATGACCTATCCGGTTAAAGGATGTTAAACTCTTAAGCCCTCCAAAAATGCTTCCTCTATAGGAACAATTCATAAAATTCCTGTTGAAATTATAATTAGTAGCAAAAGTTATGTGACTGTTGTGCATAACACCTTGCCATTCCTTATTTGTCTTCTAAGAACATTGGCTTATTTTTCGTTATTTAAAAGATACGTAAATTTCATGTCATGCTGACATCAGCGAATCTGAGTACGGATTTGGGATAGTTCACGTATTAGTTATTTCAAGTGTTTAGACATGCTTACGACAAGAACATTGTTTTCGTGCCTTCCTTCCGAGAAGGGGAACTAAAGGTCGAGTGGCTACTGCACAAATTTACGTTCTTCGTATTCAGTAACGAATTAAAACTATTATATTCCATTCTACCAACTTTTCCCATTTCTCCTTCGTCTCAACAGGAAACATTTTAATTTCTTGCGAAGCATCCCTTAA
Organism: Deroplatys truncata; assembly: GCA_030765065.1. NCBI lineage: Eukaryota > Metazoa > Arthropoda > Insecta > Mantodea > Mantidae > Deroplatys > Deroplatys truncata. The sequence continues at coordinate 117,856,827 of CM060980.1, forward strand.
TAAGCAAATTCTTCTCATAGTATATGCATTCAATCTTTTCTGCATCTCCCTTATCGGTTGCAATGTTCTTCCTTCGCCTATTCTCAAAACAGTTTCGTTACTTACTTTGTCCATTGTACATGTTCCATTCTTCTCCATAACCACTCTGCAAATGCTTGCAGTTATTTTCTCACTTCATCACAATGTCCAATTTTCTAAACAAAGCACTCCACTAATTCTTCCTTAGTTCTTTCTTCAAGAGTGCATAAAAAGTGACTCCCTTTCTGTTAAAAGCTTCCTTTGTCATTACTCTTCTCTCTCACTTTTTGACAACAGCTCATGATACAGCGCATGGTACATTCCAAGTACATATCAGAAGCCGTTCACTTATTCCGTTGCTCTCGAGAGTGCATTTTCTTGGTTTTCTTCCGATTGCTTTTTGCTTTCTTTCTTTCCTTTCCTTTCCTATCTTTCTTCACCACCAACCCATAGTAAGAGGTTAGAGGAAGTATTGTATCCACCCAAAAATTTGTCGTCAAGTTTTCACCCGAAATACTCCTTTTAGGTTCCCTGAAAACCGCCCCTCTAAAAAAAAGATTTTTTAAAAAAGGTCCGTAGGTATGCATGTATATATTTATGTCTGTATGGATGTGTGTGTATGTGTGTGTGCGGTAATTTAAGTTCGTCAGCTTCCAAGAATGCGAAACGAAGATTTTCAGGGTTTTTGTTTTCTCAAAAACGGCTTATCGAATTTTATGCCAGCGCCATATGTTCAACACTTATAAAGGAGAAATAACATATAAATCTTCAACTTTCTGTGAATGCCCTGTGAAGCTCCTTTATGTGATTGAATTTCGTATAATTATGTATAACATGGAAATCTTGAAAGAGGCACACAAACTTACTACAGGAAACACGTAGATCTCATTAAATTACAAAATTTGTGGCAAATATTTTCTTTGTAGAGTTAGACATTTTCAAAATAATTCCATGTTGCAAGTTTATACATTTGCTAAGTGCCATTTAACGGACATGCTTGATTCTTGCCCCTTTTTCTTTCTTTTCTTTCCATCGCATGAGCTGTAAACATAAGTAAACATTTCACTGTTGTTTCCACCTGTTGAAATCTTCTTGCATAATTTGTAACAATTTCTAGATGAAAATATATCATGAGTAAAGCAACCTGGAAAGAGAAATTACTTTTTATACGAATAGTATAATATATAATGGTTATATGTGAACTTGTCATTCGTAGAGAAAGTCGTGTGAATATATCACATTACGGATTTTTTTCGTATTTCGCATATACAGAGTGAATCACCTAAAACTTGCACCGCAAATATTTCGGAAATGGAAAGTGCTATTGATGTGCAGTTTTCACAGCATTGATTGGTAGTTAGGGGTTCGTACATTTAGCCTATAAACAGATTTTAATAATACTGAGAAAGTCTATTTTTTTTAGCAAACATACAGTTTTTTAAATGGAACAATGCCTAGCACCATTAACAGAATAAAGGTAGGGTAAATTAGAATGTCAGTGGCGTTTGTTGCAAGATTATAGTGCAAGTGGTTTACGAGAAATTTTATTTTGAAACTTTTACGCACCCACACTTGTACAATAGCCCTCCAAAGGCTGTGTTCAAAATGACCACCGGCAGCTTCAGTACACGCTTCCAGTCTGCTATGGAAAGACTGCTACACACGTTCTAGCATTTCAGCGGAAATTTCAGAGTAGGCAGCAGTAATACGTCGTTTCATGTCGTCTGGTGTACTTGGTACATCCCTGTAGACAGCGTCTTTCAGCCTTCCCCACAGAAAAAAGTCTAAAGTGGTGAGATCTGGTGAACGGGCCGGCCAAGCTACAGGTCCTCTTCGACCAGTCCAAAGATTTGGAAACAATCCATTAAGACAAGCTGTAGTGTTTCGTGCACTATGGGCTGCACAACCATCATGTTGGTAGCACAAGTTCCTCCTAGTCTGCAAAGGAACGTCTTCTAGCATCTGTGGCAGATGATCTGTCAGGAGGCTGCGATACTTGTGCGAGTTCATTGTTCCTTCTATGAACATAGGGCCTATGAGCTGATGGTTGACTATCCCACACCACACGTTTAATCTCCATGGACGCTGACATTCCAACTGACGAAGCCAACGGGGATTGTCAACAGACCAATAGTGCGTGTTTCTGAGGTTTACCTGGCCATGATTAGTAAATGTTGCCTCATCACTAAACAAGATACATGATGAATGTGGAGTATCATGTCTTAATGCCCATGTACAAAAGTTAACACGATTCTCAAAATGGTTTCCATGCAGCTCTTGATGGGGAGAGATGTGATAGGGATGGAACCTACGTCGATGCCTGACTTATGCCACTTCCACGTGCGATTGTGCGGGAACTAATTTGCAGATCTACCGCAACGGCAGCCAAAACATTAATTTTCGCCTCTTCATCAGTCACTTGTTTGTTTCGGTTACGTTTTCTAGGTGTTACAGTACCACTTTCACGTAATTGGTTGAAGAGGTTGATAAATAATTGCCGAGATGATTGACGTCTATTGGGATACGTTTCCGCATACACCGCACAGGAACGAACTGCATTCTTCCTACACTCCGCATACACCATGAGCATGTGGGCTTTTTCTGCATTAGTAAACCCCATCTTCCACTCACGACTTACTGCTTGAACTGTCACAAACTAACTGACCAAAAAGTCGCAATGCAATCAGTGAACAGAAAACACAATGCAAACAAACATAACAGCATCGTACCTAGCAACTAAGCAGGATAAGGGGGTGGAAGCTTTTCAAAATACGATTTCTCGTAAACTACTTGCACTAGAATTCTGTAACAAAGACCATTGACATTCTAATTTACCCTGCCTTTATTCTGTTGATGTAACTAGGTATTGTTCCATTTAAAAAATTGTATGTTTGCTAAAAAAAGTACACTTTCTCAGTATTATTAAAATCTGTAATGTACGAGCCACTGACTACCACACAATGCTGTGAAAACTGCACATCAATAGCACTTTCCATTTCCGAAATATTTGCGGTGCAAGTTTTAGGCGATTCACCCTGTATATCGTCTCGTGTTGCCTATCGTTGTTATTTAGCTCTATTAGCATGTTTCTATGGTATTTTACTCTTCTGCTAACAGTGCCACATCATTAGGAAAGCTTATATATACCCACTCTTCGAATCGTGAAACAGTCAATTTCACATAGTTTATTGTTGATAATTATACAATGGTTCAGTATTTACAGGCCAGAAATTTTAACTCGTTACGTACATTTGTATATTTTGTTTGTTAACGACGCTGTCAAGCCAGGATCTCATATCAGCGTCGACGGTGTTCCGGAATTGCATCCCGCAGGAGTTCTTTTACATGCTAGTAAAGCTATCGACATGAGGTTATCGCTTTTAAGCACACTTAAAAACCATCGGTCTGGACGGGTTTGAACCCGCGACCTTGGGATCAAAAGGCCAGCGCCTAACCAACTGAACCACCAAGACCGATATTTGTTTATCTTAATATATAAAAGTCCGCGTATGTATGTATGTATGTATGTATGTATGTATGTATGTATGTATGTATGTATGTATGTATGTATGTATGTATGTATGTATGTATGTATGTATGTATGTATGTATGTATGTATGTATGTATGTATGTATGTATGTATGTATGTATGTATGTATGTATGTATGTATGTATGTATGTATGTATGTATGTATGTATGTATGTATGTATGTATGTATGTATGTATGTATGTATGTATGTATGTATGTATGTATGTATGTATGTATGTATGTATGTATGTATGTATGTATGTATGTATGTATGTATGTATGTATGTATGTATGTATGTATGTATGTATGTATGTATGTATGTATGTATGTATGTATGTATGTATGTATGTATGTATGTATGTATGTATGTATGTATGTATGTATGTATGTATGTATGTATGTATGTATGTATGTATGTATGTATGTATGTATGTATGTATGTATGTATGTATGTATGTATGTATGTATGTATGTATGTATGTATGTATGTATGTATGTATGTATGTATGTATGTATGTATGTATGTATGTATGTATGTATGTATGTATGTATGTATGTATGTATGTATGTATGTATGTATGTATGTATGTATGTATGTATGTATGTATGTATGTATGTATGTATGTATGTATGTATGTATGTATGTATGTATGTATGTATGTATGTATGTATGTATGTATGTATGTGCTTCTACAGCCTTTCGCTGATTTCGACCAAACTTTGCACAGAACACCTTTGACTAAAAGACGAAAATTATTGCCTAGCTTAAAATTCGAAATTTCACTCCAATTTACACGATTAGTTACTTAAGGTTATGTTATGCCTACGAAGTTCGCAAGACCAACTACTATCTTTCTCAGCAATAATCGTACTATGTCGAACATTGCCAACTTAAGAATAATAATTACTTAGGCTTTCACGGCTTAACAAAAGTACAAAGGAACAGCGAGTTGACATATTATTCGTTGATCTCCTATCTGACATTGTTCATAGAGAAATAACACAATCAAGTAATTACAGTAGATATGCTTGCGGAAATGTAAAGGCGCTGTTAGCTGAGAAATTAAACAACATTTCTAACTGTATTATAGTATACTATGATAACAGCAATAGCATCAAACCAGACAAAATACCACTTCTTATTCTTCTTTAGCTTAATATGATTATTTATTGTCTATTTATACAAAAAAACAAAATATTCAACATAATCGCACTGAGTACAAAAATCTCTATGTGCTTGAACATTGCTAACATAAGAGCAATAAATAAGTCGAAGTTCGTATCCTTTCATCCTAACATCATACTCCGATGTTTGGATAGTCACTTATTATAATTTGTAGTTTCTCTTTTCTTCTTCTTCTTCTTCTTCTTCTTCTTCTTCTACTTCTTCTTCTTCTTCTTCTCCACCTTTGAATGTAATTTTTTTTTATTTTGTCTTTCTTGGTTTTCTTAGTAGTTTTATGTGTGTTGGTTACTGAGATTAAACAAGTTTTTATTGACGTTACTTACACTGCTATTACTTCTTTCCAAATGAGATTTTCTCATTAAACAGGCAGCCTGAATGTAACAATGTGGAAGTCACTTAGTTGTATTCACGAAAAATTATTACAAACTGTGGTATTTGTGATTGTTCAACAGCGCTTTTGCATAGTGTTTTCTCAGTACTTTATTTTGTTCTGTATAATGTCCTAAGAGTTTTAATTAACTCTTTGTTTAAGTGTCTTGTAGGTTCATGAAGAACGGGGAGGAGGAGAGCAATATCACTGTTACTTTAAGGCTACACCCATGCCCTACAGCACGAACAAAATTATCTTTGTGTTCTTTTGCTTTTATGGTTTAATTTAATTAGGTCACAAGCAAAACCCAATATGGTGTGGAACACAGAGCCCACCATAAATACAGAGCTTTCATTTAAAAACCTCGAAATAAATAAATAAATGCCTAATGCTTGTGTTGGAAAAATGTCATAGTTTTACTACAGATGTCACCCTCTAGCTGCGTGCGCTTTAAAAATGCACAGACAAAATGCTAGCAAAATATGAATAACAAACACCGCCAACGACTGACAAATAACAAACGTCACACCAGAACACGCGTAGCTAAGGTTAGTTAGCATACAGTGGTTACCAAAGCACGCGAACGAAGCGAGTGTGCGTTCTTTAGCATATTTATGATGCTTGGTTTTTTATCCACATGAGGTTAGGTTAGGTTTAGTATTTTATATAAGGTTAGGTTAATTAGCTACTAGTGGTTACATCAAAGTACGCGAGCGAAGCAAGCTGTGTTCCTTAAAGGATGTTTATGATTCACTATTTATGTAAGCTTAGGTTTCTGATTCACGGGAGGTTAGATTATGTTTAGCTTTATTAATATAAGCTTAGATTAATTTGCAACTATTGGTTATACCATAAAACGCAAGCACGTGTTCCTTAAGTTTATGGTTCACTATTTATATGAGTTTAGGTTTAGTTTTTTTTATATACGTTTAGGTTTCTGATTCACGGAAGGTTAGGTGTAGTATATATAGTGGCGTATTAATAATTTGGGGGGTTACATTATTGTTCTACATTGTCATTACCAGATACATTGTTGCTTACATCACTCTTGGCAGGTAGCTTTGCTAGCCACGAATAGCGGGGATAGCGTCAGTCTCAGTTAGGACTCCGTGAGGAACGGACCGCGTGTGTAAGCCGGGCTTTAGATCGGCGGACATCTCCTCCCACCTTCCATTTTTAATAATGTAGGAACCCCAAACGGTTGGAAAATAAATCTAGGAATGCGTGAGTAGATTTGTGTTATGGATTTTGTAGAGTAAAAACCCACGCCTTCCTCGTAACCTCCACACCACGTTTCGGTCCTCCGTAGCCAAGTAAGTATACGGCTCCTCAATGTACGTGCTGGGTATTAGAAATTAATTTAATTTTCATGTGAATTGTTAGGTCATCTACCCAGCATGTAACATTTTTGGTGGAGGCGACGTGTTTTTTTTTTTTTTGGTGTGTGCGTGGTGTATGTGAAGTAATATCTGTTGATTGTGTGTCCACGTGGCGTGTGAAACAAAGTGTTGCATTGTGAGGTAAGTTTGTGAGATGTGAATAAAAGTGGTGTGTTTTGTGTGTGTGTGTTTTTTTTTTTGTTTTTTTTTAAGATTTCAGTGATTTAAAGTTTTGAGGTATTGTAGCTTCTGCAGCGTGTTTGATTTCGTAATGTAACCGTTACGTGGAAATTCAAAACTGTTCCCCAGAGGTGGGCGTATTGGTTTTCTTTTTTTGGCGTATCAAAAATTTTATTTTTTTTATTCACCATTTCGGCACTGAAATTTTTTAACTTATTTTAGTAAGTTTCCCATTTTTTTATGTGATGGCCACGTAAACCTTTGGCGTTTCTGCATTATTTCCCTCCCCTCTCCTTTCTGTCTCTCTCTCCACCTTGCATTCCCCTCCCACCCTCTCTTTCTCTTTTCTTTTCTTTTTTTTCTTCTCCATTCCTTTCTCCCACTTTGTTTTCTGTGTTTTTTTCATGTGCTAAGATGTGTATCTTTGTTCGATATTTTTGCTAATAATTCAATTATTGCTTTCATTTAGGTCTGAAGACAATACTCGCAGCCCGATGTGAGTTTAATGTTTAGTGCTATGTGTCTCATTACAGCCATAGTTTCTTTCAGTCTTGCCTGCTTAATTTTTTTATTTTTTTAACTATTACATTTGGTAATGTAGCAATAAGCTTTCGCGAGTTAGCGACATCTAATATGATGGTTACAATGATGATAATATGTCTGTGCAGTGTCTTAGTATTTTCTGTGCAGTTTCTAGATTCTATATGCCTGATACGACTACAGTAATCTTTCAAGCTTGTTCTCTGTCTCATAATAATGGTATTATTATGCTTTACATGTAACTTAGTTTGATGATATAATTACTCTGCTCATATTCAATTATATGATGATATAATTATTTGTCACTGACATATGTTTTCCTGTGAATACTACTGACATACATTTTTGCCTATACTGCTGCATATTGGGTGATTAATTATTACCTGTGTGCGTCGTTAAATTATATACATGCTTTACTGCTGATGTTTTGTATTGTTTATGGATATCCATTTTCGAACTGTGCTTTTTTTACAGCATTGATAATACTTTTACATTGTCTATGTCTATTAACTGATCTTATTGCAGGATTTTTGGGTTCCCTCTTGCATTATGAATTGCCTGTATTACAGATTACATGTGCATTAGTTAGCATTGTGATTTTGCTCCATCTTAACCAGTAGTGAATTATTTTTCAACATTTAAATTTGTACCTTCCCACTGTTTTTCTCTACTTTCATTTATATACTAGTGTTGTAATATATATTTACTATCTACCAGTCAATCCTTAAGAAGATGAGATATGATGTGAAACATCGGATGTAAAATTTCAAATGGGGCAAATGTTAAGATTTTTAGTCCCTTTAGAAAAAAGGCAAATGTACTAAACTCCTCCATCGATACCTGGGTCCTTTTGAAAGTGTTAAACAAATCACACCTGTCACCTATGCAATCTGTCGCCCTAACGCTCCCAGGACCAAAACCCAGCCAGTGCATGTGTCTCGCATCTTTCCCTACTACGATCCCATAGGACCATAAAGAGTTTAAACTTTTGATTCCTCTCTCTTGCAGATAATACATTTTTTACACTATTTTCTCTATGCATTTTGTTGTGACACTACATTTTGTTTTGGGTAATAAGTGTGACATGTACCTACCATGATGCTTTAATGTGATTTTTCAGGTTTGTGAGGTATTTTACTGTTTTGATATAAAAGAGAGATTTTTTTTTTGCTAACTTGAGGTGGTGTGGTTAGTAAGTTAATTCTTAAAGTTTTTGTGTATTCGCTGTGCTAGCTATATTTCCACAGTGATGTAGGATTGGTATTTACAGAATATATGAGCTAGGTTACAGTGACGACGCGGTTCCTGTCTACTGTACTGGATATATTGTACTCTATTTTCACAGCAAGTTTGTTCGCTTCCAGAGCGATGGAAATAGTTGAAGTGTCATCCTTCTGTCCGGCAGCGGCAGGGATATAAAGATTCTACAGTTCATTATTCAGGAGGGTACCTGTCTCTCGAAATTTTAAGATGATATTTCAATTTGTTGTGTGTCACAAAGGTTATTTCTGATAAATTGTTTCCGTTGGTCAGTTCCAAATGTTTTCATTATACTTTTTGTTTTTATGGATATATTTTACAGAATCATTTTGACTGGGGTTTGGTTGACATTTCCACCATGAAAGCAAAAGGATATAAAAGGAGTCCGAGCTAGTTGCTTGCAAACTGCGCTTAGGGCGTTGTTTGGGAGTAGGTCCTTAGTAAGTTGTTTGGTGATGGTTCCTCTACCTATAGTGGGCTTTGTAGTTTGTTTTTAATCCTGTAGTTATGTTGTAGTTTGCTGGTACATAGACCTGACAATTTTTGTTTTAATGGTGGCATTTCTGATACAAATTTATAACTGTTCTTTGGTCTTTACTTGTGTTGATCGTTACAGGATAATACAATTACTACCTCTTTTTGTAAAGCTTCAATTGTAAAGTTTCAAGAAGCTTAATTTCATTTTCTCAAAACCACAATGTACAAAATTTTTAGCATTTAATTCTGTTTTGGTTAGTAGCAGTTTTTTTTAAAAATATATTGATCAGTATTTATTAAATTTAATTTGCTTTTGTATGTCCCCTGCATTTTTGCTGGAAGTTATGTATTTCTCTTTCTCTATATATTTTGTAAGTCCTGATGCTTCCCTGAATATTGTTCCAGACATAATCCTGTTAGACGCCATTGTATCCCTCCACAGAAAAGGAGACCTACAGTTCATGACAAGAATGGAAGTAGCAGATCAACTATTCCCGCATAGCATTTCGTGATTCACCATCTGTGTCTGATTGTTGTTTGGCACTCCACCGACACCAGGGGACACTTCTTGCTTCTTCGTCTGTGTCGAGAGGGCCCGTCGACACAGAACAGGTACCATGGGATTGCGCAGCAGTTTCCTCTGTGCTTCGTCGTGTCGGTGCCTTATTAGTATCAGTGCTACAAACAGTGGTATGTCACATTACTTATTCAGTTCTGCATGCATCACTACTTCGGCGGATGTGATACATTTCGATCTGCTACAAACAATGCGATTTTTTTTCGCCATTCTTTGATATATTACATTCTTTGGGCACCGGACTTCCAGTGTTTAGAAGAGATTTTGTGCGCCGGGAGGGGGTCTCTGTTGGTCTACAAATAATTCATTGAACAGTTTCAATTCTTTTAATATATACATTTTGTTAATCGGAGAATTAATCAGGATTCATATTTCAATTTCACTTGTATTTTTGCATTTTCCTGTTTTCTTCAGCGGTTACGTCTTATTTCTGTAAGTGGGGGAGATGTGGCGTATTAACGAGTTACATTATTGTTCTACACCTTCATTGTCAGACACATTGTTGTTTGCGTCACTCTTGGTTGGTAGCTTTGCTAGCCACGAGTAGTGGGGGATAGCGTCAATCTCAGTTAGCATTCCGTGAGGAACGGACCGCGTGTGTAAGCTGGGCTTTGGATCGGCGTACATCTCCTCCCATCTTCCATTTTTAATACTGTAGGAACTCCAAACGGTTGGAAAATAAATATAGGAATGCGTGAGTAGATTTCTGTTATGGATTTTGTACAGTGAAAAACCCACGCCTTCCTCATAACCTCCACACCACGATTCGGTCCTCCGCAGCCAAGTAAATATACACCCCCTCAATGTGCGTGATGGGTATTAGAAATTAAATTAATTTTCATGTGAACTATTAGACCAGCTACCCAGCATGCAACAATACATACACACACAAACACACACACACACTAGTGTGCAAAACGTAAGGACGAGATGGGTAAAGTAACATAACAAATGAACTATATGGTGGAAGTAGATGAAAGTGCGGGAGCATGTTGCCAGAGGTCTCTCACACGTACACAGAAAGCTGGACGTCACATGGCGTGAGTGTAGCGAGCCTATAGTGCCAAATGGGTCTGGTCCCGCAACACGGGGCAGTTGACGAAACAGAACAAGACGGTGTGTGGCAATTAGCGAGCTGTTACGGTGCACTGTAATGGTGTTCTTCATTGCAACATGGCCCATAGACACCATTTGGATGACTTCACACGGGGAAGAATCATCGAGAAATTGGAAGAAGGGCGAAGTGTGCCGAGTGTAGCTCAGGAGTTTGGAATTGCTCACAGCATTGTTTCACGTGCATGGGGAACCTTCCAAAACACAGGCACTGCTGTCCCAAGAAGAGGTGGTGGTGGACTGCGCTCAACTACAGCAGCAGGTGACCGCTACATTGTGCAACAGGCAAGAAGGGATCCACGCCAAACAGCGGGCGCAATTGCAACCACATTTAACAGGACAGCTAGGCACCAATCTCACAATACACAGTGGCACGGCGACTACACAGAGGTGGTCTCTTTGCCCGACGGTCAGTAGGTACGTTGTGTTCCAATGACATCCGCACATCGGCGGCACCGTTTGCGATGTTCCCAAGAGCATCAAAATTGGACCAACGAGGAATGGTGCTCTTCTCGGATGAGAGCAGATGCAATCTAAGTAGTGATTCTCGACGTACCCTCATCTCGCGAGAGGTGGAAACACGTAATGAACCCAGGAAGATCCTTGAACATGATCGGTTTGGTGGTCTGGGTGTTATGGTTTGGGGAGGCTTAATGTTGCATGGGCGCACCGACCTCCAAATCTTTATATGAGTGGGAAGCGAAAAAGAAAAAATAGTAACAAAACATCGCCAATCCCGCGGATTTCATTTCTCATTAAGTTGGCAATTCCGATCGCGTATGTGCAGCAGTGAGAAGATGGCCATATTTGTTATCCTTACATCATAATTCTGCTATAAAAGTAAACCACCCAAAAAGAACGAGCAGGTGAGCACCCGATCTACAACAGACAACAGGTAATTTGATCACTCTTCTTTCCCTTTTAATCACACTCGATTTCTTCGCATGTAATGAAGTTTAGTCAAGTCATTCAATGTTGTTATAATTAGTTTTAAATAATGTAAACCTAAGATTCGTTAAGCTCTTGCAGCAGAAACATTGTTTTATAAACGGACCTTCACTGAACATGGATAGTTATTTTCTATCATGTTTTATGACCGAACACTTCAGTATTTTCGTTTCCATAAAGCTCTTATCGCAAGTTTAACGATGCCAATTAATAATTCGCAGGGAGATTACGCATATCATTACAAAAGTTTATTTTTCTACCCACGTCTAGTTAATCATGGTGTACTTACTATTTCTGAATAAAAGTGTTTTATAGGGACGGGAATAATAACGCAATCGACTGCTTACTGTTTTAGGTTATGGGAGGAAATAATCGTGCATATTTATAGTTAATTGTACAACTACTGAAAAAAATTCTAGTTTCCATAAAGTAAGATTTTAAGTACGAGCTGTAGGCGAGGTAGAATAGAAGTACAAAAGTGATGCTTTCTTTGTAATTGCATAGTATTACTTTTAGACGATTGTGTATTTTGATACACTTCCCGTTCACGTCATGGTGTTGAACTGAACTTCCTGCATCCAGTGGTGGTAACCTAACCTACTTACGTGTTTTACCTATTTTACTGCACGTATATGCATGAACTATGCTAAGTCCTCTAACTTTTAAAATGTCTATTAGTGCAGGCATGGAGTATAATCATATACGATAGCTGCAATTTATCATTTAAATCTTACATAGGCCTTTACTTCCTTTTTATTTATTAGTATTTACTTACGATTTAATTCATGCATCAGTGAGCTGCAAGGTATTAATTTTAAGGTCAACAAGCGGGTCTGCATAATCGCCCGCTTGTTGACGGACGATTATGCACGCTACCAAAGTTAGCTTTGGTGACCTCGTTATTGAAACCAATGTTCAACAGATTTAGAATTAATTTTATTTACGCAGGTTTATTTGTTGTTTTTTTTTCTGTTTCACCTTCATCGTGATAAACATTTGCAGATATAGTTTCATTATATATTTCCTTGTAGGTACAAGCGGGATAGAGGAAACCGAATCGATAGACGTTTAAAAGCGGCTCACTATGACTTTAAAATTACATACTCTTTCCATGATATCTCGAGAAACAATTGAATAGCGACAGGACATTAAAAAGCTCAATGTACTGAACAACTGAAAAATATTAACGGATTTCTCGGAAATGGTTGATGCCACAATAAATAAATAAATGGTGGGTTTCAAAGAGATCTATAATTTTTGTGTAGTACGTTTTTGTCTATCTCTTAACGTTTACAAGTTATACAAAACCATACAAAATGATTTCCGATTGAAATTGACTTCACAGGTTATTCTCAGAAAACTCAAAATTATCATTTTATTTGTCACGTAAATACGAGGGGCACTATTTATATGGTGAGCCTAATAATTAAAACAAAGTAATTTCTGGTTGAAAACTGCCTTATTGTTTTTCAAAATATTCTCCTTTATGATCAATACACTTTTGCATCCGTTTGAACCATTTGTCAAAGCATTTATTCCAGTCTTCTTGAGACACCTCCAAAACATGGTTTTTTAAGGCATCAACGGCTTCTTCTGCCAATGAAAATCGTTGTCCACGCAATTTATTCTTGATGTTCGGGAACAAAAAGAAGTAATTGGGTGCCAAATCAGGACTGTATGGCGGATGACCTATCAATTCTATTTTTGAGCCTTCAAATACTCTGTTGTTAGACGAGATGTGTGTGCGCTCGCATTGTCTTGATGAAGAACGATCCTACGGTTCTTGTTGGTTTTCCTTACTTCACCGAAGACTTCCGGCAAACAAATGGTTATGTACCATTCGGCATTGACAGTTTTACGTTCCTCTAAAGGCACTGTTGCCACATGGCCAGTTTTGCTGAAAAAGCAGGCGACCATTTCCTTCGAAGTGCTTCGAGTGCGAACAACTTTTGTTGGATTTGCTTCATCTTGAAACACCCACACAGTCGACTGCTGTTTACGTTCCGGCTCATACGCATAGATCCATGATTCGTCACCTGTTACAATGTTATATACGTCTTTTGAGGTACCGTCATTGTATTTCTTGAGCATTTTTGTACACCAATCGACACGAGCATCTTTTTGAGATTGCGTCAAATTATGTGGGATCCAACGAGAGCAAAGCTTTTTCACGGCTAAATAATCACGCAATATTTTATATATGCTGGTGGAACTAATGACTATAGTTGCCTTAATTTCACAATGTGTCGCATGACGATCTTTCATTATTAGTTTTTGCATAGCATCAATGTTTTCTGACACAACTGATTTTGGACGACCTTCACGAACTGCATTATTGAGCGAACGGCGGCAACGATTAAATTCGTTATACCAGCGTTTCACAGTGGCAAAGGATGGAGCTTCGTCGCCAAATGTGGAAGTTAGTTGATCGATGCACTCTTGTCTTGATAATCCACGTCGAATTAATTCCATGTTTTTGTTGACACAATTTTCGAGTTAGTGTAAACAAAACAAATGACGCTCTATTGACAAAATGTTTGAAGTAGATGATGGTCAAAAATGTCAAACTTTCCATTGGAAATGTCAGATGGCACCTACAACATTCAGGGTTACCAAGGCTCAAAATATAAATAGTGCCCCTCGTATATGTGGCATTTTAATCAAAATCAATAGGGGCATTTTTCAGAAAAAATATAGAAAAATGTTCCATGTAAAGGGTAGTTTGGAGTGAGAGATTTTCTTGAAAATATTCATATCGATCTTTGGAGGATATGAACTTAAATACCAAGTTTGGCATTAATCCGACTTTTCATTCTTGAGTTAAGTTGTTCTCTCTCTCTCTCTCTCTCACACACACACACACACACACACACACCACACACAGAGGATCCTTTTTTATATAAAAATGTCTTCTTTGGATTCAGGTGGCCCAAAGCATATATTTCTGGTGAAATCTCGATATCGAACTTTTTTATTGGAATGAAATACTTTCTGCGCCTACTAGGTCGTGGTAGAAGAAGCAAGAGAGTGTATAGAGTGTCACATAAATCTAACATATATGAGTTTTTGTGTACTATGTTTTTGTGTGCCTTTTATGGTTTCCCATTTATACAAAATTATACAAAACTCATCTAGAATGAAGAGGATACAGGTTGTACAACGGAGGGGGACACCTCGCACGCTGCGACCTACGGGAGCTCTATTGCGGCTACCACCCCCCAGGAGGAAGGGATAAAGTGAAGATAACACAGGAGGCTGCAGGTCGCAAGCAGAGAGGCCGCAGAAACGCGGAAGTCTCTAAAAGTTCCTGGCTCGAAGACCCATCCTACTACTGGAGCTGTCTAGAGAGGGAAATGAAGGACCCGTCAACCAAGCAGCCCTCTAGTGCCCACGAGAATACTCTTTCCTTTGAGCTAGCGCCCGTGCCATCTGTCCGGCACCGCCCCACGCCACAAAACCTACAAGCACATCTGAAGCATGAGAAGGAAAGCGAAATGATAGAAAGGAAATCGTGGTTGATGAGAAACAACCCCAGCATTCGCCTACCAATCAGAAAAACCCACAAAAACACAAGGTCAGATTGGGCCTTCGACGGGAATCGAACCCGGGACCTCTCGAATGCGAGCCGTGGAACCATTTCACTCGGTCAGAATGAAGAGGTGCATAGACTATTCGTAGAAAATTCAATATAGCACTTAATTAGTAATTGCAAACATCTTAAACATATAATGTTTTAACCAAAATTGTTGGAGCCATTTTTTGAGAAAATAGAAGTTAACTAGAAAATGTATATGCAAACGTAGTTTGGGTTGGGGGATTTTCTTGAAAATCTCTGACACTTCTTTGGAAGCTGCTGAACCTAAATACTAAGTTTGACTTCTGTAAGAATAATTTGCAGAGGTTAGGTAGAGAAAGTCATGGGAATGTAACACATCAGAGTCTTTTAGAATGCCGACCCTCCTTAAAATAATTGCCGAAGGGATATACATTTTTCTCTGCACTTAAAATAGCCCGCCCTCTAAGTTTCCATGCGGAATGCAATCCACTCCCTGCTAATAGGTAAGGGGCAGAGAGAACGTTAAATCGATCACAGCTGGAGAAACAAAAGCTGCGAGAGTGTTTTGGTTCGTGAAACAACAGTCGCGCTATCTTGCAGCAACACCTTCAACTATTTCCTCACACGGAACCGTCAGGGACGGATGTTGCAGAGGTTCATAGCCTCCAGCAGGATGGAGAAACAGCGCGTTTGCAATTTGCTTATTCAAATACATACAAATGAGCCAAGGGACGCGGTGCATCTAAAACAGCCCGACATTGGGAAACACCTGCCTCAAGGAGATTACTCAAGCAGTATTCGAATAAGCTATTTATCACCGAAGTTGAACCACCTTTTCGTGACTGAAATACTTACTTTTGCACGAAAAGAAAAAATCTGATGTGTTACATACACGTGACTTTCTCTAATCACTATTGTTCATTTTTATATCTCTTCTACAAACTACTATTACAAAAGCTTATTTTTCTGTCTACTTCATGTTAATCAGATAAACCTTTGCAGAAATACAAACTTTCATTATCTATGCATTTAGTTGTGGGTGCAAAGGGGACACAGGAAGCTGAAACGATATTCAGACATTAAAAAGCGGGTCTCTATATGCCAGCCTTGAAACTCCATATTCGATGAGAAACAAAAGACTGTTGAATTAGCACTTCAAAAAATATACGATTAAAGCACATATGACCGAACGAGACGGTTCATTTATTTCTTTTTCTTTGTGGTTTTCTTAGATCGGTAGGCGAACGCAACTGGATTATATACCCACTACCACGAATTTCCCTGTTTTTCATTGCCTCTCATTTCGTTTCTCTTCATCTTTCAGGATTGCAGGGCCAGGTGCAATGGACGTTGATGTGCGGTGTATGCGGTGGAGGCCCTTTGAGGAGAAAACTCTTTCTTTCCTGGCCCATAACCTGTCTATACGTATGGGGGACATTGAGCAGCGTCCGGGGATCTGGACGTGTTAGCGAACACGCTGAGCTGCGCCTGCCGCCATCAGATCTGACCGCTCTTCGTACTCTCTCGTCACATCCCTTACCCGGAGGGTAGGCGTAATAGGTCTAGCCTTGGCCACATTGCAGAAATCCCCTCCACTTCTAATCCCTATCCCCTACGGTAAAAGTACTTAAAAATTCAAACCAATGGCAATGAATATATCCGGAAAAGGTTATTTGGGGTAAACTCTGTTTTAATAAGATCTAAATTTTTAGTATTGAGAAGCCCAAACCAATCAACGAATATAGGGAAAAAATTGTTTGTGATAAGCTGTGTGTTTTAGTAGTGAGATTCGTGTAGTAAGATTGAGTCTGAATGAAGAGTAGGTACTTCATATCTATTCGTAAAAAATCCAAGATGTACATTTTATTACTCATTCAAACTTCTTAAATATGCAATATTTTAATCAAAGTCGTTAGAACCATTTTTTGGGGAAAATAAAAAACAGAAAATGTCCAATGTAAAGCATATTTTGCGGTCGACAATTTTCTTGAAAATCTCGCATCGCATCCCTGGAGGATGCTGCTAAATGTGATATCTATCCGTCATTTTGTTTTGAGATGTGTGTTCACAGAGATATGTGCGCAAGGCTCAGAAACGTTTATCTAAAACTGCTTATTTTCCAGTAAAATTTCGTATAGAATTTCTGGGTTGAATACCAGACTTCCCCTGCCTACCATAGGCTAGTGCAAGAAAAAGCATTTTATTTAAGAAGATGAAAATGCCGAATTTTCTCATTAAAGGATTAAATGAATACCACTGAGATGAGATTCCGTGAAAAAAATATATAAATATAATATACCTTAAACGAACACAACTGGTTCATTGTGTGTCAGTACCTAACTTATATATCACAGGTTTAATACAAACTTCCGCAGCTGTTCGGTTACTTTCGGTTCTCGAAATGGTAACCGTGCAGCCACACACATATCACAACGGCGAATGGTTGCGTGAAACAATGTTGGTCAATGTGTTCCGGGGATATCTGCACAAGCTGTAATTTCTGGACGAAGACTTCACCGTAGGTGATTTCCCGCGATATATACATCCTTCAGGAACACCCAAAGGTAAAAGTCCATAGGTATATCTGTTGAACGTATTGGGAACTCAAATGCATCTCTTCGTCCTTTTAGTGTACTTGTAGATTATCGTCCAGAAAAAAAAAATTCCATACCTGCTGATAGTGTGGGGGTGCCCAGTCTTGTTAGTAGAAGAACTCGCTATTTCATAAAGTGTACCGGGCTAAATTGGTGTGCTTAGTATATACCTGCTGCCAGCAACCGCAATTTTAAATATGAAGGGCCCTATTAAATTCTAGATGGCAGTGCTCAACAAACATTCACCCCCAGTAGATTGACTGTCTCTGTGAACATGTGGATTTTCTAGTGTTCAATAAACAAATTATTATAACGATTCACTGCTGTTCCGTTAAATCTGAAATGGTCCTCATCGGAGCACACACTCCTTGTCACAAACTCCTCATCATCAGTTATCATATGTTGAAACTGTTTACAAAACCCGTTCCGCGATCAGGATCGTTCTCATTTAATGCGTGCAATAATCATGGTACGTGCAGTTTCCATTTGGCGGCTTTCAGAATGCGTCGTACACTCGTACTGCTAACCTCTGTCTCACGCACACATTATGTAACACACTTCTGAGGCGACATTGCAAAAGTTTTCTGAGACCGTAGCCGAAGAAACAGGACTTGGAACCGCACGAGGTCTTCCAAATCTTCCCTTATGTCTATAATGGTACCGTGCATCTCAAAATTAGTACAAAGCCATGTCATTACCAAGCGTGTTACAGGATGTGTTACGAACTCACGCCTCCACACACATTGAACTTCAGCGACATTTTCAAACTTGAAGCACTGCTTTAAATAAAATGAACTTCCGTTCCTCAAACGTCAAGCGTGTTCCGGCCATTTTGATTCACTATCATATGTCACATAGGTAAGAGCCATACGAGTACCAACATCTGTTGAGAAAACACCAAGATAATTTAACAAAACTCTAAAAAGAACCCAGATCTTATTTGTTAAAGTGTGTAAACATTTTTTGATAGCTTGTACCTCACTATATTGTAGCGAATGCTCTGTTTGGTATGAATAAAACCTCTTGAATGCCTTTTGAATACATACTCAGGTAATGGAAGCGCGGTAGAGTATAATCGAGCTTACACCTTCAAACAGTATGTACTCATATTATAACAGTATGTATGAATTGGTATTACTGCGTCCTCAGGTATGTAAATTCATGGTTAGATGCAAACTCGCCTCCGATTATGGGTATGTTGATATGTTTTCACTTCAAAGAGAATCTGAAAAGAATGACGCAATTAGTGGGTAGTGCTTTGGAAGAATACATTTATCCCAGAACATTCAAAGATTTTTAAAATCCTTTATCATTTCACGAAAATACAATCTAAAAGTAGCAGTAATTTACTAATTAATTTCACTACGTAACTTTATAAGAAAACCTCTGGAGTCTAAGAACGATAATTTTTCCGTCTCCATCCAGTATCTCGTGAATTATGACTCCATTAATTGTTATTTAATTTTTAATTGCTTTATGGATAAAACAGGCTTACACTTTCATCTTAATTTTATTTATCGTTTTAGTAGTTGTATTTACATTTAAACTTTTGAACAATTCGCTTCAATTTTAGTGTTCATTTCTTGAAGGGCTTCGCATTTGACAAGCACAGAATAGGTAGAGGTATAGGTATAGGTTATACAACAAAGGGGGCACCTTGCGCGCTGCAACCTACATAGATCTATTGTGGCTAACACACCCCGGGAGGAAGGGATGGAGTGAAGGAACCACAGGAGGCTACAGGCCGCAGACAGACAAGACATAAAAACGTGCGGAAGTCCTTAACAGTTCCAGACGCGAAGACCCTTCCCACTACTAGAACTGCCTAGAGAGGACAATGAACGACCCGTCGACCAAGCAGCCTCTATTGTCCTCGGGGAATACTCTTTCCTTTGAGCAAGCATCCGCGCCGTCTGTCCGGCACCGCATATACCACGAAGTCTAGAAGCACACCTGAAAAATGAGAGGGAAACGAAATGAAAGGGAAATGATGGAAAGGAAATCTATAGTCGATCCAGCCTTAGAACCGGTCTTGATGTAAACAAAATCTTTTGTATTCCTCCGCGTTAGACCCGAGTTCAGCTCTAGTAGAAAAAGTCATGTATATCCATTTATCAATTGCTTGTCATCGTATGATTGCAGAAGAGGTGTGAACCAAACCACACAGTATAAAACGGAAGCTACAACCTTCTTCAGTTCATACCGGTTACTATTTCATATTAATTAGAAGTTTAACCCACAGATAATCGCACATATTTAAGGTAATATATGTTATGGCGTGTTTTGGTTTCCTGCGTATCGCGCGATAGTTAATGACGTCATATGTTTACATCAAGTTGGGTTCTAGAGTAGAACGATTATAGATATATGAGACACCACCCCTGCATTCACCTACCGACCAAGGAAAATCAAGAAAAACCGAAGGTTAGAGTGGGCGATCGACCGGAATTGAACCTGGAACTCCCGAATGCGAACCTCACGTTACCTATCTCGCTCGGTGCAAGCACATAATACTGTTTGTTAACTTTTAAGGTTATTCATAGGATACAATCAATAATAATAAAACAAAGCACATCAGCAGCATGGAAGCTCTGCACCACTAATACAGAAGGTCAAGCATTCGAGGAACACCACATGATCAACGATGCTATGTGGTTAAAGAGTGTATGTGACAGTATATTCGCCCATTAAAACTGTGAAAATGGCTGTGAAGATGAAGTGAAATGCCACCTATTTTCTTCTTACGAAAACAAGTATATTCTGATGGAGTTGAAAGTATCGACAGAGAAAGTGTTCATACTAACCAGCAGACATAGGGCTCTTAAGCAGTTGGCTTCATGTTAGCTACACTCAAAGCATTATCAATAGAAAGAACGCAAACAACAGAGGCTAAGGATCACTGAGAGCAGGTAAAACACGGTGTGGTGAGTCACCGAGTGCTACTTGCGAAGTACGAGGGATGGGGGTTGTTCTAAGCGATCTCACCGTGTAAAGTCTAGCAACGGTTCAGCCTAATTTCCTTTCGTCCTGGTTTAAAATGCTTGGAAATTCCTATGCCTGCTAATGAGTAAGAACTCTGAAAATAAACAACTTTTTGGCCCAGTGTGTTTAGAACGTCTCTGGTTACTTATTATTTTGCATGTGATTTTACACTTAAGTAGCACAGTCAGAAAGTTACATGCTACATTTTGCAAATCTCCAGTTACTTCCTCGTTGTTGTAATATGAAACCATGGGCGTCGGCAAGGGAAGAGAAAAGGAGGGGCATATTCGCTTCCCCAAGAATCCTATGTCACCAAATAAGTATCATTAATGCTGAATTATTTCGTTGTTATTAATTCTACATTTTCGCTATTAGCATGCGTTATAACTTCAAATATGAATGTTTCTTATTTGGATTTTCTGTGATCTTAACTTCTTATTACCTGCTTTTCAAAGTTCTTGGAAACAGAAGGTGAATGAAACCCCTGAAGAATACTAGCTCAGCTCCAGTTGTGAAGAATATTTACCATGTTTTGTAGTAATACAATGAGCAAGATGTTGAGGCTGAGCAAAATGGCAAATTTGCATGTTGCAATCTACCAAATAAAACTCTTGCACAACTTTATTAATGGAACACAGAGCATCTGAACTATTGTTCCTCCGAATCTCCTATGTGATTAGATCGGTGTACTTGTCTGGACGCTTTTCGCGCAACACTCAATTCGAAATTCAGTTCTATTTACACAACAGGGCGAAATGGTTCAGAGTAACGGTTCTCGGATTCGATTCCCGTCGGGCCGGCCGCTATGAACATGGGTTTTTCGTGATTTTCCCGTGTCGGTAGGTGAATGCTGCGGTGGTTCCTCTTCTACTACGAATTTTGCCCATCATTTTCTGTCCCCATTATTACCTTTTATCTATTTTAGAGTTGAAAGACCAGGTGACGGCGATTGGTGGTTAGTACGCTTTGGAAAGGTTCTCCCTGGCGTTTGGTTTGCTGCCCCCCCTCCTGGTTACTTGTCTCGTTGCCACAGGTACCACCGGGAGACACAGGGATCAGCAGTGCTATCCGGTGCCAAAATGTGCTCCATTTGGAATTGTTAGGGACCCCGTACATGCTAGCTGCATCGTCGTCCTGACCTAGTCGCCTTTCGGGTCTTCCTCTCATACCCCCATCTCAGGGATCACGTTGGAAGCAAAAT
Organism: Deroplatys truncata; assembly: GCA_030765065.1. NCBI lineage: Eukaryota > Metazoa > Arthropoda > Insecta > Mantodea > Mantidae > Deroplatys > Deroplatys truncata. Next base: position 117,878,739 of record CM060980.1, read on the forward strand.
GGACCATTGTGGCCCACTTGCGGCGTTGTGCTCCCCACGTCTGTCTCCTATTCCTACTCCTCCCTCGAAACACCTATTACGCATTTCATCAAAATCTCAAATAAATAGATAAATACATGGGAAGTAAACATGTATTAATGTAGTCATCAGTAAGTCTACAGCTTCAGCTGACTTTAATAAAATAGAGCTGGAAATCCAAGGAGGAATTAAGGTACGGGATTCGTTTAGAACTGTTTCCAGGTGACTGCAATAAAATACGTTTGCTTCAGATTAACTTTAATTCTATTTAACTGCACTGAAAAAGTAATCTATTTACAAGGAATTAATTTATAAAATTGGTATAGAAATGCATTCTACGAGGCGTATTTTTTAATAAGTACCATTTCAATATTTTGCCGCTGTAGACCTGCAATAGCGATTTTGAGCATGAGCGATCTCTTTCTCCATTCATTAGGAAGCCAGACGCAGCTGTGAACGATCGTTATTTAGTGTTTTCCTGTTGTTAGAGCGTTTCGAAATGTACAAAACAATTCGACTGTGAAGTAGATCAGTGATTCGTTTTTTGAATGCAAGAAATGTTACACCAGCAAATATTCATCGCCAATTGTGTGAGGCTTATGGGGAAACAATAATGAGTGACAATGCTCAGCCACACACAGCCAAACAAACTCAAGATCTGATGGCATCATTTGGTTAGCAACAATTCGACCACGTCGAATTTGGCACTAAGCGATTTTCTTCTGATTCTGTTTCTTCATCTGAAGAAATTCTTTGGTGGAAAACATTTCAACGACGGTGATGTTGTTAAACTGGAAATGCAGACTCGGCTTTCATCACCGGCGCCATCATTCTTTGACGAAAGCATACAAAAACTGGTTTCCCGTTACGGCAAGTGTCTGTATAATAATGGCGGTAACTATACTGGGAGAAGCAGTGTAAGGTAACGAACGATAATGGAAAATAATGTTCTGTCATTTTAAAAATATTCTCGGTACTTTAAAAACACGCCTCGTATGTCACAGATATTAATACTTATTCTTGATTACTTGCGTGTTTAGTTAGGGTAAATGAGAAGTGTTTTAATAAACTTTTATTCAATTTTATGCCATCATCACGATAAGTGTTCTGTGCACCTGTTCAGTTATATATATATATATATATATATATATATATATATATCCCCCAGCCGGAAAGTTGGCTCACATGGCCAGGACAGCTGCTTATCGCAGCTCCTCACTTTCCTAACTATGTTGAGTGGGCATCGGTTCTATATCCGGGACCTAAAATCCGCACCTCCATTTTTGGGATTGAACCCGCGCGCATTCTGAGGCCGGGGACCAGTACACCGCACTCCAGTCCACTGCGCCACGGCGCAGGACTCGTGCGGGCGCAAAGACACACACACACACACACACACACACACACACACATATATATATATATATATATATATATATATATATATATATAGGGGATTGTTTTAAAGTTAGAATCCTTAGGCCGGGTATACATATCAATATTGCTTTCTCTGTTCTAGGCTTAGGACTAGCAACGCATGCCTTTATGTGATAAATGCTGGAGGTTTAAAAATTGGCTACTGCTGATATGAAAGTAATCAGGACAAAATCCATCGTAGACCCATGCCTATGGAAATTTATTTCCTGTTACGAACTTACTGTTTGTAATGGTATGAAGCACCCTCTCAGTGCGATACTATAGCCGCTCTATCTACTTGCTATGGTAGAGCTGTTGTAATTATTGCAGATATTGTTTCCTCTTTCTATATTTAAGGTTAAACGTTTGGAAATACTATCGCGTATTATTTTGACATTAACGTTAGGTACCTGTACAGCTGAAGAGTTTGAATAAATATAGATATAGTGGAACGTGAACTAATGAAAAGCTTCTTAAAATGTGGGTAGAAAAATTCACACGCATTTGTGGTGCTGTCGTACACAAAGCTTCTGATGCCCATAACGAGGGAGGAAATGTTGAATATGCATCAAAGTAATTCTCAAGTAAGTAATGTGATAAATATTCAGCTTAATGGGGTTGTACCGAAATAAGATCATCAACAAATGCATCTTGCACCTCCGAAGAGTCTCATAATGCTAACTCGAATACCCATGTCAATCACCTACTACACTCAGAACCCTTATTACTAGGCTAGATATCCGGAACAGCTTAAGAGTGAAGTAAAGTTTACTGCGCATCGAGTAGGGTGGAGTGAGGTGCGCATTGGGGTGTTGTTTACCTGTGAGACCGCGTACAATCCGCTTCGTGACTAGAAGTACAATACAGTTTGTCTCTCATTCCGATGTGTATGTCCTACTTCATTTTCCACCATCTCTAGGCTGTAGTGTTTACAGTAGTAATAAGGTAGCGTATTGGCGTCTTTGTTTACATCAACAGTACCATGTTTACGGAACTCCATAGTAAGGTTGCACATACACTGGTTGCTAAATTGTCCCGGATCCTTAGCCTGCTTACGGTATTCACTTGCTACACAAGTTTCTAGACAAGTTTTGAATGTTTCTAGACGATGCTTGCGTCAAATGAAAGCGGTACCCTTATTGATGTGTCTTCCAAACAGATGTAACTGCTTGATGAATGGATAATTCAAAGTCCATCACATCTGTACAAGGGAAGAACTTAAGACAATGGCATCACATTTTTTCAACAACATACATAAAAACAATTGATATACAGTTCGCTATTCTGTTGAAGTAGTCCGAAAACAAATGGAACATAGACCCCATTTTCTACAGAATGAATCTTCAAGAATTGCCGAAAATGTTTCGCACTGTAATTAAATGTACCTTCCACAAAAACGGTTGATTTTAATACCATTAGCCTACCTGTGATTGGCAATTCTCGAACATATTGTTAAGTTACTTACTGAATCGTTGACTCATAGGAATTCTCCGCGATTTATTACGCTCTGTGGTGATTGCTTGTAGAGCTTCATGAACTCTTGCGTAGGTTTCTTTAGGTTGTGTGTTTTAGATTTAGATGTAGATATTCATTTATTACATGTTCCAATACGTTTTGGAACTACTACACTCTAGGGTTTGTTTCTTTGCAAGAATATTTTACAGAAAACAATACACTTTACTTCCAGTGTTACTGTAGGAACATTTAGGTTGTGTTGGATGACGTTTTCTTCTCTGCGTGTATGAGTTCCTTCTTATTTACATCCATGTTTGTTATTTTCTCGCTTATTTCTTGAGCAGATTTCCTACCTGATTAATTGTGAAGGTCTATCAACAAGTATACTTTGCGTTTTGCGGCGTTTGTAATAATCTGAGGATATAAGGTTACATCGTTTTCATGTTTGCGATTTCCTTCTGCTTTAAAAAGAATGTTACCTTCAACAGTGGTCACTATTTTGACATTGTGCACCTCCATTTCTGTTCTTCTTTGTTCTGGTAATACCTCCTGTATTTACATCCATCAACGACAGTTAATTCCACATTTTAATCATGTTGTTTGTTGGTCCTGTAGACCGAGGCACGTTAAAAATGAAGAGCGCCTCAGCCGTGGAAGATTGAATGAGCCATAGCTTCGCGTAGAGTAACGTGCTGCGCGGGCACACGAAAAATAGTCACCGACCCATCATAGTAGGGGAGGAGAAAACGGTGGGGAGTTGTCTTTGTCAAAACCGTGAAGCACATTTTCGCAGTTTGATAACACCGAAAGAGTGTGTATGTTGCTCTAGAAGGATGTTGCTTGTCGAAAACAGGTTTATTTTAACTAAATAGCATCGCTATATATGAATTAAGACGAGATGTTAGTTATCTTTGAACATATTGGAGTACATTATCTCAGAATGAATTTAAGAACGCCTTGTAGTTTACTGGAAAAAAATGTGTCGGAGAGTGTTGCTATGGTAGATCAGTTGTCTAGAACAATGGCATGGAAAGGCTAAGACCTGTGTTCGAATTCCGGCTATGATATTGATGATGTTGAAGTTTTAAGTCTAATTCTGCCTTTCCTATTAATCAACCCTCTGGCTAAAAACACGAATTAATAGTACGTTTCGAACGCAGTGCTTCCTACATCCGCATATATACCAAATAACTGAGTAACTTATTGCACGATTTCATTTCCTTAACAAATATTCCTCGTGTAAACTTTGTTCAGGAACAACAATGTTAACTCTTGATTTAAACTTCTATTTGTTCTAAACTTTTAAGTTATAAACTGCATTTTATTAATGAAAAAGGCAATGATTAAAACAATTCTTGATTAATTCATGAGATAATTTCTTAATATAATGTTTTATTACTAGTTCAAACTATCATGTGCTTTTCTTTTATACTGATGGAACCAATTTTATCTTTGTCGGAATGTAGCTATGTTCATTTGTAACATTTATTAATTGGCGTTTTCAATGTTTGTTGCTGCTTTGCTATGATAGTGTATCTCCTCACAGTGAGCATATCATCAATTTATTTAGTTGTCATTCCCATCTCCGTGGTGTGTGTATAGTGTGTCTGTCTGGAAAAGGTTTTCTCCAAGGGTTTTCTTATACTTCATGAGGCAACAGTTAATAGCCTTCAGTTCAATGCGCCCAACGCTCGTTTGTTAAAATTCCACCATTGCTTTCATAGCCTCTGCAGACTTGAATTTTTGGAAGGGTTGCTACGCTCCCCCACCCACCTAAAAATATGTGCTACACTCACATGACTTTCTCTACTCTTGTAGAAACTATTTTTACAAACGCTTATTCTCCATATGCTTCATGTTAATCGAGATATCGAGATGTTAATCTTACTACTAATTTACTTGTAGATGCAAGGGGAATTGCTAGGCTTTAAGCGATAGTCAAATATTTTAAGAGCTGGTTGCTAGTTGGCGCATTTCATTCTCTTTGCATGTCCAGGACATAAAAAATTGAATAACGAATTCCCATTTAAGAAAAAGTAAGTATTGGAAAGTTTAAGGGAATAACAAGCAATATCTGGAAAATGGTTCACTCAATAAAACAGTGTATATGACATAAATTGTATATTTTAACGCGATCTACTTTTTTGTGTAGTAAAATTTTGTCTATCTCTTATGGTTTACCAGTTATGCAAAAGTCGTTCACAATGAATACTTTTGGAGACATTCCCAGAAAATTCAAGATATAGATATATTTTATTTATCATGAAAGAATCTTATATATGATATTTTAATCAAAATCGTTAGAGCCATTTCTGAGAAAATTAAAATTTTCGAAAAATGTTCCATGTAAAGGGTAATCTGGGGTGGCGGGATTTTCTTTAAAACCTTTGTGTCGCATCTCTGGAAGATATTGAACCTAAATACCAAGTTTGGTGTTTATCCGACTGTTCGTTTCTGAGTTATGCTGTTCACAGATACACACACAGACACACACACACACACACACACACACACACACACACACACACACACAGAGACACAGACGGACATGTTTCCAAAAATGCTTTTTTTGGTTTCAGGGGGCCTCAAAACATATATTTCCGGCGAAACTTTTGGGTGGAATACAACACTTCCCCTACTTACTGTACGTATTAGAGAAAGTAAAACTTGGTCCGAGTGAACTAGGATATTATTTCTCTTTGGGTCCTTCAATTTTACTTCATTCATAGTCCAGGTCATTTCAGGAAGAAATGGTTTACTTGTTGATGAACAGAGGAAGAAAAGAATTGTGGCGAGGCATTAGGCTCCCTTAATCGGCGTTCTGCGGTCGCTTCTTAAAGTTGTTAATGGATGCTAGTTGTCGTTCTTGCCGTGTGGCTGCGCAGGAGAGCAAGTACTACTACTAAAGGTAGGCTTTGTCTGGTATTGAACCTGATCTGTCTTCTTATGAAGACACCTATCTGCTGTCTCTCGTTTTTGTTTTTATTTATTTTATTTTATTTGAGGAGGGGCTATGTGGCATTTCTCAAAGTAATTGTCTGCCTCTGATATAGGTAGGGAATTTTCGGCCTTTAATTAGACATTCTCTCACAGTGCAATAATCGTTAATAGCAAAGGGTGCCAGGCCACGTTAAGGCATTTTAAATGTCATTCGGCTTTCTTAGCGTTTAATATTGCTGCGAGTACAACAGGCTAGTTTGACAGATAATCTAAATAGGGTACATTGATTGAGCCCTGATGAATGTTTTATCTGGTTAATTCAAAAAACTTAAAGTTGTTGGTTGTTTAATATTATTTTCCTTCCTACAGATTTAGTTGTTTCGTAACGTGTAGTAACAAGGGACTCTGCTACTCTCAACAATCTGGTTTAGTTAAAAGTAATACTTTTCCCTGGTAGGTACCGAATGTTCATAGTTCGCCGTCGTCTATTGTTGCATAACCAGATGTAAGAAGAGCATTAAGTAGAGGTGATGGAGCCAGTAGAGAAACAAAAAGACTAGAGGGTAAACAAACTAATAATAGGCGAATCAGGAGTAGACGAAAGTGTCATACTTCATATAAAGAAGGGAGCAACTGTGGTTTAAGAACTAAGTTGTTACAAGTGATCTGTAACAAGTGCCAAGTGTCGGCGGGAGGTTTCGGCGTGTGCATGGCAGGAGAAAAGGATGCTCTGAGTACACCTTCGTCCCCCCGGAAGGGGGCGGTCTCCGAGTCTCGGGCACCCCGGGATGTGTAAACGCACAGGGGGTAGCGTAACCGGCTGCACCAGCTGCCATCCTAAGAGACCTTCGTTTAACCGAATTTCAAGACACCGAAAAATAGGCAATTGGGTTTAACGAAGTTTGAATTAAGAGATTTTGTAAAAATATTTCCATATTGTCTGAAATGGCAAAATACGACTGTAGAGTTCACTTTTTCTCTTGTTATGCGTACCAACGAATGAGGGTGCTCTACATTCATGACCTCTAAGAAAAAGTATAAATAACTACTGTATACAGTATATCTGGCATTTTTTAATTGAGAAAGTATACTGTCAAATGCTTGTAATAATTTTTTTAAACAGTATAATTGTGGAACAATATTTACTCATTGAATCAGTGAGCTGTGTAATACAGCAGACAATAATCTTAAGAAATACTTTAATGTATTGTTCTTTTAACATAAAGTTTTAATCGGAACACATGTTTTAGGTTACAACATTTCTTATCCATTACACATTTTAGTTCTATAATTTGAAAAAAAATCATTAATTATTGTTTGACGGACTGTTAGTCGTAATATTATGTCATTCTCTGAAGATACCACATCCAGCCTGAAATGCCATGGAGACATCAGAAGTGACAACAAATTTTTCGAGAACAGCAATTGCAGCTGCAACTTCAGCGCGGGGTGACGGTGTCGTATCTGTCAGCAGAACCGATGACTGGTTCTTCAGCAGCACAGAAGTTGTTGTCTACCTGGTCCATTCTTCCATATTGAAGGTACAAGAGGGTACCAACTGGGTGTAAGCCTATAGAAGAGCAGAATCCACAATTGTATCCATATTTTGAGTAAGTTCAGATGTTGGATCATACGTTTCCTGTTCAATTTGATGAAGTTGATTTGTTGTAGATGTTTATTTATTTAGCTCCACGTATGGACGCCAATTTGATGTAGGTAGTTGCTACTACGTGTTGTTTTTACGTAGATTGCCCCAAGTTTAAAAATATTTAACTTTATAATTAAACTGTTTCTTTAAATATTTAATACTTATGTTTGCCTCGGCTGTGTCAGTATTTATTTTAGAGACATGGATGTCTTGGCAGGGCGTGATGGGACAAGAATGTAGGCTTACACAAATTTTAAGTTTTAATTCACTCCTTTTTATTAATCCTTGACACAAATTAAATAGTACTTTACTGATGTCGAGAGCTGTGAGATGTTTTTATTTAATAATTACACTTTTTTTAATACGTAAACTATTTTCGTCTCACACGAATACGTATAAAATCTCTCGAGGACACATCTCGCGTCTGGTTATAACGCTGTTTGCAGGCAACTGAACTGATTTCAAGCGCCTAAACTTGTAAATTTCTATATTTCAAGATTCTGATTGGCTATTTTTACTCCAATAGAATACCTGCATTTAACTAAAGCTTTTTATGGTTGTTGATTGGCTATTTTTATAAACTGTTCACTAAAATCACATTAACGCTTCCAAGAATCACAAGTAACATTTAAACTCTCAAACTCATTATTGCCTCAAGGTTACCTCATTGTTAGCAACGTTTAACTTATTATTCTCACAGTCCTACATTATTAAATTACGTAATATATTCACATAACATTATTGAACATATATATATATAATAATATAAGCATATGCAATAAGTGTTATATACATTTTACAAATTATTACATACACATATTGCTTCAAGGCGGGCTGTTATTGAATTTACATATTATATAATTAGACTGAAAGTGTTTAAGTGTTAAAAATACTGCCTCAAGTTTCAGCGGTGTTATCAGTTGCTTCCAGGCCTTCTTAAAACAGTTATGGTGTCTGTTGTAACTTCATCCCAAACAGCAGATATATTGCGGATAACTTGCAGTATATTCCAATGTAGAATTGTTTCTTTTAGTTCTATTGCACTCATGGCAGCTTTAACCAGTCGGCGTCTGCAATTACACTTCATTGAGTCAATTCCTTTACCCAATGGCTGCAGACGGCTCGTGGTATTAGCTGGTAAGAAGACAATTTCTGTTCGGAAGTTCCAGATCATCGAATTGATGTTCCGATCAATGGTCCAAAGTTAGCAAAATATTTGTCTTCCTCGAAGCCATTTGTTGTTCAACCTTCAAGAGAGATTTGGTCACCCAAGCTTTATTGTTATTCTCGTAGTGACATGGCAGATTGAATAGGTTGACATTTTTAAAACAACCTAGATTTTTGTATTTTCCAATCATTAATAGTTTGACCTTCTCAGAACCATCTGGATTACAATACAAGACCACGTCAGTTTCTCCTTGCTGCGTTTTCCTCCATGACATTTTTCGCCCTTGACATGTAGTATTTTTTCAGGCATCAAGTTATATAAAATGCCTGCTTCATCCATATTAAATACATTTCTTGGGTGATGATGAGAGAGCTTGGGTTGAAACTCATTGGCATCTTCCTCGTTTACTCTATGTGCCTCCCCAAAACACTGACAACACGATGTTATGCCTCTTCTAAAAACGCCATAGCCATCCCTCAGAACGCACAAACCCAGAAATTCCCTCTTTCTGGGTGATTTCTCAGGCCTTACCTTGAAGTATGGGGCCGGACAGTGGAATTTACTGTGAACGCATGTGTGTGAACCATTCAAACAGCGAATCCTCCAGTGCTTGTTTCGCTGGCCCCTTGTTATTACCACTAAATAAACGGCTTGCCAGACATGACTCTATTTTCTGTTTTGAACATGTAATCGATGAGAGAGTTGACTTCGAAATCTGAAAGTGTTCTGCAACTTGTGTTTTGGGCTTCTCTCCATTGTCGACCATATAAAAAATTTGCTGTTTTTGTGACAGCATTATGGGCACGATTCTGTTTCGGCGGCATAGTGAGTGATGGAGCGAAAGGAAAAATACAAACATTCACTTTTCACAAGCAGAGATATCTCTCTCAATTGTTGCAAGTCGCGCGCCGTGTGTGGTCTGCTGACCATCCCCTTCTTCTCCCGCCCTTGCATCATATGGTGTGGAAGTGACACGTAAGCAGCAAATAAGCAATTGTTGAGAAATTATAGTATAGTATTGAAAAAATTATATAAAATACTTAACGGAAAAAACCGTAGTGCACAGCACAGCATACATATTCGGTTTAAACGAAGAATAATATATGGAATATGTAATGAAGGGACCAAATTTTGGTTCGTAGTACGAATTATCCGAAATTCGGTTTAAGCGGTAGATTTTTTTCATGTAATTAGGCAGGGACTGAGCAGCCACTACGGGTTAACCGAGTTTTCGGTTTATCCGATTTCGAATTAGCAAGGGTTTACTGTACATTCGATTTCGTTTACACTCTAAAACCAGCAGCACTAAGCGACGCGAGGCCGACAGAGTCGTCGCCACACACAGTCGAGTAGTGTATTTTGGGGGTGTGGTGACCCAGGACCTGTTGCGAGGGTATTTCCGCCGCACACACTGCTAAGAGGTAGAACAAGTAAAGGATAGACTGTCATTTCCACCATCTCGAATGATTAGAGTAGGAGGAAATTTGGACAGTCTCTTCGCAAACGGTAACTACTAGAAAAGCCAGTAGTGCATACTAAGCGGCACAAGGGCTAATGTAACCAACATGAGACCTGATATTATAGCGAAGGATCTGCAGTTATGGAAACCGAGCTGCCCTTGCGCATTTCTGATTGCATGAACAACGTCATGCCAGTGCAGGAGGTCGCGCAGGATGGAGCGGCGCATCATCAGCTCACGATGTTGGTTGTGGAAGGTACTGCATGTCTTAAGGGGGGAAAAAATTAAGTGTCGCATTCACACGACCTTCTCTACCCACTATCGTTTACTTACCTTCGACACACTACTCTTATGAAAGCTGTTTTTTTTTCTATCTACTTCATATGATCGAGATAAACCCTTTCAGAAAGAGTTTCATTACACATTTCGTTCTGGGTTCAAGGGGATATAGAGGACACCCAGTGGATAATCACATGTTTAAAAGGGAGTTGCTATATGTTGGGCTTCAAAAATTCATACCCTTTCCATGAAATCGCGAGAAATAGCTGAATAACGACAGCGCTTTAATAAAATAAGTATTGAAAAATTCAAACCAACAATAGCGGATACCTCGGAAATGGCTGATGCCATAGATAAAATTATTTAAAATACATTGTGTGTCTTAAAGAGGTCTAAATTATGTTCAGTAGGTACGTTTTTGTCTATTTCTTATTGTTTACCCGTTTCATAAAAGTATACAATTCCTTCTGAATGAATAGGACTTCAGGGGCTATTCTCAGAAAACTGGGAATTTCTATATTTGTAACGGAAATATCTTAAATATATGGTATTATAATCAAAATCGTTAGAGCCATTTTTTGGAAAAATGAAAAATAGGGAAACAATTTTCCATGTAAAGGGTAGTTTGGTGTGACGGGATTTTCTTGAAAATCTTCGTGTCGCATCTCTGGAAGATACTGAACTTAAATACACAGTTTGGAATTTATTGTAATTTTCGTTTTTGAGTTATGATATTCATACAGACACGGACCATCTTTAAAAATGGCTTTTTGGGCTCAGGGGACCTCAAAATATCTATTTCAGGTAAAATATGGACTTCAAATTTTTAGTGGAATAGAATACCTCCTCTTCTTACTGTATGTTTCAGAGAAAAAATAAAGAAAAGAAAAAATAACAGAAAGGAAAAAAAAAACTAATTAAATGGCTATGTTGGCAGATACACAAATGTGAGCCATTTGCGTACATCCTCAAATATTATAAAACTAATTAGCAGGTAAACACGCTTGTAATATATGCAAATTACAAGTAGTTTGTACTTGTAATATCGTTTGTTCTTTTTGCATATTAAACATGAGACTTTTATCTCCGTTAATTTAGCTGTTAGGAGTTTTAAAAGCGGAAACGAATACGTTTTGGAATCACTGTAGAAGCTCAATCGCGTGTTACAGCGAACTTTTTCGTCTAATACTGCTGACAGAAGGTACAACCTTTTCCCACAAAATATTGAAAATCTATTTGCGTTTTTTAAAGATTTAGTAGTGTTTAATGCCCTTTCTTACTACATATAGCACCGCAGGCGGACATTGATAATCCATGAAATGAAATGATAATTGGGAAAGGAAATTTGGGAAGAAAACTTTTCAGGCTTAAGTTTAGGATACCTCACCGGCATTTGACAGTTAGGAGGACAGGAAAACTTGCAAAAAAGACCTGTCAGGGAGGGCGATCCTAGTGGGATTTGAACTGCGGACCTCCCGTTCATGAGTCCGTGCCTTAACGATATCGACTACCAATATCAGTATCCACTTGTTAGGTATTGTAACCAGAGTTAAGGCCAAGTATAGTATCACTGGTATATTTATTTTTTCTCACAATGTAAAAGTTTCATTGCAGTAAAAACTATTAAATAATTGTGATGTATTGCATTACTACATGTGTTATGTATTATTAAACATTTACAACACTTAATCTACATTTTTTCTTCAAAATAGTAATATAAAGCTGCTCAAATAGTTTAAGCCAAAAATTGTTTTCCTATTAAAATATGTACCTATTTATAGTTTAAAATATTATCGTAAATATATAATTTACATATAAATATATATTCTTCATATTATGTCTGTTATAGTTATTAATATAGTGGGTACGCTATAATTATATTTTCTGAATTATTTTTTATTTTTATGATGCGAAAATGCCTAAGCAGTAATTTATCTTTAGCCATAGCAGATATTTAATAAAGTGTATGGAGAGGATGGCGTGTAGAGGCCTTGAGGTAATGTTTACGCGAAAGGGCAGCGACATGCCTCTCTAACCTATTTCCCTTGTTCGGGGACGATGGCATGAGAAAGTTGCAAGAGTAAATATCGCAAATTGCCGTTGTGCGTCATTAAACCGGCCCCCGGTCGTTCACCTCAGCACAGCGCCAAAACTGGGAGGTGTCCAGTGGCGTGCAGCAAGAATATTTCTCACCTAAGTTTTCAATATCAGTGATACTAATGGCTCAGCCAAGCCATGCTGCAGTTACTGAATAATATTAAAGCAATATTAAAACAAATTTGGATTTTTTAATTTTGTTACAAAATGTAACTAAAACGTGCATGGGGATCTAAGATTTTTAAAGTAGACCGCATGAAAGAATTGCACAATTCCAGTCCAACTCATTTCCGAATCTTAATAGTTGTAATCCTCCCGAGGGGTATGGAAAAAGCCGTAGACCCGAGAGTTGACTCTCAAGATGATAATTAGGTTTAACCGGAAGATTGTTCTAGAATGGCGAACGAAGACTTCAATATATTCCTCCGCGCAAATGTAGGATTCGCACTGCAGACAGGCAGATGCTTAGGTATGCGGTTTTACTGGGCGATGAAAACTTCTAGAATATAAATTATATCTTAAGGTAATGTATTTCTGAAATTTGGCAAAAAACAAACAAACAAACAAACAAATTTGAAACGTTTCCATTTTTACTTTCTACACTACGTATAGTAGGTAGGGGAAGTATTGTATTCAACCCAAAAATTCGATACCGAGATTTCACTGGAAATATATGTTTTGAGACCCCCTGAATAAAAAAAACATTTTTGGAAACATGTCCGTGTGTGTCTGTGTGTGCGTGTCTGTGTGTCTGTGAACAGCATAACTCAGAAACGAACAGTCGGATAAACACCAAACTTGGTATTTACGTTCAGTATCTTCCAGAGATGCCACACGAAAGTTTTCAAGAAAATCCCCCCACCCCAGATTACCCTTTACATGTAACATTTTTCGAACATTTTAATTTTCTCAAAAATGGCTCTAACGATTTTGATTAAAATATCATATGTTTAAGATATTTTCATGGCAAATAAAATGTATATCTTGAATTTTCTGGGAATGTCTCCTAAAGTATTCTTCATTGTGAACGACGTTTGCATAACTGATAAACCATAAGAGATGAACAAAATTTTACTACACAAAAAATGTAGATCGCATTAAAATACACAATTTATGTATATACATTTTTTTTGTTGAGTGAACCATTTTCGAGATATTGCTTGTTATTCCCTTAAATTTTCCAATACTTCTACTTTTTCTCAAATTCGTTATTCTTTTTTTTTTTTTTTTTTTTGTCCTGGACATGCAAAGAGAATGGAATGCGCCACATAGCAATCAGCGCTTAAAAGATTTGACTATCGCTTAAAACCTACCATATTCCCCTTGCATCTACAAGAAAATTAGCAATAAGATTAACATATCGATATCTCGATTAACATGAAGCATATGGAGAATAAGCGTTTGTAAAAATAGTTTGTACAAGAGTAGAGAAAGTCATGTGAGTGTAACACATCAGAATTTTTTTACAGTTTTATTATTATTATAACTTGTACTTGCATGCTACATAATTGGTCATTTAATACCAACAATTTTAGACCCACTGTTATTTAATTGGTCCCGTACAATGTTACCCCGTTGAACTTTAAACTTCAGTGTTCTCATTTCCCTTTCTCCGCATTTTTCCATTATTCAAAATGCTCCTTCGACCACAATTTATAACTTATTAACTTGAAATTTTCAGGAGAGCTTCAGGAATTACAGATTTAAAAACTGTTGTGCACTAGATAAAATATCAAATTGTTAAACTGAAATTATTTTCATAACTCACATTGAAAAAGTTGAAACTGTAAACGAATATTTTTTTCTCTTAAACTAATTAAAATTAAAAAAATTTGCCCACTAATTTCTTTATAAAATTAAATTGAGCTTATGGACGCTCTTTAACTGCTATGGTCCTTAGTGTCTTATTCTATATTGGGCGTGAAAGATCGGTAATTTTGCGTAGAGGCCTCTATTAGGCTTGAGGATTTTTACGTGCTGTAAATCTACGACACGGGACCACGGGCTTTACTTCCCTTCCGAAGGAGGTAACCACTACACCACAGTGAAGACGACAATTTCTTTATGTTAGTATACTAAGATCAAATTAAGACTTTGGGAGAGATACGATAAACGATAGGGTCCAAGGAGCGTTTCATATTACCACATCATAAAGTGATTAATTATGAATATAAATATCTTAACAACGGTTTGACATAGCTCCTTAATATTTTGTGTGCAATATATGTTTTACGTTCTGAGTATATTGTAAAAACGTCAAAACAACCAGAAGAAAACTGGCATTTTTTTGTGTATTTTCATAGACACATTGCCTTAAAAATTCAGTGGCTTGATGGTCGATAATTTTATTTTATCGACAGAATTAGAGAGTCTTGCATATTAGCTGCAGTTTAGTAACCGTACATTTCTTCTTCTCCTTTAACGAATTACCCTCCTCTTAGTGGGACTTAAAGTCCGAAGGACTTACAAGCTAATGCCTTGGGTCAGTAGTCTGTTGAAGGGCAAGCAAACTCTGCATCATAGCATATCCAGAATGGGTGATCAGCCCAGTGCCTGGTATAAACTGAATTTTATTTATGGACTCTCTTTAACTGCTGTAGTCCTTAGCGTCACATTCTATATTGGGCGTGAAAGACCGGACATTTTGCTCACAGGCCTCTTTATCAGGCTTGAGGTTCTTTTACGTACGACAGGGGACCACCGGCCTTACTTCCCTTCCGAAGGAAGCCATGCTAAGGTCTTTTACGTCATAAAAATTCATCGCCCTCTGCCGGGTTGGAATCCGCGATCTCGGGAACTAAAGGCTAGCATGTTAACCACTACACCACGGAGGACAACAATGTCTGGTATGGCGGTGAAGAAGGAAATGAAATGTCGTGAGGAAAGGGATGATAGAAAAATTTACCGCGAGCATTCGCCTAGCGACTGAGGAAAACCGTGAAGAAACCTTCCGTGATACTGATCAACCTCGGGGGTTTAAACCCGGGGCCTCCCGAATGTGAGTCGCACACGTTACCGCGGCGCCACCTCTCCCGGTAACTGTACATTTAATGCTTGAAATTCAGTATTGATAAAATGAAGTTAGTTGCCGAAGCAACCATGTTTTCACTAACTTTTATTCAATATAATCACTATAACAATTACATGCTCCAAATAAATGAACCACAGACATTTATTTTGAATATAAGACAGAAACTTCTCGCCTGCATACTTCAGCTGGAGTTTCCACTTGCTAATATTTGTTCTAACGTCTAGGTTTGCATTCCGAAGGAATTGAGTTTAAAACTCCTATTCGGAACAAGTCTTTAGTGCTTACCGTTTTTTCTTAACCACGTAGATAAATGCCGTGTTGGTATAATAATTCCCATCAGCTATGTGTGACAGCATAAAGATAATACAAATAAAATAAAGTACATTAAGAAAGTCTAAAGCTAGATCACCATCAACGGAAACAAAACAGGTGATGTAGAGAGCAATTCTAAGGCCATCTAACTGACGTCAAGCTACACGTCGTAAACATGCCGAATACTACAATATGCCCAATTCACAATGGAGGGATACTGGCGTTGCCACATGAGCGGTACGAGACACATTTCTCCTCAAAATAAGGCGACACAATTTGGCATCAACGCGCGAAATTCGAACCAACGCACACACCTTTTCGCAGCAATTTTGCACGCACTTGAACTCAAGTCATATAACAACTCAAGTAATTTAATATTTATTCAGATAAATACAATACAAATATTTCTTCGGGAAATGCATTTTTCTGGAGGTTGATGCCTTCTTAACAAGAAGGATGCTGCCATGCCGCGCGGTAAAAGTTAACTCCAATCCAATTTTCGTCGCACGGATTTTGTCGCATTCATGCTGAATTCCTACTGGTCAATCGTCTTGTCGCTCATGTCGCGACGCCAGTGTCGCTCCATTGTGAACTGGACATTACATCGGATAAATACTTATCCATAATGTACTTGTTTCTCAACACAGGCTTCTTAACCCCCTTGGGTATTACTTCAATAAATTTTTCCTTATTTGCAATGCAGTTTACAGTTTCCCCGGTTTTCTGTTTTGGATACAATCATTCAGTTACACATGCGGAAAATTATTTTCTACTTGACATTTATTTTCACTGCTCACTTCCAGGAAACATAGTAATATTTTATATGCTTAAATCTTCCATTATATACGCGAAAACATTTAGAGTACCTGTCCAATTATTATCGAAATTTGAGTATTCACATGGGCAAGCATACATACTATAGTTTAGATATATAACAGAAGAACAAGAAAAATAAATTAAAGGAGACATTACTTTGAAAAAGAGCCGGCTAAATTATTTTGAATGAAAATTGCAAACTACTGTAGGCTTCACGTGCTTAATACGCTCACAGTTTGCTTATTGTTACCTAGTAGCTATTTTAAATCGAACAAATTACATGTGATTGTTTTTCGTAAAACACAAGCGCAGAAAGAGCGATATGCACAGCTTTAGATGGCACGCCGCTGCGCAGCTGAGCTTTCCTTCTTTAGGTTACTAGTTTGCTCGCTTACAAATCTACAACCTGAGCATGACGTCACATTACAATTACTCTCCGAAAATAACCGAGAGGTGGGGAGTAGCTTGTCCGAAATGGCGACAAGCTAATCGGAAAGCCGGAAATGTTGACAGCAAACACATGTACACTTAAATCAATTAGAACAGCACAAGCGATGTTTTCACCTTAGTGAAAACAAATACTTCGTATACAGGCCATTTCTACCATATGACCCATATTTTCCCAGACTTCTTAACTAGATAGCAATTCAAGGCCTCTTCTGAATAAACGATTTCATCCACTCGCAAGGAAAGCATTTGAATCTTGGATTTTGGCACAATGTTTTTCTATTAATTTTCTGCAAAAAACGGTAGTGATTTCCATTATCTTGGAACTTTCAGGACTTAAGGTATTCATTTTCACTACCTTTACGCTATAGTGTAAATAAGCTTGCATGAAAATCCCCTACAATAAACTTAATGTAGCATGGGTTTCAGCATAACAAATACATTAGTCTACTCTTTTATCACTCTAATGATTTAAATCAACAGATTTACGAAAGACCAGGTCACGAGTCAATTTGTGTAACCAAAATTTGAGGTGTTGTAATTAACATGTTTCAAAATTGAAACAAAGTTTGTAAAGAATAGAAAAAATAAACTATTCCAATAATACTAGTACAAATTAAACCTAACCCCTATGCAGCGCTATCGCTAGCCACTGTAATTCCTTCGCTTTCGACGACTTCTGGAAGGGTTTATACAGTGTTTCTTAAAACTGCCCTCTGTGTTCTGGTGGTTAGTATGCTAACTTCCTAATTCCGACGTCCAGGGTTCATTTTTCGGCTGGAGGGTGTGCATTTTTCTTTAGCCAGCATTATTCCCCATCCTCCCTAAAGAGTGAGAGTATAATGCGTACGTGAAATTAAGGTTTAAATAGAAAACCCAAAGTAAACAAACGCAAAGATTAACACTAGTAAAACAAGTGAACATCTTTGTCCATGAGCCATTGTTCCAAAGGCAAAGCGGCCGATATAACATTAGATGTAAAACGCGACATGTAAATTGAACAAATTAAAAAAATCTGATGTGTTACACTCACATGACTTTCTCTACTCTTGTACAAACTATTCTCGATATGCTTCATGTTAATCGAGATATCGAGATGTTAATCTTATTGCTAATTTTCTTGTAGATGCAAGGGGAATTGGTAGGCTTTAAGCGATAGTCAAATATTTTAAGAGCTGGTTGCTATGTGGAGTATTCCATTCTCTTCGCATTGCCAGGAAAAAAATCTGTGTTACACTCACATGACTTTCTCTTCTCTTGTACAAACTATTTTTACAAACGCTTATTCTCCATATGCTTCATGTTAATCGAGATATCGAGATGTTAATCTTATTGCTAATTTTCTTGTAGATGCAAGGGGAATTGGTAGGCTTTAAGCCTTAGTCAAATATTTTAAGAGCTGGTTGCTATGTGGAGTATTCCATTCTCTTGGCATTACCAGGACAAAAAAATCTGATGTGTTACACTCCATGACTTTCTCTACTCTTGTACAAACTATTTTTACAAACGCTTATTCTCCATCTACTTCATGTTAATCGAGATAAACATTTGCAGACTCTATCTTATTGCTAGTTTCTTGTAGATGTAAGGGGAATATATATTTACAAGGGCAACATAGAAATACAGTAGCCTTTAAGTACATACATATCTCTTAATAGCTGGTTGCTAGGTGAGCACCATCCCCTTTGCCACAGATTAATAGTCTTTGCATATACAAGATAAACAAATGAATAACGAATTCTCATTTGAGAAAATAAGTATTGAAACATTTAAGGGAATAACAAGCAATATCTCGAAAATGGTTCACTCAACAAAAAAACTGTATATGACATAAATTGTGTATTTTAACGCGATCTACATTTTTTATGTAGTAAAATTTTGTCTATCTCTTATGGTTTACCAGTTATGCAAAAGTCGTTCACAATGAAGAATACTTTTGGAGACATTCCCAGAAAATTCAAGATATACATTTTATTTCTCATAAAAATATCTTAAACATATGATATTTTAATCAAAATCGTTAGAGCCATTTTTGAGAAAATTAAAATTTTCGAAAAATGTTCCATGTAAAGGGTAATCTGGGGTGGGGGGATTTTCTTGAAAACCTTCGTGTCGTATCTCTAGAAGATACTGAATCTAAATACCAAGTTTGGTGTTTATACGACTGTACGTTTCTGAGTTATGTTGTTCACAGACAGACACACACACCGACAGACACACAGACACACACACACGGACATGTTTCCAAAAATGCTTTTTTTTGGATTCAGGGGTCTCAAAAAATATATTTCCAGTGAAATCTTGGTATCGAATTTTTGGGTGGAAAACAATACTTCCCCTACTTACTATACGTAGTAGAGAAAGTAAAAATGAATAACGAATTCCCATTTGAGAAAAAGTATAAGTATTGTAAAATTTAAGGGAATAACAAGCAATATCTCGAAAATGGTTCACTCAACAAAAAAAATGTATATGACATAAACTGTGTATTTTAACGCGATCTACATTTTTTATGTAGTAAAATTTTGCCTATCTCTTATGGTTTACCAGTTATGCAAAAGTCGTTCACAATGAAGAATACTTTTGGAGACATTCCCAGAAAATTCAAGATATACATTTTATTTGTCATGAAAATATCTTAAACATATGATATTTTAATCAAAATCGTTAGAGCCATTTTTGAGAGAATTAAAATTTTCGAAAAATGTTCCATATAAAGGGTAATCTGGGGTAGAGGAATTTACTTGATAACCTTCGTGTCCATCTCTGGAAGATACTGAACCTAAATACCAAGTTTGGTGTTTATCCGACTGTTCGTTTCTGAGTTATGCTGTTCACAGACAGACACACACGGACATGTTTCCAAAAATGCCTTTTTTTGATTCAGGGGGTCTCAAAACATGTAATTCCAGTGAAATCTCGATATCGAATTTTTGGGTGGAATACAATACTTCCCCTACTTACTATACGTAGTAGAGAAAGTAAAACAGGTGTTCTTTCACGAACTTTACCAAAAACAGCACTTTTTTGCACACAAAAAAGTGTTTTGTAACAAATCCACGTGTCATTTCAAGCATTTCTGATTATGTTAGTTGTAAACTCTGAAATCTTATACATAAATCTACAGAAATGGATGATTTTCTTTTTTCAAATTCTGACAGGATAATTGTGATCATCGTTCTCGTTCTAAGTGAGCGGAAACTCTACTCGGATGGATAGACAGGCCATGGAACCACACCGCTACCTGACAGTTAACAGACCTGGCAAAATGTAAAATTTCACGTTTTAAACCATCCCTTATAGAAGTACGGGGATAAGCACGTTCAGAGCGACAACGCATAGAATATAGGGTGCGGATGGTTCTGGATAAAGATTACTGTGACGTAAACTAATAATGATAATAATGATTTACAGGCTATGTATCAGACTTGCAACAGTAGACGGAAGCGGTTTATGAACATGTCACTCTGGTATATCAGTTTACCACGTTGGAGATAGCAGCTACTCTAAGACGTAGTGCTGTCACATTGAGGAAAACAGCAGCGTTTTTGTATCATCATTAGAGACCAGAAAGGTTATTTTTCAGTAACGGTTCCTTCTGCTCTTCCCAAATGATACTAGGTTACAAATAACCGTTCCAAAATAACAAATACATTTTCGGGCAGTGGAGGTTTTTGGTGTGAAGAGAGTGAAGGGGCCCTTCACCTTCTTTGCACTTAAAAATTAAAGAATCATGCAATCAATATTTATTTGAAAATTCTCAGTCTAGCTGCTTCCAGAGTTTTTTCTCTGGAAACATTTTCCAATGTTTCTCTCTCTCTCTCTCTCTCTCTCTCTCTCTCTCTCTGCAGTCCGCACTGCTTCACAAGACTGCGTATTCTCAGGCGACAGGTTGGCAAACGACACTCGACAGAAAGGGAATCTATGCTCTATCTCTCTCTAATCGCCTGCTTGCTATGAATGTGAAGAGACACTGCCTCCCAGACCCAGTCTCTCCCTCTAGATTATATTGTTGCTATGACAACGTGGCGTAAAACATATTTTCTGCTTGCAATTTTAAACCTGTAAGTGCTGGGATGTAAGAATCGTTTCATGTCCTTCGCAACTAACTGTGAATCATGCTTGCTTAGGGGCCTAGGGGCCAGGGGAGGGATACACCAACATCACACTCAAGAGTCAAGCTTTCGTTATTGTTACAATGCCTTGTGGAAGTTATCTTTGTGTTTGCGAAATGAATCAATTAATGACATAGTTTGTAATTCCAGCTTTCTCCAGGTGGAAAGATAAGGATAAGAAAGACATGTTAATAGTTGGAACACCTACCACGCCATTAAATCTTTGTACAAAAACGGAAAAGAACGGTGAATGCTATAATGCTAATTTTAAAACACATTGGTTTTCCGAATTTCCGTGGTTGTGCAGTAGCTGCAGTTTAGAAAGACTATTTTGTTGGCCCTGTTTACTTTTTAATACTAATTATAGTGTCTGGAATAGGAAGGATTTTTGGATTTTAAGAACATTACGCGAGCTGTAAATAAGCATAAAAATTCCGCTTAACACCTGAAATGCAAACTACAATTGAACACTTGTTTAAAGAACAGAAATACAATTTCTGACGCTCTACAGGAAAATGGAAGGCTGTTTATAGTTCAATTCAATGAAACTGTTCGTATGAATAAATCATTTTCTCAGCTGGTTATAGATGCTGTGCTATATTTAGTTAAGCAAGAACTTGGACTTAGGGGGCACGATGAACGTGTAAGTTCAATAAACCGTGGAAATTTTAAGGAACTGCTTGCTTTATTAATATCGAGAAGTTCATTATAAATTCAAAATCACCGTTTGAAAATTAATAGTGTATTCAGTGGGGACTCTAAGACAATTCAAAATAATCCATAAACTGCATATCTGAATAGGAGGTACATACAAGATTAGGTAAAATATGAAATTCATAACAGTAACTTTTTTTTTTTGCTTTTGAATTTGATGATAGCACAGATATAACTCAAACATCACAGTGTTTTATCATAATAAGATGTATGAATTTTGAAGAAAATGTTTTTGAGGGTTTTCTAGGGTTCCATGATATTAATGCTGATAGAACATCGGAGAAATTGAAATTGAGTTTTATTTATGGACGCTCTTTAACTACTATGGTTCTTAGCGTCCCATTTTATATTGGGCGTGAAACACCGGTAATTTTGCTCAGAGGCCTCTTTATCAGGCTTGAGGTTCTTTTACGTGCCGTAAATCTACAACATGGGACCACCGGCTTTACCTCCCTTCCGAAGGGATTTTTACGCTAAGAAAAAATCCATCGCCCTCCGCCGGGTTTGAACCCGCGACCTTGGGAACCAGAGGCTAGCACGGTACCACTAGTCCACGGAGGACGACGAACATCGGAGGCTTTTGTTTAATCTTCTGGATGTTTTTATACAAGAACAAATTAATGGCTCAATTTTATGATCGAGCAAGTGTAATGACAGGTCTTCATGAGAAAATTAAAGATAAAGCATCTCAATCTGTTTTTTTTTTTTTTTTTTGGTATTGCTTAGCTCATCGACTGAAGTTGCTGCTTCAACAAAGTTTAAATGGCATTTATAAATGTCGCATATTTTTTGCAAGTGGGATTCCTTCATTTTCTAATATTCTTCATAAAGAACACGTTGCTAGATTTATTTTCAGCTAGATATATTCCAACCTTAGCAGAAACTCCTGGCGTTCTAATTCAGAACTACTCACTGTCATTGTAGAAGACTGGGAGAAAGTTAAACAAGTGTTTGAGCATATTATGAATGACAAGCAATCTTGATAAAAATCAATTCAGCTCAGTAAGGAATTTTTGAACGAAACGAGTAGTGTCGAATTTACAGTTCTGGTTGTAGTGTTCAATGACATTTTTCTTTAACAAACATTCTTTTCGAAGTTTTGCAAAAGAGATCACTAGATATTGCTTATTGCATTTCAATTGGAAATTACGCTGAAGATTTTTCTTCTTCAGCTCTTGAAATTTTATAACGGTGTTATTCAAATATATTTCAAATAATTGATCATTTAAGGAATAAACTGCATCTTTTGTATGTTGATGAGGTGTATAGATATGTTACTACACTGGAGTATTTTAAATTGTGCCAATAAAATAAGGATGTATTTGAGGAATCGTGCAAGTTATTTGCTTTAGTTTTAAGAATTCCATCCACAAGTGCATCAGTGGAGAGAAGTTTTTCGTGTTCGAAAAGAATTAAATATGTCACTAGAAACACTATATCACAAGGCAGAAACACATCATTAGCGAACAACTCTATCCAGAAGGAACTTTTGTGTAAACTTATAAGGAATGAGCCATTTTATGACTAAGTTTGCTGCTGTCAAAGACCGGAGGATTGACTTATATACAAGAAATAAAATAGGTGAGTTTCGCATGATAATTATTATTTAACTAAACTATTATGTTAATTTGGCTATTATTGTTTATTAAAGTCTGCAGCCCTTCACCTACTATTTAAGGCACGGGTCGCTACTATTTTCGAGTATTTGCAAATAACCGTGCAAGATATTCTTGGTCCACTGTTGCTTCAATGACTCGGGTTCTTTCGCAACAAGTCGTGACTCTTCGTTTCGGTATCCAAAAAACTGTCTCCTCCACCCCCGCCTTCTGCTCCTTCCACCATGCACACACGAATTCATAATACACTATTAACAACAATACATCTACATATTTATTATAATTACTGTTCATTTAACTCGCGCGTCGTCCTCCGTGGTGTAGTGGTTACCATGCTAGCCTCTAGTTCCCGAGGTCGCGGGTTCAAACCCGGCGGAGGGTGGTGGATTTTTTCGGTCGTAAAAATCCTTAGCATGGCTTCCTTCGGAAGGAAAGTAAAGCCGGTGGTCCCGTGTGGTCCCGTGTCTTAGATTTACGGCACGTAAAAGAAGTTGAAGCCTGATAAAGAGGCCTCTGAGCAAAATTACCGTCTTTCACGCCCAATATAGAATGGGACGCTAAAGATCATAGCAGTTAAAGAGTGTCCATAAATAAAACTCAATTTAATTTAACTCGCGTTAAAATAATTTTTCACCACCACCACCAGCATAGAAACCAATATCAGTTTCCATGATGTTAATGATTATGTGCTCCCAAACAGCATTTCAAGTAATTGGCTTTTGTATGGGTATCGTAAGAGCTGAATAGTGTAATTAAATCTAATTGGCGGATAGATTTCTAGTGGGCATTGCACTCCATTGGAACTTGGGAACGGGAGCGGTTTCAAGGTCACGACTTATACATACTTTTCTTTTATTTTGAAATTTTATAGTCGCTTTAACACATTAGTCATATCGCCACTTTATAACTTTTTATAAAATAAATATTTAACAATAAAACAATGAGGTTATTTAACATACGTGCAATTTTGAACCATTACAATGAACTAGTATAAAACTGTGACATTATAACTAATCAAATTTATTGAA
This sequence comes from Deroplatys truncata, assembly GCA_030765065.1. Lineage (NCBI taxonomy): Eukaryota > Metazoa > Arthropoda > Insecta > Mantodea > Mantidae > Deroplatys > Deroplatys truncata. The sequence continues at coordinate 117,903,298 of CM060980.1, forward strand.
CATTATATACATTTATAGAAATTTATGCTTTTAAAAAATTCAACTATCTTAGGGTACATCGAATAGTTGAGTGCTGTTTGTAAATCATTGGGTATCTGGGAGTGTTGTCCCCATTGATCGTATTGTGGACATACCACGATTAAGTGTTTCGTCGTTAACAGTATGTTACACTGGTAGCAGATGTGTGATTGGTCCTTTGAAAGAAGATAACTGTGCGTGATCTTGGTATGGCCATTCTCAGTCGGGATATTAAAACCTGATCTTGTCTTGAACAGAATTACTGGGAAAATGTGTCGAAAAATTCGATATTATATCACGGAGTTTGCTTCTCGTGGAGTCAAGCCATCCTGTCTTCCACTGTTGGTAGAGCTACTTTTTATTGGTTGAGATAACATCATGGGATGGTGTAGTTATAGTTGAGTCACTTAGTGGATGTTTAGTGGCTTCTTTTGCTGCCTGATCGGCCAATTCGTTGCCTTGTATTCCAATGTGGAATGGAATCCATACTAAAGACATTTGCTTTCCTTGTTTATTGGCTCTATGAAGTAGTGATTGAATTTCTTGTGTAAGAATATGGGTTGATGACAGATTGTTTATTGCAAGTAGTGCACTTTTAGAATCGAGTATTCAAAACATAAATCACAGCTTGTTTAATTGCAAACAGTTCACTTGAGAAGGTGGTACATAAATCAGGAAGTTCGAATAACATAGTATTTGTAACTGTGATATTGTAACGCAACGTAGTCTCTACGATTAGAGCGTTGTTTTTGGAAACGGTTTCAAAAATACTCCAAAAATAACGTTAGTGCAAAGTTGGAGAATTGTTATTTTGGAATTGTGTAACTGGATCTAGTGTTATTTTTGTTCTACCTGTAAACGAATTTATGTTGCCATGCGCTAAGCGGGCTGGTGAATCCTGTTCATAGTGTTGAAGGTTGCGAATAGGCATTAGAACAAGATGAAATTTTAATATAAATTTGTAGTAACAGTAACTTCACCTCCCAAAAATAGCGCAAAATTATTAACACAGAGGCTAGCACTGTAAGCGCTTCCTCTCACTCAGTTTCGCTACGTCAGCGTTTCATCTGACATAACTTTGTGATATCTTAAATTGGTGGGAAATTTAAAAAAGAAATTTAGACCATATTCGCCTCATTTACGCTGTTTGTCTTAAAGCAAATAAACAGCAAAGCGAAAGGAATGAATAACTTGTGTTCTTTTGTGAAAGTCTACATGCGAGTTTGTCCACGTATAAATCGGAATCCTCGTTTATGCTACTGTTTCCTTCTGTGATTCACTTAATTCACTAGCTGCAACAAATTAATTGGTGATTTAGCTACCCAATATCTTTATTTTTATACCTCTTCTACAAGAAAAGAAAGCTTATTTCTCTATCTATTTTCTGCTAATCAAGATACATGTTTGCAGAAATGGTTTCATTACACTTTTCTATGTACGTACTTATAGAGGAGGCTGAAATGATAGTCAAATATTTAAGAAGCTGTCGGCATATGCTGGCTTTGAAATTTCATGCTCTTTTGTATGACATCGCGAGAAACTAATTGGGGACCAAGCAATTAAAAAAACTATTAAAGCACCCAAGAAGTATTAAGAAATTCAGACCAGCTAATCAATATATCGAAAATGGTTAATGTCATAAAAAAATATTTAACATACTTTACGTGTTTTAAGAGATCTAAATTTTTATGCAGTAAATTTTTATTTATCTCTTATGGTTCACCACTTATTAAGAATTGTACAAAATACATTCAGAATGAAGTGGACTTTACAAGCTATTCTCAGAAAAATTCAAGATGTACATTTTATTAGTGATGTTAATATCTTAAACATATTATGTGTTAATCAAAAGCGTTAGAGGCAATTTTGAATAAAGCAACAATAATAAAACGCTTTCCATGTGAAGAGTAGTTTGGAGTAGGGTATTTTCTAGGAAACCTTCTGTCACATCTTTGGAAGGTGCTGAATTTAAATACTAAGTTTGGTATTTATCCGAGATTTCTTTTTTGAGTTAAGCTATTCATGCATAAATATTCAGACACAAACTATACACGAATCTTTTTCTAAAAGTGCTCCTTTTGGGTTTAGGGTGATCTTAAAACATGTATTTCTGGTGAAATATCAACACAAAATATTTTGGGAAGAATACAATGCCATCTCTATCTACCATTTGTATGTGGTAGAGAAAGTAATAAATAAATCGTGTGGTTTTAATCGTGTGCCTTTTCACAAATTCATAACATTCGTAAACAAGGTATTTAACAAGTTTTCCTCCTTCCTCTGGAGATAATATCTCTGCGTTTTCTATGACCATTGTTCCTGTAGCCGGAAACATGGTAAATATGGTCTGAAAATCCCTACTAATTTTTGCTTCGAAACAATGGTGAAGTGTATAAGATTTTCCCCAAACTTTTATACAGAATGGTACACCTACATATGTATATACATAGCTTGATTGTTATATTGAATAAAATATTCTAGTAACGTTTTTTTCCTCCAAGCTCTAGATTCGCTATACAAAAATGGTTTATATGGGACATTTATGATGCCATTACTCTGTGATGTGGTTTTACTGTAAAAGCGCGAAGGCTATTGTCAATTGAAAATGAATGCAATTGATTTTGTTTCTATTTTGTTTTGAAGAACCAAAAAATTGTTTTCGCACAATTCCTCTCTGAAATTTCTTCAGAATTGCAATATTTGTGGCGGACATATGATAACGCCGTCCGGTAAGAGATACTGCGACCGATCCCTGACCTGTGTCACGCCTCTAGGGTTTTTGGTTCCAGTAGATAACAGCAGCTGTACTTTGCAACGAGGTGAAACTAGGTCGTATGCCCGGCGTAAAAACGTCAACCATGATGCCTTGTGTATATCGATACTACTTAAAAACTGTCTTAATGTTTATAGAACGGGGACAAATCCTTGCAAAAACTTTTTGGAAGCCGTAGCACACACACTCTCTCTCTCCCTCCCTCTCTCTCTCTCTTTCTCTCTCTCTCTCTCTCTCTCCGTGTTTAACACAGACATAGAAAGTTTGAAGTGTCACACTGCAGAGAGGGCCAACAACATCAACCAATGGTACAGTGTGATTTATGAAGAACTGACGCATTTCCTTCTTTAATTATTCTGTTCGAAATTCATTCAAGCTCCAATTTTAGCACCAAATTAGGCAGAATGTTCTGGAATTTCGATTGCCTGTCACTAGATGCGCAGATGTTCATGTTTTATTCGTAATTGGTAGTTCCATTGCCGGCAACTGTTTTTAAGATTTTGTTCTAGTCAACGTGAAAATGGAGTACACGTTAAATGAACGATTCTTCCTTGTAAAGCAGTACTGGATTACGAATTCAATTACAGTTACTCAAAGGACATACCAGAGAGAATTTGGTGTTCGGAACCCTCCCCAAAGAAACACAATACTGGGACTGATAAACAAATTGGAAACAACTGGATCTCTGATGAGTGAAAAAGGCAAAGCTCGTTCATTCTAGGCTTCCCACGGTTGTTGTTGACATAAGAGCACGACTGGATCAGTCACCCAAAAATCATTAAGATGTTTGTCGCAGGAGACAGGGTACACAGTGTGTCAGAGAGCTGTGAAAAGTGCAGGCGTAAAGCCGTATAGGATTACGATTGTCCATCAGTTACAGGGACCAGATAAGGATAGACGACTGGATTATTGTCGTTGGCGTCAGGCGTTCATTGTGCAAAATCCTGCCCATCACATGGTTCACAAATGAAGTATGGTTCCATTTATCCGGCTATGTGAACTGAAATAATTCACGCTATTGGGTCAGCGAAAATCTACATGTTATTCATGAAGCACCTGTGCACCCGGTTAAAATCGGAGTTTGGTGCGCAATATCCGCACAGAGAATAGTGGAGCAATTTTTTTTAAACAATGTGAATACTGCAGAGTACCGACGGATTTTCATGGAGTTTGCTGAGCAACTAGACGATGTAGAGCTGAACCAAGGATATTTTCAGCAGGACGGCGCTACATGCCATATATCAAATGAATCCGTGGCACTAATTGCAAGTTTCTTTAACGACCGGATAATTTACAAGAATCTGTGGCCACCGAGATCTCCGGATTTCACATCGCTGGACTTCCTTTTATGGGGTTACCTAAAAGACAAGGTTTATGCCACACGTACCCAGGCATTGGACGATTTGAAGCACAACATTGCACAGGAGATTCAAGCTATTGACAATAGAGTCCTCCAACGAGTGGCCAGTAACATGGAACGAGTATTGAGTTGTGCCTTATGCAGGATGGAGGACATTTTCAACATTTGCTATAGAGGTAAATAATCTCCCAAATTTCCTCTGCATTTCAGGTATAATAAGCTGTCGCTAACATAACTCGTTTTGAAACAATTAAAGAAATGAATGTGTCCGTTCTTCATAAATTACCTGTACATTACAATATTAGGATGGGAAGCGTGCTTCAACAGATTCGAGGAAACGAAGTCGAGTTTTTCTGTTTCTGAGACTCTTTTATACATTTCACACACATGTATCGCATACTATTCTTTAAACGATGGACATTAATATTAATTAAAATATTAAATCAAATGACTACTATGAGACAGGAACACTTGAAAGTCGTCTGCTATGAGAAAGGAACAGTTCTACAGTAGTTCCGTTTACTTCTGCTGAAATAAATAACACCAGTACATTCAATTTGAAGGAAACGGATTGTCTACCAATTGTACTTTCACATTCAATATTATAAAACACATGTTTGATGTTAACCGTTCCGCCATCGCACATGTTCTATTTTGTCCATGAGTACTGCGATTTCTTTTGTTTAAATAGCAACCAGGTTGGGTGTGGGATTAATTTACGACCCATGGCAACATTGGTATGTACTACAAATTAATCTCATTGTCCAAAAACAAATCTGATTCAAGAAATTGCATTCTGGGGCTGCGTAGGTAACATCTGGAAACCAGTGATAGCTTACATAGTTGAAGCTCCGTTAGAATGCGATTATATCAGGGCCTAGAATTCGTGTATTTAGATACTAGTGACAGATGAAGCGCGATGTGCAAATATCTTCAGTTTTCACAAGTGCGCAAGCGGGGATAAGCATGCCTAAAGGCAAGTTCGTTTTCAAGTACGATTTCCCAACAACCTGTGTCAATGTTTCATTTCGCTTTCCTGCTTAAAGTGGTTCTTACTTTAACGTATATCTTGCTTTAGTGCATTCATTTTGTGAAGATTTTCTTTCAGTTTTTCATGCTGTTAAATATCATTCTAAAATATGACTAAAGTGGAAGCATTTCATTCTCTCTATTCCATCATGATAGGAGTATTTATTCGCCCAAAGCTGACCTGGCCTATTATAGCGGTATAGCACGTACTTGAGTACTGCTAAGTTGCCAAGTATTGCATTGCAAATAGTTACTTTTGGTGAAATGCTTGGAGATGGACCAAAAGCTATGAAGGATTTTCTGTTCCTTTAAATGACATTTTCCTAGTTAAAAAGTGGACGACTATATTGTAACGCAGCGACTGAGGCCCAAGGTTATCAGGAGGTCGGTGCCGGGCGGTCGGAGTAAACAACGATAACTGCCACTCGCCAACGTAAACACCGGGCGCGCTATCGGCAGATAACTAGAACCATCTAGAAGCTTCTTCCCCCCCCCTCATCCAGAGAATGTGTGAAATAGTTCTAGAACGTTCGAAAACCTTGTGGAAGAATTCCACTGTCTATATAAGCGAGCGCTCTCGCGGGAGTGGGTCAGTCAGTGCGAGTCGAGTGTGAGTTGAGTTGCATCGGTCAATCAGTGAGCGGGCGAGTTGACGGGTGAGTTTCCCGAGCGACAAGAGCGATTCTCTGAGCGAGTTGGTGACGACTGTTGTCATGTGCAGCGAATGCGCGGCGACGGATTGTGGAGGTTGTATTCGACTCCCTGGCAAGTGAACCGTACGCGTGAAGAGGCTGCGTCCCAAAAGAAGTGAAAAGACGGAGAATTGAATACTTCACCTTAGTGAGTGATCGACTGAAGTGAAGTTCCAGTGAAAGTTGAACTAGATAGAACAACTAAACAGTGACAGTAAGAACTGAGAGAGTGACAGTTGAAAACTGGACAAAGTCACAATATCCCTTCCAACTAGCATAATATAATTTCAGCTCCGTTAGTGCAGCGATTTGCCTACAGATTCGAAGTGAAATTCCTATTTATCACAATTTTAAGGCAAGGGGCTTAACCTTTTGTGTACAGTAAGCTCTTGTTATTGGTATTAAGATTTAATAGCATTTTAATATGGATAAAAGTAGTAAAAATGACTTTAAAATGACTTGTGAGGCATTTAATATGTAGGGACATTTAAATGTGAAGCAATTAAAGGTACTTAGAAGGCACGTAGGAAGATTTGGCCTTACAGATTATAATTTTAAAATGTGTTTTTTCTAGAGAAAATCGCCAACATTTCAACCATGAGCTCCACTTTTAATAGGCTCTCTATATAAGTCACCATTAGCATTAGAATTTGTCAGACAGAGGGGGCCCAGCCACTGCAGCTCAGCAGCGCACGTAAGCCATTGTAGGCCAATGGTGACTTACGTGATCCCTGGGAGGAAGAAATAAACAGCGATCAGATCCGGACGACGATGCGCGTTAGTAAGATGGGGTCCCTAACGATTCCAGAATTACACCAATCCTGACGCCGGTGCGAGCCTGCCTGTTCCATTTCTAACTCGGGGGTCCCAGGACGAACGAGCGCCCCTCCCCCCAAGGAAGGGGCATCAGCCGGCTAGTCAAGCGTCAGGAAGAAATCTTTACACAGCGCAAACTCCACCGTCACGTCGCAACGCACCAATCGCCGTCGGCTGGTTCTACAACCCTGAAACATATGAAAGGAAATTCGTGGCAAAAGAGGAACCACCCCAGCATTTGACTATCGATCTGCGAAAACCACGAAAAACCACAAGGTAAAAGTGGCCGACCCGACGGAAATCGAACCCGGGAACTCCAAAATGCAAGCCTAACACGTTACAGCCGAGCCATCTGGCTCAGTATAGATCACTATTAATTCTGTATCGAATTCAACCAAACTTGGATAGAAAAGGGGTAAATTCACATGAACTGTAATTTCAACGAGTTCTGCTTATTTATGTAGTAAGATTTGGTCTTTCTTTAGTGGTTTTATAAATTATAGAAACGTATAGGCAGTTCATTCAGAAGAAACCTTCAAGAAAACATTCACAGAAAATTAAAGATATACCTTGTATTAGTCATGCAAATATCTTAAACACATGGAATTTTAATCAAAATAGTTACGGCATTTTTGAAAAAACTATAAACATGGAGAAAAAGGGTAAGGGTAGTATAGTATAGGGTAAGAATTTTTCTTGAAAATCTTCGAATAGCATCCTTGGAAGATGCTGGACTTAAATGCCAAACTTGGGATTTATCCGAATTTTCGTTTTTGCATTATTCTGCATACACATGCGGGCACGCTTCTATAGTTCCCCCACCAAAAAAGAAGTTTGGTGATACTGGGAATTTCAAAACCTGTATTTCACATGAAATTTCGATATATAATTTTTGGGTGGAGTGCAATATTTCCTCTATCTGGTACAGGTAGGTAGTAGAGAAAGTGAAAAGAAAAATGTGTTCCTGACAGTTTGGGAACATTATACATATTTTAATTTAAAAAAAAGCGTATTTAATTTGTTCATTTCTTTGTTAAAATACAGTTTGCCAACACAATTCCGTAGTCTAGCAGCATGTTCTTGACATTATTCCGGCCTCTTGTCACGAGACAATGGACATACATGAGGAAGACAAATGGACAAGGAATGGACCTTGGTGAGAACAGCGTCTTCCTAGCGTTTCAGCATCATCCTTCTTTTCAGGTCAGAAGGGCAGATCTTGACACGTGCTACTACAATCACGTTGGTGTGAATGACTTCTGCAACGTTATGCAATTACAGCAAATAACTTGTTTCCAAACTAAGCACAAAGAGACATACAGAATCTAAACATAGTGCACGATCACATATTACACGCTCTCATCATCAAATATTGTATAATGGATAATTTCGGTGAATGACATAAAACGACGACAGTCTTTAGAGCTGGAACAGTGATCACTGTGGCAGTATTTTCAACTTTGCTTCCGAGTTCTTAGATTTATTTGATAGCTAGCAGAAGATAAATTTGCACGACATCTTGAGATTTATCATAATGCCTCTTATTATCACATTCACAAAAATGACTCCTGAGTTTCGCAAAAACAATCATCGTTGAAGCTTCCGGTGGAGTGAGTTGATTTCAATTTTCTTCTTAAACGATTACCATGCCTCTTCAAATAATTATATTTTGTATCTGGCTAAAAAATGTTGTATTAGTGGCATTCATTTTTCCAAATATCGCTAAATGATTTGTATTTTTCGTGTTTATTCACTCTTTCTACCGGCTACCTATGGTAAATAGAATTAATATATCCCACCCAAAATTAATCGAGATTACTCAAGATGTGCATTTTGAGGACCCTAAACCCATAAGAAAATTCTTAGGGGGAAAAATGCTCACGCATGCGTCTGTGAACAGTGTAACTCAAGAACAAGAAGTTGGATTAAGGGCCACTCAGGAGTTAAAAACATTATTTTAGATTTGGTTACTTTGGCATTTCTTCAATTAATAGGCCAAACATTGACTGAATTCTACCTCTAAATGCGATAAAACTGAAGATATTTAAATGACTGCATAAACGCAGGAGGGAGGTGTGGATCGAGTGAACGCTACTTCCCGAAGTTCATTTTTTCTGTATTTTTATCGCTATTTATTATAGTAAATATGTCAAATCTGTCTTAAAATTTGACGGTAAATTTAGTTCGATTATGCGAATAACCTAAATTTTCACTTATTAGAATTAATTAGAGAAATAATTACATAAGTTTAAGTATAGTATTTATCAAAACCTAACATTTATAACATTTGACCCTAATTTATATTTTGAAAAACCAATACTTTGAGTTATTTCCATTACATTTATCCACAGCATAACCAAAACACTTGAATTTCAGTTAATATTAACTTTAAAAAAATTGGATTCAATTTTGGAATCCATTTAAGTCCACAGAAATTGATTCTAGAGCCCTGACCATTTGTAGTATTAATTATTAACTTTCTTCGAATGCATTTTAAAAATTCATCAAATTTGATCAAACAAAAAAGCTTTGAAAAACTCCTGAATATCCTCTTAATATCAAATTTCGTATTTAAGTCAGCATTTTTCAAGGATGCAGCACAAAAATGTTCACGAACTCCCCCCTCCCAAACTACCCTTTCATAACTTTTATTTTCTCAAAAAGTTTCTAATTTTGATTAAAACAACATATGTTTGAGATAGTAAGTGAAGAATGATAATGCATATCTTGAATTTTCTGTAAATAACCTGTGATGTCCTGTTCCTTGTGACTAAGTTTTGTATAATTGTGTATAACTGGAAAACCCAAGAGACATGTAAAAGCTTACTATAGAAAAAAACAGAGCTCATTAAAATACACAATTTCTATGAATGCATTTTCCTGTAGTGTTTGCGGTTTTTAAGATAATCCAACTTGTATGTTTATATGTCATCTGACGGAACATGTTTGAAAGTTTGCGATTCTTCTTTGCTGTTTTCCTTCGCATGAGATCGTTACTACGGCTTGTGATATAAACATCTGAATGTCATTTCTTCATGTTATTCCCTTACTGCTTTGGGGAGTAAATTTCCATTAGTCTGTAAAACTGATCTTTCTCCCGTTAATTATTTTCTACGTTTATTCATAAGTAGTATATTTTTAAATGCGAAGCTGGTGTCCTTCCTATAGTCGGAGATTGTAATGTATGACATACAACGTTTTTCTTCTACTTGCGTAATAGCTACGAACTTGTACGTATGAATTCGCAGGCTGCCCACTTCGCCAGCCTTATGCACATGCACTCTTCGTGTTATGGCCTAGAGAACTTACGAAAGCTTCTTGCTGCTCATGGCTAGTCCAGCTCTGGTTTATATCTTTAGTACCTAACTGAATTCTGCTACTATAGCTGCTACTGGGCCATATCTTGATGCATGCGTGACATTTTGACAGAAAAATAATATGAAATGGCTATACTAAATAGTTTTATTTTTATACTTAGGACTTTAGAAAGTGGCGACCTTACCACGTGAGCCCCAGAGTACACTGACCCGGTGTGCAGTATCGGTATGGATCCCAGCTCAGGGTTACGAGTGAAATCCTCAACGGCATCACAGTGGAGAAGATGGATTTCGCTACAGTGGAGATGGCAGAAGAGGCAACCCTAGCACACAAGGGTTAATGGGTGTACCTGCTAGCTTTGCAGTTTAGGTAAGGGATTACCGAAGGCTAAGAGAATTCACCCTGGCAGAAAACCCTGGTCCTACAGGTTGGGGGATATGTGTTTTCCTTGAAACTAAAAGAAATAGTAAAGAATCAGTAGATTTGGGGTGCTTATGATTGATTCTGGGATTCACAGATGAACATGCAAAGTCTAGAGTTGCGTAATGGTACATCAAAAATTAAGAAACCAAATCATTTCTTATGCATGAATCTCAGATAGAATCGTGACCCTTAGGATTAAAACTGGAAGAAGTCATATGTCAATTATCGGAGATTGTGCCTCCTGTAAAGATCTTTAAGTTTTATCCAGATTTCATAAAGCAATAGATAAACTGAAATACAATGATTACTGGGTAATTCTAGGCGATTTAAATGCAAGAATTGGTAAGGACCCACCTTTAGAGTGCATGGACTCAATGGGAGTACAAATATGTAATAATAATAGAATGCTACTGTGTTTTAAATAACCTTAGAATGATGAATATATACTTCAGACATCTACAGATACATAAATTCACTTAAGAAGCCAGAGGGCAAAGATCAATTATTGACTATGTGATTGTGAATCAGAAATTTAAGTCTAATGTAGCTGATTGCAGGATGTATAGAGGAAGTGAAATACTCAGTGTCATAAATTAGTCAGTCATCTTAGAACTCCGCATATATACATTACTAAGAAAATGCAAAAGAGCCACAATAAGGAAGAGCCGTTTAAAGTTTATCTTGTGGAAGATGGTATCATTAAATACTTATGTCAAAAGAGGATAAATAAGGAACTAATAAACAAAGAATTTACAAATGATACACAAATGGAATGGAAAACCATAAAATAGGTGATAAAACAAGCAAGCTTAGAAAGCCTAGAATGTAAAAAGCCAAAAAAGAAGGATTGGATATAATTGGGTTTAAGGTGCCGACAGAGGCGGCATCTTCAATTGAGGATGGAAGGACGTCTTCTTCCGAAAGTACTTCTACTACGGCCATCAAAACCAACTGCCTTTGTGATGTGAGTAATAATAAGCCGACTCAACATACTTTTAATAATAAGATTGTTTATACTTTGTTATATGCCGACGATGTGGCTATTCTGGGCAAAACGGAGGATCAGTTACAGGTCCCGGTCCATAACTTATTAAAATTTCCAAAAATTATGATATAAATATTTCTCTCGACAAGGCAAAATCCATAGCAATGAAAGAAAAAGAACCATTTAGAATTAAAATTGTGACAGAATAAAAATATTTAAACAGGTTGCAACATTTATATTTAGGTAATACTATTTCAGTTTTTAATACGAATGAAATAGATACAAAATTAAATGAACTGATAAAAAGAAAATTTTGAAAAAATATATCAGGAAGTGTACAATTAAAATGACATAAAATGATATCAAAACTGATGATAATGTTTGGTTCCGAAACTTGGATTTTAAAAAAGACAGAATGAGAAAAAGCTGGAAGACCAACACATGAGATTGAGGTCCTTAATGGGAGTCACCTTTAGAGACCGCATTACCAGTAAAATCATAAGAGGAGAGTTAGGAGTTTCAAACATGGTCGAGGAAGTAAAAAAGTACAAACAAAAATGGAAAGAACATCTTTTTAGAATGGATGGTCAAAGAATACCGAAGTCAGCATTTCAGTATAGGCTAGTGGGAAAGAGAGATGTGGGTAGACCTGAGAAGAGTTAGGAGTGAATCTCGGAACAGACCCTGGTGGCCTAATCCTTGAAAGTCTGAAGAAGAAGAAGAAGAAGAAGAAGAAGAAGAAGAAGAAGAAAAAGATACTTTGGACTTACATTTCTTGCAAGTCAGCAGTAAAAAATGTGAATAGGAGATTTTGGAAAATGCATTTAAAATTATTTCTACATGTGGGACAAATCGAGACAGCTTCTTCTCAGAAAAGTAAACGTTTGATTAGTTTCGTTATGCCAGTGCATAACTTTTAACAAAACATATTGCTCTGAATTAAGTATTCCCCTTTATAGGCGATACAGCGTAAACTATTCAAAATTATAACACACATAAAACTTAATATGAAAATGCTTCACGGAGGACTATCATCTTGGGCAATAAGTTAAGCGTTCTGTATTGCGTGGATATTAGATAATTAACACACGAAGTAAAGATACTCACATTATTTAAAATAACCAAAAGTATACATTCCATTATTATGTTTAAAAACGCTTCAATTTTTGGTACAGTGACTTGTGACATGCAATGATCCTCTTATTTTAGCTTCCTTTATTGCCTTACTGTATGAGATATTACATACAAACCACACGCGGGTCTTAAGCTTGTTATTGGTACCAAAATTAGTGGTTCTGTTTATTGGTTTGTACATATCCCCACTAAAAAGATAATTTATAGGCACGTGCAATTTGTACTACATGGAAATGTAGTAGAGGTCTGTACGGGCTCAGGCCGGGCTCGGCTTACTTTGAAAAATGTTTGTCAGGCTCCGGTTTGAAAATAAGATGAAGAAAAGTTAATTTATGACATTGAACATGCTTGGTATTATATTTTCACATAAATATCTTAAATGTATGGTATTATAATCAAAATCATTAGCGCCGTTTTCTAGAAAATAAAAAATAACGAAAATTTTCAAGTAAAGGGAAAATAAAGCCAACAAAATTAATTTGTCGCATTTTTAGTCCACTATGTTGAGAAACCTGGGATAGCACCATTATCGCTATACACACAACCATATCCGTAGTAATACTAGTAATAATATATAAATGCTTGCTTCAAGCAATTGTGAATAAGATACACAGCACGGCAGCTGCAAACACCACCTCCCCCGTCCGCCCGCACCCAGGACATTCTGGGCAGCTTGCAGTAATAGGGGCGGCATTTTGTCAATAAGGCAGTATGCCGTCAACATGCCGCTTACTAGATGCGGATTCCAGGACCTCAGTCGCGCCACTATTTCTGTAAAACGGCTCCTTAATTGATTCCAAGGATCTGAGTGCATATCTTACCAGTCCACGCAGCAGGGAAAGTATTCCCATGTCGTTACCGAAAATCCAACCGAAGTCCCTTCGCACCGTAGCCATTCCTTCGGAAGGGAAGTAAAGCCGGTGGTCCCGTGTCGTAGATTTACGGCACGTAAAAGAACCTCAAGCCTGATAAAGACGCCTCTGAGTAAAATTACCGGTTTTTCACGTCCAATATAGAATGGGATGCTAAGGACCATAGTAGTTAAATAGCGTTCATAAATAAAACTCAATTTAATTTAATTTCACCGCAGGCAGCAGTGCTTCGGGATGATGATTATTATTATTAATAAAAGTCCATAACTACAAAATAGTTTTATTTAAGACAATCGGGCCCGCATTGGGTGATACAGTATTAACGTATTCTCGAGCTCGGGCCGGACTTGGGTTGGGTTCAGACCGGACGAACCGCGCCGAGACTAGGAATTTCGGTCCGCGCAGATCTCTAAAATTGAGGCAGTATTTTTAACATTTAAATAATATCAGTCTGATTATATAATATAAAATATAATAACAGCCCGCCTTAAAGCAATATGTGTATAAATAATATATAAACTGTATGTAACAGTCATTGTATTATGTTTATTTTATTATGTACACGTATAATAATGTTATGTGAATGTATTATGTAATTTAACAATGTAGGAGCTGTGAGAATAGAAGCCGAAAGCTGCTAACAATGAGGTAACCTAGAGGCAATAATGAATTAGAAAGTTTAATAATGCTACTAATAATTCTTGGAACAATAATGTAATATTTAAAACGGTTTATAAATAGCCAATCAACAACTAGAAAAAACCTTAAGTTAAATAAAAGCATTATATTGGAGTAGGATTAGCCAATCAGAGACTTGAAATATAGAGTAAAGTGTGCAAATTTAGGCGGTAGAAGCCAGACGCTAGAAGACAGCGTACTCAAGCAGACGCTATTAGGCAGCGTTCCCGAACAGTATTCAATGTGAGACAAAAAAATCATTACGGCGTGAATAATATAAAGTTTACGTGTTAAAAAGTACAAGTAACAATAATCTCACAGCTCTGCAGTAGGATATATCAGTGAAGTGTTATTTAATCGTGTGAAAGATTAACAAAACGAAGTTAAAATACCATTATAATTGTGTAAGGCTTCATTCTTTAGCCACACCAAGCCCTGGTAAGAGATACGTGTTTCTGCAAATTACTGCTGACGCAGCCGAGGCAAATATTCATACAATATAATATTTAAATAAACATTAAAATACAAAGTTGATTTTTAAATGTGGGGGCGAAGGCCACCGGTAAAGTAAACGTGGGGCGAAGGCCACCGGAAAGTTTGTATCGAACGTGCGTGGTCTAAACAACTTCAAGTTTGGCTTTCCAACAGTGAGAAAGATAATCTACTACAAAATGTAGTGAGACATTGTGGCGACAGCGCACAGATGGCTTCAGTACAAGACTAGAGTATTAATCCGTGTTCTCTATATCCATGGTAACAATCACGTGTCTCCATGAAGACGGGAGTGCAGTGAGCATTATTTCTGGGGTAGCCCAAGTATTTAGTCATTAATTCATTAGGGTATTAAAGGTAAAGGCACGTATCATGGAGCGGCACCCCGAACGGGGCCAGAGCGCCGCAAGTAGACCCCAATGGATCTTTTTGCTTCCAACGTGACCCCTGGGAGGGAGGTACTCAAGGGCGACCGAATATGGATGCCGAAGGACGTAGGCATGGACGGGTTCCTAACGTTTCCAGATAGAAAACATCCAACGCCGCTCGGTCCCTGACCACAAGCCACCAACCTCCAGGGTCCCCGGGGCAGCGACGCCAGGGAAGAAACCTTTACAGAGCGCAAGCCACCGCCCAGCCGCAACCCGCCGAACATCGTCGCCTGGTCCTACAACCCTGAAACAGATGACAAGGAACATGATGGGTAGAGGGAATGAGAGGGAGGAGAGTGATGGTAGAAGCATTCGCCTGACGATCCGGGGAAACCACGAAAAACACATAGGCCAGAGTGGATCGATCGCGGGACCCCCCGAATCCGGGAAACAGACATTACCGCCTGAGCCATCCCGCTCGGTCATTGTGTACTAGACTTGAAGGATGAACTTACCTAGGCTGCATGTCATTTCTCTTCCCCGTCTCTGTTTTGAATCACGCTCTCTCTCTTGCACTTCATTCTCTGGAACAGCAACTCATTACTCATTTATCAATTACATATTTCTAATAAACATGTTTATGGTTGTCAATCGTGCATTTCCTCACTTCTCTTCGTCTGTTCAATTATTAGTCTCGAATTTTCTACACACAGTTCCTGCCTCGCCCTAGGAAACGAGAATATAAAAAACACTTGTACTTAACAAAGATATACACTCCAGTCGAGATACAAAGTATTAACTAAGGTCGTTATGCGTCATGAAAGTGTAATTACTGAGTTTGTGGCAGTGCAATTTTCGTTTTACTTTCTCTACCACGCACCTAGTAGGTAAAAAAGGTATTGCATTCCACCCAAAAATTCGATACCGAGTTTCACCGGAAATGTTGAATCGTACATGTTGAATCCAAAAAAAGCATCTTTAGTAAAAGGTCCGTGTGTGTGTGTGTGTGTGTGTGTGTGTGTGTGTGTGTGTGTGTGTGAGAGTGTCATAACTCAAAAAGAAAAAGTCGGATAAACACCAAACTTGGTATTTAAGTTCAGTACCTTCCAAAGATGCGAGACGAAGAATTTCAAAAGAATCCCCACCCCAACATACCCTTTACATGGAACATTTCTCGAAATATTTTATTTTGTAAAAATAGCTTTAATGATTTTTATTAAAATACTACATATTAAAGATATTTATTTAACAAATAAAACGTATACCTATCCTGAATTTTCTGGGAATAGGCTGTGAAGTCCTCTTTATTCGGAAGGAATTTTATATTATCTTGTATAACTGGTAAACATTAAGCGATAGACGAAAACGTACTAAACAAAAAAAAAGGATGTAAATCTCTTTAAATCACACTTTTGATTTCAAATAACTTTTTTATAGCATCAGCTTTTTCAAAAATATGCGTTATTAATGGTTGGAATTATTCAATGCTTAGCCATTCTTTTGAAGTCCTGTCGATATTCAATTGTTTCTCGCGATGTCATGGAAGGAATATGAAATGTTAAGGCCAGCGTCCAGTTCTGAAATATCTGATTCTCTCTATTCCCTTGTATTTACAACTAAATGTGTAATGCAGCTATTTCCGGTAAGGTTTATCTCGATTAAAATGGAGTAGTTAAGAAAATAAACTTTCCTAAGAATATTATACGACAGAGGGTAGAGAAAGTCATGTGAATGTAACACAGACTTTTCTGCATACATTTTATCTGAGAATGGGGAAATGTTTTTGTTTTGTTTTCTATGGCTGTTACTTTAGCTCTACTATTTATGACTTCACAGTGATCATGTAGGAAAGCAGAATTGCTTACTTTGGAAAGAAGTTGTTTTACTTTCTCTTCCATTTAAGTACCAAAGATAGAAGATTCGACCCAATAATTTGACATTGAGGATTACACCGAAGATACGCATTTTGAGTCGAAAACATTAGAAAGGATTTTATGTGTTACACTCACATGACTTTTCCTACTCTTGTACAAACTATTTTTACAAACGCTTATTCTCTATATGCTTCAAGTTAATCGAGATGTTAATCTTATTGCTAATTTTCTTGTAGATGCAAGGGGAATATGGTAGGCTTTAAGCTATAGTCAAATATTTTAAGAGCTGGTTGCTATGTGGAGTATTCCATTCTCTTTGCATTACCAGGACAAAAAAAATGAATAACGAATTTCCATTTGAGTATTGGAACATTTAAGGGAATAACAAGTAATATCTCGAAAATGGTTCACTCAACAAAAAAATGTATATGACATAAATTGTGTATTTTAATGCGATCTAGATTTTTTGTGCAGTAAAATTTTATCTATCTCGTATGGTTTACCAGTTATGCAAAAGTCGTTCACAATGAAGAATACTTTTGGGGACATTCCCGGAAAATTCGAGATATACATTTCATTTGTCATGAAAATATCTTAAACATATGATATTTTAATCAAAATCGTTAGAGCCATTTTTGAGAAAATTAAAATTTTCGAAAAATGTTACATGTAAAGGGCAATCTGGGGTAGGGGGATTTTCTTGAAAACCTTCGTGTCGTATCTCTGGAAGATACTGAACCTAAATACCAAGTTTGGTGTTTATCCGACTGTTCGCTTCTGAGTTATGCTGTTCACAGACAGACAGACACAGACACACACACGGACATGTTTCCAAAAATGCTTTTTTTGCATTCAGGGGGGCCTCAAAACATATATTTCCGGTGAAATCTCGGTATCGAATTTTTGGGTGGAATACAACACTTCCCCTACTTACTATACGTAGTAGAGAAAGTAAAAAGGATCCTGTATGTATATATGTATGTATGCATGTATGTGTGTACGTAGGGTGCGTGTGAGCGCGTGTGTCAGTGTTATCAACTACTTAGTTCCGACAAGCAATTGATTATAACAGTAGTGACTGCAATTTACAATTAAATGGTCTTACGGTTTTTTAAAAAGCTCCAATGTTATCTAGGAGTTTATGTAATTGGTTATTAAAAAAGCAAAAATGTTTTTACATTTGGCAGCAATGATGTGTATATGTGCGCGTACACGCGGCAATATGTGAACATAGCCAAAATGAAACGTCAATTAAATACCGAATTCCATGCTTAAGGTCACGCAACAAAGGTTTTATGGTATTTTCGAAAACAGAAAACATTCACATGGAGAAAATATCGTTTATTTTCTATTTTCATATGCGAAACAGGGGGCAAGTGTTGTTCTTCAGTGTATTTACTACTTAAAGTTCAGCATTTGCAATGAAAGATTAAAGCTTTGAGGTGTTTCGATTCAGAGATTTGGACTGTTAGACAAACTTCCTTCCGCATTCCGCGCAATAGTCAAAATGTTCTCTGTATTTCACGAAATTCGCGTTTTTACTCGTACCTCACCTATGGTAGGCAAAGGAAGTATTGTATTCCATTCAAAATTTCAGCATGTTTTGAGGTCCCCGAGCCCAGGCGTACGTGTGAATAGCATCATTCTAAACCGTAAGGTCATATGAATATGAAACCTTATATTCAAATTCCAGCATCCTTTAAGGATCAAGCATGAAAATGTACAAGAAAGCCCCACAGCACAAACCACCCCTCACATGGAAGGCTTTCTTTAGCTTTAATTTTATCCGATACGGCTCTAACGATTTTGTTTAGAATATTACGTATTTAAAATGAACACGAGGAATAAAATGCATATATGAAATATTCTGTGAGTAATCTGTACTATACTCTTAGTCCTGATGGTACGAGTGCTTAATTTGAAACAATTTTTAAGAAAACGTTTGTCATGAATAACATGGATGGAAAATTAATTTGTATTCAAAGTGTATAATATATAAGGGATACATGCTAATTTTTAATTGCTAGGGAAAGTGTTGAAGGCTCCGCAAAATGTTTTTTAATTGGCTTCCTATACAGGTTTAATGAGTATATGTGTGTATTATTAAACCAGATACATATAGTTTGATTTGTATTAATACCCCAAAATGGCTTTACTTCTGGTTTGGGAAAAATCACGTAAACAAATACAAGAAAGAGATAGAACGCAGAGAAAGAGAGAGAGAGAGAGAGAGAGAGAGAGAGAGAAAAGAAGAGGCACATTGTTTCTAAACAAGACAACGCGAGGAAAGCTGAGGGTCCTACTAGTAATAACATAAAATAAGTTCAGGAAATGTGGTTATTTTAAACACGGGAGAAAAAAGGCTGCATCGACTTTAATATGTAGTTGGAAGATAAAGCGGTAAAATATATATAATTTTATATGGTGTATAAAAATTAACAACTTACTAAGAATAAAACATTTATACTAATTAAATATAGAAAAAGAAGAAGAATATGAGACAATCGGACATTGCTTTTGAGCTAAAGTATGTTCTCCCACTACACCGAATATTTAAACAGATAATTCTGCTCCTAGGGGGTATATAAACGGGCAGGAATGTCGTATCGTAATGAAACATGAAGTTGTTAAAACATTCTCCAGTAAGTCATCGACATCATATTGGCGGACAGAATTTAGACTAGATTACGCAAACACATAAAATATTAATAATAACCATCGTGACCCTAAACCACTATCAAGAAAACTACTTTAGTTTGAAATGATCGCTAAACAACTGTAGTTTCACAATGCGTATCGGTAACTCACGTGGTTACATAAGAGCCACGTGACCCGGGCGAGCCCAGCAAAAGAGGACGTCCTGGTTACACCTACACCCAGCACCATGTCTCTCAGGTTGTCGACCTGCAACGTGCTGCAGGTTGGGCAACTCTCGCGAATATTTGCCAGATGCAGGTTCCGCAAACATCTCCCAGGCGGGCTATCAAATCGCAGTCCAGGCTGCAACAGAGTAACGCAGATTGGTGGGGAGGACCATCCTGTCGGAATCCAGAATGGAATAGTGTGACATCACATCAACGCGGGTTGATGACGAGAACCATCCTGTTGCAATCTATCACAGCAAACGGTGAAGACTTTTAACTGGAATAGCACAGGCAAAGTGGTGTCGGGCAATCACAATGCAGTCTGGACTGAAACAGGAAGAATCCCTGGAGCGCAGGCAGTTGTTGTATCTCAGTTCAGAGTTAAAACACCACAGGCAGGGCTATCATAACGCAGCTCAGACTGAAATAAGTGTTTAATGGCATTGGCTCAGCAGACTGTTACGCATTATCACAATACAGTACAGGCAGCCCTGTCCAGCGTATTCCAAATGGTGCTTTCAGGGTGCAGTTCCCAGTTGCCATAGGACAATGCATATAAAACATCTGAATAATCTACAGAATTGGTTATTTTAATGCATCCTATTAAATGGAATTCAATGAAAAATAAACATATTTTTCAGCATTACCTTAAAGTTAACATATTGAGAACTACGTTTGTAACTTTTCAAGTACATACGGTCTTCAGATGGTAATTCACATGAGTGGGAAGAGACTTGTGTTGATGTTTAATATTAAAAAATTGTTCTTTCACACTAGCCGTGTGTAGACAGTAAGTTGCAAATTTGAATCAGGTTTGAAAAGTGCAATACCACAGCTGCAAATCGAACAAGGTGTATCGCTACGGTCGTGCCATTGAACGCTTCACTGCTTGTTCAGCATTCCAATCTACTTTCAATAGTGGCTTTTTTCAAATAAAAATATTTAAAGTTATAAGAAGGGAATATGGTGGCTGGTTTAGGAACTGAAAACGGAAAACTGGTTCCTGGAATGTTCATTTGTGTTATATTGAGTAACCTAAATGATTTACTCCAGAATGCTGCTTAGTAATCTCCAATATTGTTTCTTTTAACAAGATGCTTGGTTTTCCGTACGTTATACCACAGAAATGTCCCAAAATAAATACAATTGTATTGTGTTTACAAAATTATTTTATGTGCATTTAGTAGAGCAACGTTTATTATGTAATACTTGATAAAGGCGTTGTGTTATTTAAACTGATGGAGAAATAATTGGTGAAGGTCGCAAAAACCGATGTGTTAAACAGGAAGTTCAAAAACACGTTGAGGCTTGTTTGTTCTCCCAAATCAAAACCCATTTTCACCGCAATGTCAGATATTTTGCCAATAAATTAACAAAATATGTTTGTACAGTCTTATATTTCATTACCTCAGTTCTGTGATTTAGCTTGCGGTTATTTACTGCGAAATTTATTGCCTTTTAGTTACAAGAAGGAATCATAAGAACATTGAACTCTGAAATGGGCAAAAAGTCCAAATTACAGGTGATATTCTCTTATGGTTAAACGGATTGAGGAGGAACTTCAGGAGTGGGGTGGCTGCCTGAGCACCCGATATTGTCGTGCACAAAGTATAAATGCTACTACTCGACGAGTAAGAGCGGAGTGAGCAGGATGTGTAGGTACCTTCCATGGCCGAAGCCCTGATAATCTCAGTGAATAGCTCGAGACTTGGGAAGGTAAATCTTTATTGTAAAAATAATCAGCGATTTCTGTTAAACATGAGATGGTTGAAGGCCATTAGATTCCGACGGGCCTGCTGGTCTAGAAATAAAGCTGCATTATCAGGTTCTCATAGGACGTTCAGAAGTGTAGGGTGCTGCTCTAGGCATTTAGGAACTGATTAAAGCCTTCGTCCAGGAGCTGACGGTAAGTGGTGGTGCAATCCAGCTGCTGCTGGAAGGTGGAGCTGAAGTTTCGTTTGGCGGAGGTGGCGGTGATAGCATGAAGGACCTGAACCCCGGTTTCAATGTCGTGGAGGCGGCTTAGGCGTGTTTCAGAATGTAGTGCGGTATCCGTGACGGTGATTGGCGATAGCTTTCTCAATGATGCCCAAGCGGATGCTGATACTCAAAACCTAGAATAGAGGTCTTGAACTGCATTCCGCAAAGTGTGGTCGCTGGAGATGACAGGAGCGGGTGTTGGTGCTTACTGGGTGGCCACTGAGGGCTCCGGATGTTAATTGTGACTGCGCGGATACTGGGAGCACTAAAGTAACGCTAGCTTTTAAACCCGAGGTTACGCGACACGGCAAAAAACCCTATATGTTTATACTTTGATCTTTAACAACCACTAATATTTCTCTTGAAGTTGGATCTTTAAGGCGCAAAAGTAACCTTATTTTTCCACGAGGAACAAGCCTATATATGTCTGGTATCGTTTACTCTAGATAATAATTTAAAAGAGTTTCTGCTGTAGCTTCCATTAATTGCATTGGACCATATTCAGGTGTGCTGCCATCTCGTGAACGACTGATAATATATCTCCATTGTGGTGGGTTTGAGACCAGTCAATATACGGTTCCAAGCGCGCCTACTAATGTAGGCTTTTATTGCTGTGTTATAAGATAGATCGAGTTTAATAATCTTAGTTTAAGGTCGAAATAAATTATACTTCTTTTGTTTTTAGTTGTCAGAGAGAAATGACTGGTCACCTCCCTTACTGTACAGCACAAAATCATCATTAAGTGTAAGATCTTCACAACAACAAAAATTAACAGTGCTATCTGCTGCTCCATTTAACACTTGTCCCCATTTCTATGCTCCTCCAAGAGATTTGTTTACCAGGGTATCTGAGAAAGGCGCATGCTCGTGTGTTTTCTCCCATCCATTCTTAGGTTTGCCTTCAACTAAATCAAATTTACTTGGTCCTAATGGATGGGCACAGTTCTAAAGTTATTGCTCCGCAGAAGCAAATATTAGGTCCAAAATTGTTGCTAAATTTTGCGCGTAACAGCACAGTTTTGATCTCTAGTATTAGCTAAAAAGCTGTTGGCAGGATTTATGGTCCTGTTACCGGAGGTGCGCACATGTCATGCAGAAAACCGATGGCGCCTGTAGCGATTGATTCTGGGATGATACCTAGTTGCGCTGATGAATCTCGTTAACGATATTCTTGATAGGTGACGCAAAGAAGGTAAATATTATTGTTTAAGTATCCGCTTTGTGAAAACGTCATAATTTTCTTTTATGAAATATGCAGATTTTCCTTGCATTTTTATTGTGGATACTGATGTGTTGTAGATATTTTCATCAAAATACTTCTATCACTAAAACAATAAGTATAACAATTTGTTAGCCCATAAGGCTGTGTCCCATAAGGCTGCCTACCTTTTTTTTCTTTCTTCTTTTTTCGACGGGGTGCTCGACGTCGACATAAGACAGCCGCTGATGCTCAGTGAATGTGAGACAATCCACAAGGCACTGATGACCCCGTTGAGGATGGACGCAGCGAAGCTCACGGCATTCCGACTTCATCAAGAGTGAGGCAGTATTCCCCACGAGCCCAACAGAAAACAACAAGAGAGACGTCGCCGTACGTAGTTGGGGATGTTGATTGAGACTGTTCACTATTCGCATTACGCTAACGACTAAAGGACGCCTCCGTTTCCATCAAATACCTACTCGAGTAACCTAGCGTGCCCAGAACAGTAGGAAAGAGGGCAGTCTCTTCGCGGATGGTGAGTGCTACGGAAGCCGTGATCCTTAGTAGCTATATAAATGAATTTATTGCCAATTTTATAACATTCAAAGTTTTTTATAATATTCTTTTGCAGTCTATTAGTAATACAAAATAAATATATCACTACTTGATATTTGTTTAATGTTCATGAGTCTGCGTAAGCAAGTGATCCGGTCAACTTCAACACTGGACCAAAGTAACCAACGTGAAATCTGACATAGCAAATGGCCAGCAGTCAAAGACCCTATCCACTTCTGATGGCTTCGTACAGAATGAAATGCTGTTGCAGCTGTTTCAATGTAGAAGACGTTTTCAGGTTATGGATCCCTGTCGCAAAGGCGGCTGAGGGCGTGCTATTGATACTGAACGTCGATATCAACAGAAACAACTAGAGCTATCAGTCATGGAGCGGGTAACTGTCGTTTCCGAAATGGATTTGATCTTAAAAGTGTGTTAACTCACAGATAAATTTGGATCCACACACAACTATTGTTTGCGTGGTAGTAGATCACTGTACAAATATTATTTTCCATAATTTTAAAAAGGTGTACCTATTTACCCTCGTCAACATTTTAAAGCTACAGTACTATATTTCGTTTCCCATACGAACGAAAGCGTGGAACTGCGGCAAATCGTGCTTGATTTCTATTCTTTTCACTGCATATCTTGGTTCCTCCCTCACCCCTCATTATGTGAACCATTAGCATTCAGATGTAATCAGTTCAACTCTACTCGTCCGTGTTACCCAAATAGCGACCCTTTTAATATATGTAAGAGCAGCGCAATGCATGCTATAAATGCTACAATGTAGGTCTTAGTAAAGTGCTGTTATTTGGATATTTGTATTTATAATCAATTTGTTTCTGCTGATTCCGTTTGTGTTATGCTGCTTTTAACTGTAAAATTTGCATTAAAAGAGCATGGAATTTATGTCTGCAGCCATATACACAAGAAAACGAACAAGATCCTGAGTGCATTAACCTCCTATGAAAGAATGTGACTAAATGGAACTATAGTAATTTTATTAATATTTAATTAAATTCACTTTATAATGGAATTTGTATTTCCCTAGAAATTTATCGTGTTCTGTGTTGTGTAGTACGCTTAAAATTCTACTACTATTCCTTATAATATATAATACTAATAGAATAAAAATGTTTCCACCCACTCTACGCTAATAACATTACATATTTTTAATTTCTTTGCTGCATACTTATGGTAGTTAGAGAGAGTGTTATAATCAGCACAACATTCGATATTGAGATTTCCCCGGAATCCATTAAAACCCCGATTATTAAAAAAATGTGCGCATGTGCCTACCTGTCCGTTCGTTCGCGAACAGCATAAATAAAAAACGAAAAGTTTGATGAATAGCAAATTTCGTATTTAAATCCATAATCCTTCATCAGAAGCACGATGTTCACGAATTTTCCTCAGCCCAAACGATATTTACATGGAAAATAGTTCATTATTTTTCTTTCAAAATGATTGAAATACCACACGTTTGATATATGACATAAGAATAAAATATACGTATGTACTAAGTCTTGTTTAAATTTCCTTTGAAGTCCTGCTCGTTATAATGATTTTGTATAATTTTGTACCACTGGGAAACCATCAGAGACAGCCAAAAATGTACTACAGGTAAAATGCAAAATCGAGCATTTGTACAAACTATTTTTGTTCATGTCGTTATCCATATTCGAAATATTTCATGTTATGTGTTTACATTTTCTCAAGTATAAAATTAGCCATATGACGGAACATGCATGGAAATCTGCAATTCTTTTCGCCTTTTCTACGCAAGAGCTTTTGAATGTACTGTTAAATGTTTCTGCAACAAGAATATGAATGTTGTTCCATTTGTTTATGCGACTTTAAAAACATTACTTAATATGAAATGACTTCTAGGCAAAAATGTATCATGGATAACGTAGTCCGTTTAGAATAACTCCTTATGCGAATACTATAATATGCATAAAAGTGCGGATAACACTCCTCTATAACCCCTGAAAGTTTGTTAATTGAATTTTGTAACATTCTGTATATGTATATTTAATTTTGAATTAAAAATTAGTGTATCTCCTTCGGAGCAGTAATGCGTTTCATGTTGAACTCCTGAATTGTCTAATGTCTATCTAATTTAGATTCAGCTCACAATATCCGCAGCTCTACTCACGTTATTGTATTTACTGCGAATATATTCTCTCTGTCTCTTACACACACATGCGCGCGGCCACACACACACACACACACACACACACACACACACACTCACACACTATCTCCCTCCTCACTTTCGGTCTCCCACTCTCAGGCTCTCCATTCCTTTCCCTCTGTTTCCCATTCTCTCTTTCTGTCCCTCCTTCTGAGACGTATACTTCATATCACATTTTGAACACCAGTAATGCTTTTTTGGGGTGTTAAAAATTGAACTGTATATATTATCAGTAAATGGTTTAAGAGTAACGCTTATTATAGGATTGGAACTGCACCTATTACTTTCTCTTCCATCTAGCAATAGTAAGCAGGTCGAGTTTTGCATTTCACTCAAAAGTTCGATACCAAGATTTCACCGGAAATACAAGTTTTGAGGTGCCCTAAATAAAAGATAATTTTAGAAAAAAAAATGATGTGTTGCATTCATATGACTTTCTCTGCCCTCTATCACTTATTAGCGAGTATATAAATTATGCTTAGGAAATATCATTTTCCTATCAATTTACTTTAATCGTGATAAACCTTACCGGAAATAGCTGCATTACACATTTCGTTATACCTAGATACAAAGGGAACGATAGTCCTAATAATAATTATTAGTTTAATGTAGTGTACTATATCCGGTGGTGTAGGGACTTTGTTTTTCATTATTTAACATTAATAAGTATTAAGCGTACCCAAGAGAGTGGGTATATCAAATATTAAGTTTTAATTCTCTTTTACCAAATTTAAATATCCTAAGACTACGAGCGGAGGGGTACTTAGTACTTCGACCTATCAAGATCTTTCGGGCCTAAGCCCCTGACGGGACACCACCGGGAGGGAGGGGTGAGAGGAGACACAGGGCGGCCGGACCAGGAGGCACGGCAGGGCAGAGGCCCTACCTTTTCCAGATTGAAACTCCCCGGATGGCAGCTAGTACAACCGGTTCCCCTCCCCCTACAGGCTTGCACATCCCACGGGAGGGGGTGGATCCTAGAATTGGAGACCGCCCCCATTCCGGAGTACGAAGTGCTACATAGAGCATCCTTTTCCCCTGTCATTCAACGCCGAGACTTCCGTCGATACTTGCAATACTGAAACAGCCAAGCAGATGAAAGGTGGAGTGAAAAGGTGTCAGGATGGTCGGCCGCGGGAATCGAATCCACAACCGCCCGAATGCGAGCCACAGACATTACCGCCTAAGCCATCCCACTCGGTTAAATATCTTAACCATTGTTGCTTATTTAGAACTTTCAAACAATATTTTATGCCAAAAGATATCCAAATAAGATAAATAATAATCCAAAATCCAAAGATAATCCAAAATAAAAGATCTGATGCGATACGTTCACATGACATTCTCTACCCTCTATCTTTATTAGTGGGTATACAAACCATTCTTACTAAAACTTATTTTTCTATCTATTATATTTTAATCCAAATAAACCTTTGCAAAAATAGCTACATTACACATTTCGTTACAGATACAAAGAGAGAAAAGCGATATCAAATGTTTAAGAACTGGACACAATATGCCGGCCTTAAATTTAATACTGTTTCCATGCAATCGTGAGAAACAACTGAAAATCACGAGACTTAAAAGAATGACGTGTATTGAACAATTCGAACCTTTAATTACAGATATCTCAGTAAGAGCTTTTCAATAGAAAAACTTCTTTTAAGTAAATTGTGTGTTTTAAAGAGATCTACATTTTTGTATGGCACGTTTTCGTCTATCGCTTAACATTTACCAGTTATAGAAGGTTTATACAAATTCCTTCCCAATAAAGAGGACTGCACAGGTTATTCCCAGAAAATTCAAAACATACATTTTATTTATCGTGTAAATATCTTCAATATATGATATTTTAATCAAAACTGTTAGAGCCACTTTTAAAAATCAACATTTTCGAAAAATGTTCCATGTAAAGGGTAGTTGGGGTGAGGGGGTTTTCTTGAAGTGTCGTATCTTCGGAAGGTACTGAACCTAAATACCATATGTGTATTTATCCGACTTGAGCTGTGCTGTTCACAGACACACACATACACACGGACCTTTTTCTAAAAATGCTTTTTTTGGATTCAGGGGCCTCAAAACATGTACTTACGGTGAGATCTCGTTATCAAATTTTGGGTGGAATGCAATACCTACTCTACCTAGCATGTACGTAGTAAAGAAAGTAATAAAAAGGATGAAAAACTTAAGCTGCTTACTATATAGGATTCGAACCGGCGCTACCACTTTTTAAGGCCATTATACGACTCATCTATTTGGCACCTAGAGTCTGAGAGCCTTTAAAATGTCTTATTGAGCTTTACTCCTGGTGAACTCTTGTTTCCACTTGGAACTTTGATTGTATGTTATAGCTTTAAAGACAAATTTTAGCTGGTATTTGAAGTTTTAACTTTGTTAATCAAGTGGCACAAGCTATTATGTACGGTATATCAAGCGAGCTGGGCGTAATTCACTTGCTTTGATATACTAAGTTTATTCTCGCTGGTATGACAGTATATATACAGGATGGACCATGTAAGTTGAGACTGTGCAATATCTCCAAAACCAAGCGTTGTAGAAAGAAAAAACTTGAATAAAACTTGCTTGATATTATGGGGAAAAGTAAATGCCATTAGTCGTGTTGTATTTGGAGGACGTTGTGATGGTCGTTTTAGTGTCAATTTAATTTTTTTAAATAGGGACCTACCTTTTTGGTGTTGTTTTCTCACACCTCATAAAGAACTAAACATTTGTATAAAACACTTTGCAATTGTTCTTACACTAACGTAAATGAGGAAAATTCTAAATGGCTGTATACGGAGAGCGCATTCAATGGTTGGGCCATCCATGGATGGTCATTTGAGGGTCAGGTTACGTTTCGTAGTTGGGAACCAGCATTTTTTATTTTTGTTTCCTTATTCATCACAAAATAAAGAGCGTTTTATAAAACATATTCTAATGAGAAAACAACATACAAAAGTAGGTTCATTTACCCTAAATTGACCATCATAACGTCCTCTAAAGAAAACACGACTAATGGCATTTACTTTCCCCCATAATATTAAGTAACTTTTGCTACAGACATTTCTTTCTACAATGCTTAGTTTTGGAGATATTGTATAATCTCAAATTAAATGGTCCACCCTATATATATATATATATATATATATATATATATGTATAATGTGTGTGTGCGCGCGCGTGCCTAAATTTTTGTTGTAGCCTATCGTTTCTTTAGTTGTTTAGGTTCCCATTTGTTTTGTTTTTGGTTGGTTTTGACGTCGGGTCCGTGTGGTGATAGGTGTTTCACTTATTAGATGGTATCAAAGATGGATAATAAAGTATAAATCGGTTGGGAAACTGCTTTACCTCAACTAGAAGGGATATATTTTTGAGATAGACCTCACCCTTGAGTAACTCGTGTCCCTTAAACCGCTTTTTACTGATTATGTGATCGTCCATTCAAGTACTAAATCAGCTGACGACGGATCTTGATGTTGAACATCATATTTAGAAAAAACCCTAGGGAGATGTTAGTCACCTGACATAACTGGCTTTGTATAAGAGTAATAGCAAGAAAAAGTGAAAAATTGATCCAGAGTTTTGCATATTCATTCTACTGAAACATACTAGTTAACAAAACTAGTTGGTACAACTGCGTTTATAAATTTTTGTATGTAATTTTTACTTTCTCTACTACGTATAGTAAGTAGGGGAAATATTGCATTCCACCCAAAAATTCGATACCGAGATTTCACCGGAAATACATGTTTTGAGACCTCCTGAATCCAAAAAAAGCATTTTTGGAAACATGTCCGTGTGTCTGTGTCTGTGTGTGTGTGTGTGTGTGTGTGAGTGTCTGTGAACAGCATAACTCAAAAACTAACAGTCGGATAAGCACCAAACTTGGTATTTAGGTTCAGTATCTTCCAGAGATGCGACACGAAGATTTTCAAGAAAATTCCCCCACCCCAGACTACCCTTTACATGGAACATTTTTCGAAAATTTTAATTTTCTCAAAAATGGCTCTAACGATTTTGATGAAAATATCATATGTTTAAGATAATGTCATGAGAAATGAAATGTATATCTCGAAATTTCTGGGAATGTCTCCAAAAGTATTCTTCATTGTGAACGACTTTTGCATAACTGGTAAACCATGAGATAGACAAAATTTTACTACACAAAAAATGTAGCTCGCGTTAAAGTACACAACTTATATCATATACATTTTTTTTTTGAGTGAACCGTTTTCGAGATATTGCTTGTTATTTCCTTAAATTTTCCAATACTTATACTTTTTCTCAAATTCGTTATTCATTTTTACTTTCTCTACTACGTATAGTAAGTAGGGGAAGTATTGCATTCCACCCAAAAATTCGATACCGAGATTTCACCGGAAATATATGTTTTGAGATCTCCTGAATCCAAAAAAAGCATTTTTGGAAACATGTCCGTGTGTGTGTCTGTGTGTGTGTGTGTGTCTGTGAACAGCATAACTCAAAAACTAACAGTCGGATAAACACCAAACTTGGTATTTAGGTTCAGTATCTTCCAGAGATGCGACACGAAGGTTTTCAAGAAAATGCCCCCACCCCAGACTACCCTTTACCTGGAACATTTTTCGAAAATTTTAATTTTCTCAAAAATGGCTCTAACGATTTTGATTAAATATCATATGTTTAAGATAATGTCATGAGAAATGAAATGTATATCTCGAATTTTCTGGGAATGTCTCCAAAAGTATTCTTCATTGTGAACGACTTTTGCATAACTGGTAAACCATAAGAGATAGACAAAATTTTACTACACAAAAACTGTAGATCTCGTTAAAATACACAACTTATGTCATATACATTTCTTTTGTTGAGTGAACCGTTTTCGAGATATTGCTTGTTATTCCCTTAAATTTTCCAATACTTATACTTTTTCTCAAATTCGTTATTCATTTTTTTATGTCCTGGACTTGAAAAGAGAATGGAATGCGCCGCATAGCAACCAGCGTTAAAATATTTGACCATCGCTTAAAAGCTACCATATTCCCCTTGCATCTACAAGAAAATTAGCAATAAGATTGACATCTCGATATCTCGATTAACATAGAGCATATGGAGAATAGGCGTTTGTAAAAATAGATTGTACAAGAGTAGAGAAAGTCATGTGAGTGTAACACATCAGATTTTTTACTTTCTCTACTACGTATAGTAAGTAGGGGAAGTATTGTATTCCACCCAAAAATTCGATACCGAGATTTCACCGGAAATATATGTTTTGAGACCCCCTGAATCCAAAAAGAGCATTTTTGGAAACATGTCCTTGTGTGTGTCTGTGTGTCTGTGTGTCTGTGAACAGCATAACTCAGAAACGAACAGTGGGATAAACACCAAACTTGGTATTTAGGTTCAGTATCTTCCAGAGATTCGACACGAAGGTTTTCAAGAAAATCCCCCTACCCCAGACTACCCTTTACATGGAAAATGTTTCGAAAATTTTAATTTTCTCAAAAACGGCTCTAACGATTTTTATTAAACTATCATATGTTTAAGATATTGTCATGACAAATAAAATGTATATCTTGAATTTTCTGGCAATGTCTCCAAAAGTGTTCTTCATTATGAACGACTTTTTCATAACTGGTAAACCATAAGAGATAGACAAACATTTACTACACGAAAAATGTAGATCCCGTTAAAATACACAATTTATGTCATATACATTTCTTTTGTTGAGTGAACCGTTTGCGAGATATTGCTTGTTATTACCTTAAATTTTCCAATACTTATACTTTTTCTCAAATTCGTTATTCATTTTTTTATGTCCTGGACATGCAAAGAGAATGGAATGCGCCACATAGCAACCAGCGTTAAAATATTTGACTATCGCTTAAAACTTACCATATTCCCCTTGCATCTACAAGAAAATTATCAATAAGATCGACATTTCGATATCTCGATTAACATGAAGCATATGGAGATTAAGTGTTTGTAAAAATAGTTTGTACAAGAGTAGAGAAAGTCATGTGAGTGTAACACATCAGATTTTTTTATGTCCTGGACATGCAAAGAGAATGGAATGCGCCACATAGCAACCAGCGATAAAATATTTGACTATCGCTTAAAAGCTACCATATTCCCCTTGCATCTACAAGAAAATTACCAATAAGATTGACATCTCGATAAACATGAAGCATATGGAGAATAAGCGTTTGTAAAAATAGATTGTACAAGAGTAGAGAAAGTCATGTGAGTGTAACACATCACATTTTTTCTCTAAAAACTCAATAATAAGCGGGAGATTTCTATATTCCTTTTAACATCGTAACCCATTACACCTCCCCTTTAGTAAATTGCTTAATGCATCACATATCTTATTAATCTTCTGGGATCTAAGATATGTACCAAGTTTTCTAATAATCTTGCGTGAAACGTTTGCATACATTTACAAAGAGAGTACTGGGTATACATAATACAATGAATAATTAGAAATTAAAGGATTTATAAATCTAAATATTTTATATATGTTTTATTTTTTTCTATTGGATTAACTGTTTGTTATTAATTTGTACTTTTTGTAGTATAAATTTAATTTAATTTTATTTTTTCTTTGAAAGTAGTTTAATCCCTACCTTATTTTTAATTTTTAGTTGAGCATCCAAACAAGCGTTCTAAAAATGCATTTTCTTCTCGTTTTGTTTCAGTTATACCTCATCACTTATTAACATAAAACTGAAAATTACTAGAGAACATTTTGGTTACATTTTATTACATGAAAACGTCACTACCCTACTTTATATGCAATGAACGGTAGAAGGAGATAGTAATTCTACTATTGAAGAAAAGAGGACAATGAACATCTGCTCGACAGAAGTGTGAAAAGTAACTAATATAATCATTCTATATAAACGTGAAATTAACGGTAGACATAGAGCGCGGTTAAATATGCTTTTAGCATAAACATTTCCATGTCATGCATCTGTTTTGGTCAATTGGCATTAAGCGTTTAAAATGCAATACAAGCATTTTAAATGCGTTCTCATTATTCACGGGCAATGAAGTGTCTTCCGAATGACTCTACAGTTTCTAGGTTCAGGTATCTCTTAACTGAAGATATTAAGTAATTGTAATATGCTTTTAAAATGTAATGGTCTACAAACTGTAGGAGGAATACAAAACAATAAAATAACAATACACGTTGTAGATCAGAGAGTAGCACAAAGTTGACGAATAAATAAATGGCTGCAAGCAGAAGGTTTTATAGTCAAAAAATAAGGTTGGGAAAACCTAAAAAAGATTACATTTTTATAAGACTTAAACCTTTCACGACGTTTAAAACTGATAACGGCTTCTCGGAATCCGATGGGTTGCCACAGAGCTATTGATAGCCGAAAGGTTGAATTTTATTTTATTCACATGGTTGGCCTCACGAGAAGATATTATTATTACCTCAATTGGTTATTTGAAACCCATTTTAAAATATTATATTATAACACAGAGTTGGGAAGTAAGTTTCACGTAATCAGGAAAACTTAGAACACGAGTGAAACATGTTTACTTATTTCAGAGAGTCTGTAAAGCATTTCGCAAACATAACTTTTGGAAGGTAGTATATTTTGAAAACAGAAGTACCTAACTGACTTATTGGGACCAGCTCAAGTGACTACAGCAATTGTCTTGTCAATGCAGAGGATGTTATGATGGGTTCCAGAGAGCAGAGACATTTCGATGGCCCTGGTATTTGGAAAAAATCTGATGTGTTACACTCACATGACTTTCTCTACTCTTGTACAAACTATTTTATCAAACGCTTATTCTCCATATACTTCATGTTAATCGCGATATCGAGATGTTAATCTTATTGCTAATTTTCTTGTAGATGCAAGGGGAATTGGTAGGTTTTAAGCTATAGTCAAATATTTTAAGAGCTGGTTGCT
This sequence comes from Deroplatys truncata, assembly GCA_030765065.1. Lineage (NCBI taxonomy): Eukaryota > Metazoa > Arthropoda > Insecta > Mantodea > Mantidae > Deroplatys > Deroplatys truncata. Next base: position 117,936,843 of record CM060980.1, read on the forward strand.
ATGTGGAGTATTCCATTCTCTTTGCATTCTGTAGCGGGGTTTGGAAAATAAAGGGGAACGTTTTCCGGTTGTTAAGGTCTTGGTGTAGGGTTTCAGGTGATTGCCGGCTGCTCAGGTAGAGGATGATGGGTTACGAGAATCTTACCTCAGGGATTGTGTGGACGGGAGGTGAATGATACTCACGACTCCTCTCAATGGCCCATTTATTATGAAGATCCACACTGGTTTTCGTACTGCAGGCCCTTCACACAAGACACGTTCCTATCAGTTTTCCCCCGTTACAGTCTCCGTGCTTTTACCCTTGAATTTATTCTATTTCTCCTTTACTCACAATATGACTTTTGTCATCCATAGCTACCCTATCTCTTTTCCCGATACAGAATTCTAACATCCTCTTTCTATCTCCTCCCAACACAAACTATCACGTCTTCATCCTAGCTCTTCCCAACACAGAGTTTTACATCCTACTCCTAGCTTTTCTCGACGCGAAGTTTTTACGTCCTCCTCCTAGCGTTTCCCGACACAACGTTTTACATCCTACTCATAGCTCTTCCCGACACGAAGTTTTACATCCTACTCATAGCTCTTCCCGACACGAAGTGTTCCATCTTTCGCGTGTCTAAAACGCGCTCCTGCTCCTAGACCAAAATCTATTTCACGCCTCTTTTCTAGTTTTGTTCCCTGGTTTTACTATTCACGTGACATTTAATCTTCCTTATTGGTTCTCTGGCTCCTCTGCGTTTTCTCTCCCATTGGTTCAATTTCAATACCCTTAGGCTCAGCTAGCGTTTCTACTGTTTCTCGTTATTCACGGCTGATTTAATTTTCTGTTCGCATGAGTGACTAGCACATCCGTTTCTTTGTTTCGCATGCCGGAGAGCTCTTGGCGATTTCAATAGAACCTAACTGTTTCTCCAGCTAGTCTTTCCTGTATTTATTAAGGGTTTTGCCCTCTGGCATATTTTCTTGTGTCTGTTTCCTTTCACGTTCTTTTACTTTCTGATCTATTTATACGTGTCTCTATTTTATTTTATTTCATCCGTAATAATATTTTATTTCATTTCTCCTTTATTTTATTTCCTCCATAATAATGTTTATTCCCCCCTTTACTTAATCTTTAATATTCTCTTTTATCTCCTTCTTATTTTGTTTGATTCGCGCATTAATCTTAACTTTTCTTCTGGCTACGGTTATTATTGTACTCGCGGAGTACTCGCGGATCTTATCACTTCAAATGCCCTTCAGATAAGGCATTCATTTTATGCGCATGAGTAAAATTAATGGCTTGTCTGAAAACCCACTGAAACTAGTGCTTCGCTGTTCGCGCTAAAGTTCCCCCCTCGCGTCTTGTGTGAGGCTTTTCCGTACTTAGTTCTGACGAACTGTTTTATATACATTTGAACTTACAAATTATGCTTGTGGCTCCACCTGAAAAATTTACATAGAAAAATTTGTTTCCAGGGACTGACTTCTGCGTCTCCTGGTGCCTTGTGGCGCACTTTACTTTACCTAATTTATCTGTTACTTATAACCTATTCCATAACTATTTACATTTTCATTGATTTTTCGCCCTTTTCATTCAGGCCTCGTTTTCTTGTTTTAGTCTTTTGTCTGGTGTATATTTTCGTGTTTCCCTTTCGTGAAACATGCTTTCACTTACTTAAGCACTCATTTTTTTTTCGGTTTCATTTCGTGTACTTGTGCTTTGTATTTCTGGTAACGTATTCCGCGCACTGTTCACTTTTCACTGTTCACACGAGTTGTTGTGACTTTAGGGATGTCATTCACCTTTTTGAGTCTACCTGGGAATAATCACGTGTCTGTCTGACCTTACATTTTTGTGCAAGTCCCTATACCTGAATGTAAGTAAACATAATTTTCCACAGATTTACGTTTTTATTTTGTTCCTAGTTTCGCTCATGAGTGCGGTCTTAATGTTATTTACAATGAACTTAATCTATGACCTTATCCTAACATTCAATACATAATACTATTCTTTACACTCATTTGTATCATAGTTCAGTGTTTACTATGATGAGACTTTTAACATTTTCTATATCCAGATGATCGTCCTTCTGTTCTGTTTTGGTTAAGCCTTAACTCTATATTTCCCCTTTCTCTGTGACTCTACACCTTTTTCTATCTCCTCCCAACACAAACTATCACGTCTTCATCCTAGCTCTTCCCAACACAGAGTTTTACATCCTACTCCTAGCTTTTCTCGACGCGAAGTTTTTACGTCCTCCTCCTAGCGTTTCCCGACACAACGTTTTACATCCTACTCATAGCTCTTCCCGACACGAAGTTTTACATCCTACTCATAGCTCTTCCCGACACGAAGTGTTCCATCTTTCGCGTGTCTAAAACGCGCTCCTGCTCCTAGACCAAAATCTATTTCACGCCTCTTTTCTAGTTTTGTTCCCTGGTTTTACTATTCACGTGACATTTAATCTTCCTTATTGGTTCTCTGGCTCCTCTGCGTTTTCTCTCCCATTGGTTCAATTTCAATACCCTTAGGCTCAGCTAGCGTTTCTACTGTTTCTCGTTATTCACGGCTGATTTAATTTTCTGTTCGCATGAGTGACTAGCACATCCGTTTCTTTGTTTCGCATGCCGGAGAGCTCTTGGCGATTTCAATAGAACCTAACTGTTTCTCCAGCTAGTCTTTCCTGTATTTATTAAGGGTTTTGCCCTCTGGCATATTTTCTTGTGTCTGTTTCCTTTCACGTTCTTTTACTTTCTGATCTATTTATACGTGTCTCTATTTTATTTTATTTCATCCGTAATAATATTTTATTTCATTTCTCCTTTATTTTATTTCCTCCATAATAATGTTTATTCCCCCCTTTACTTAATCTTTAATATTCTCTTTTATCTCCTTCTTATTTTGTTTGATTCGCGCATTAATCTTAACTTTTCTTCTGGCTATGGTTATTATTGTACTCGCGGAGTACTCGCGGATCTTATCACTTCAATTACCAAGACAAAAAAAATGAATAACGAATTCCCATTTGAGAGAAAGTATAAGTATTGGAAAATTTAAGGGAATAACAAGCAATATCTCGAAAATGGTTCACTCAACAAAAAAATGTATATGACATAAATTGTGTATTTTAACGCGATCTACATTTTTTGTGCAGTAAAATTTTGTCTATCTCTTATGGTTTACCAGTTATGCAAACGTCGTTCACAATGAAGAGTACTTTTGGAGACATTCCCAGAAAATTCGAGATATACATTTCATTTGTCATGAAAATATCTTAAACATATGATATTTTAATCAAAATCGTTAGAGCCATTTTTGAGAAAATTAAAATTTTCGAAAAATGTTCCATGTAAAGAGTAATCTGGGGTGTGGGGATTTTCTTGAAAACCTTCGTGTCGCATCTCTGGAAGATACTGAACCTAAATACCAAGTTTGGTGTTTATCCGACTGTTCGTTTCTGTGTTATGCTGTTCACAGACCACACACGGACATGTTTCCAAAAATGCTTTTTTTGGATTCAGGGGGTCTCAAAACATATATTTCCGGTGAAATCTCGGTATCGAAGTTTTGGGTGGAATACAATACTTCCCCTACTTACTATACGTAGTAGAGAAAGTAAAAAGAAAAAAAAATTATGCTACTTCATTAATATTGTTGATTATATCTTTAAGTTTAATTAACGAAAAAGTAATTAAAAGTTGTGACATTAAGTTATCCACACCATTAGGTAACTTAAAATTATTTGTAGAATAGAACGAGGTCGAGGTTCTAACATGGTGTAAAATGAAAGCAAAATCAGAATATATTGTTTATTGTTCGATTTCTCAGAAATATTACATAACAAATAGTCATAAGGAAAATATTTCCGACAAGGTTTGTTATTTACAGAACTTCGATAATACAAATATTTCGCAGGAACCGTCATTTGTGTGCGTAAATCGGTTACTATGAGAAAATTACAGGTATGCCGATCACATTGCAAGTACCGTGAAGAGGCACAAGCTTTGTACACTGTTAAACCTTTTATTCATGTTTTAATTTTCATTTAAAACCCCAGAAAAAGCAGATTTATTACCGGTTTCTTTTTACAAAACATCACATGCTATATGCACTGCACACAGGGGAGATAAAGGAACAGAGGATAATGTTGTGAGAGAGTAGAAAAGCAGAAATGGAGAAAGAAGGCGGGATAGAGGAAGAAAGAGATATAAATATAGGCAGACAGCGAGAAAGAAGGATCAAAGATGAGAAAAGAAAGGGGCAGTGAGAAAGGGAAAGAGAATGTGTGAGTGAGCGAGTGAGGGAAGAATTTTCGGATTTTATCCAACTGCGGGTTGTGCTAATTAGAAGATGAAGTTTCCGCAGTTGCGGTTATATACTATTTTGTAATTTTATTTATACGTTATGCTGAAAGTAATACACTTTGCTTGCAAGTTAGAAAACCAGCTATTCCATAGCATAGTGAATCTGAGTGTAATTTTTAAAAGTGTAATAACATATATTTAAAGTGGACTTTTAATCAGATTGTGCGTATCATTCATTATGTTCAATTAACTCAACTTGTGAAAAGAATTTTCCACAAATCCCGTTAAAAAGCAGAGCACAGCGATAAAATTACAATATTAATGCATAAGAAACGCTGCTCCTAATAAATATAATATATGGTTTTACTTATATATGTGTTAAACGATTTTTCATGCAGATTATACATAATAAATATTGACATTTATATAAACTGATTTTATTTCATACTTAATTCTTCAATTACAACTCTCCCATACGTTCTCCCTCTCTTATTTACATTTTGAAAAATAGTAATTATTTTAATTTAAAGCTTTATATGTGTCTAAATAATGCAATAAAAGAAGTTATTTTAACTGTGCTAACTCCAAGCATAATTACAATATTTGCATCTTAAACATACAAAAAATGCAATGGAGGTTCGAATTCCATCCTGCCCGCTATACAGATTAGAATAACTACTATAGCTCATTTTGGGGCATATATTGCTTGTACTTTTGAGATAGTGAGTTAATGGACATATCTACTGGACTGCGCATAATTATGAAAATTTATTTTGAAGGACATATTACAAGATTGACTCTTTCTGTTGCATTTTAAACTGCGTCTGTTACAATGGAGTGTCCAAAATCAATGTTATTACTGAACTTAATTATATGTCACAGCTTTAATATAAACTTCCTGAACTTGTTCAGTTACTTTCGGTTCTTAAAACCGTTGCCGTTAGCGGCCAGACGTATTGCAACGGCGAATGATTGCGTGAACAATGTTGCATATGCTGCTATAATTTCTTGACGAAGGGCCTCCAGCGTGAGTGGTTTTCTGCGATACACGGCATCCTTCAAGGTCCCCCAAAGGTAAACGTCCTCCATAGGTGTTAAATCTACTGAATGTATGGGAACCCAAATGTACCTCTTTGTCCTATCCTGTATTCTTGCAGATTCTCGTTCAGAAGCCCGCACTCCTCGGTTATAGTGTGGGAGTGCTCTGAATTGTTAGCAGGAGAAATGTTTCTATAAAGTGCACGCATAACTGGAAAAAATTATGTTCTTAGCATTTCTAGATAATTTGTGCCACTAAATGTACGGTGAAAGAAAAAGGGTCCTAATAAACCTTTAGATAGCAATCCACATTTCACCCCGGTAGATTGTCCTGTCGACATGAACGTGTAAATTTTCTAGTGCCTAATAAACACAAATTATGACGATTCATTGTTCCGTTAGGTAAGTTTCAATTGGGCCTCATCAGACAATACAATCTTCGTCACAAACACTTCATCCTCATTTACCATATGCTAAAACCATTAACAAAACTCCACTCGGTGGTCTGGATGGTCCTCATTTAATGCGTGCAATAGTCTTGGTACGTAAACTTTCCACCTTCAATTTGAATCGTACACTCGCACTCCTAACCCCTGCCTCACGAGCACATCGTATAGTTGACGTTGCAAACTTTTCTTAGACCATAGCCGAAGAAGTAGGACTTGTAGTTGTACGAGTCTTTCGAAGCTTCCCTTGTGCTCATCACAAATTGTATACCATGCGTCTCAAACTAACCACAAAGCTGTATAATTATCAAGCATTATGGTGAATGTGTTACAAACTCACACCTCCATGCACGTTAAACTTCAGCAACATTTTCAAACTTGAACCAGCACTTTAAAATGAGCTTCCATTCCTCATACGTCAAGCGTACCCCGGCCACTTTGATGCATTATCATATGTCACATGTTAGTCATAAGAACTATATAGTACCCACATCTGCTGAGAAAACACTAGACTACATATTCCATAGTTAATTTTATGCAACTCTGAAACGAATACGCAGACACCATGGTTAAAAAGTGTATTATCTTTTTCTAAGGATCCTGTATACGTTTAATGCTATTTTTAATGTTCACCTGAGCATGTACAGATTCAAACCTATGTGCAGTTATCGTTTAGACAGCAAGGTATATCATGATTTGGAATGGAATTGCTTAATTCGGATTCACCCGTTAAATAAAATTAATTCGTTATCAGCACTCCTCTGTTTCGGATAAATAGTGAGTGCTATTTCTAAGGAAACCATAATAAATATGGTATCCGTAATACCAGTAACAGTTTTAAACAAGTTCTCTAAATGATGACGTCACACTAACACTGAGTTAATTCCAGCAAGGCTGTTCATGGTAAACTATTAAAATTATCACATTACCGATAACTATGAGACGCTTTATATTCCTTAAAGTAAATAGATAAAGAAGGAAAGAAAGAAAACTACGGAAGATTTAAAAGAAGTCAATTCGTGGCTTGCTACTCTGAATTGTAATAAATATTTTGAAAATAATCGCCAAAAAACACAGACTTTTAAAGCAAACTACCCTTAAACTTTCCTGCAGTTTATAACTCTTGTGAATACATGTGCATCCCCTGTATTTAGATTTTCGTGAGTTGTTTAATGCATGTAGACAGACAGAAAGATAGACGCCGATAGAGTCTTCGCAGTAGTGAAAGGTGTAAGATTATGAGGAAGTTATATCTATAGGCTTCTGACCATTAGAACTTGGCCTGAATTCATGACAGCTCACTATGTTTCGAGATGTATTTTACTACAAATTCGGAAGTAGAAATGATGTTAGAAGTTCCATCCATTTAGAGAGAGAGTTATGAAAGGAAATATATACTGGCATCATAAATTAGCTAGACAACTTAAAGGTGCAGTTTTATGCGGACGGAGAAAGGTATTACATGTCAGAAACTGCAGTAACCGCGAGGAGAGTTCAATGCCAGGGTAAGACGTTAGCCGCAGGCTAGGTAGGACGATCCGCTTGGGGTTGGGAAATGCATCAGGTAGAAAGCCCTTTGGTCACACGTGTTCACAACAACGAACTTTTGGAAAGAGCAGCATAGCTGGTTTTCTGGGTCAAAGACCCCGATACGGTGGTGGGTGTTTGCTTACATCTAACGGTCGTCGACCTCTCAGCCACGTACTGCACCGAGGAGGGAGGGAAATTTTCATGTATAGAAAGTAGAGTAATTTCATTTCCTTGGCGCCCTCCCCCCTTTAAAGTGTGACAACTGCTGCCTTAACCTACATATCTGCAGAGAAAATGAATAACGCGACAAAAAAATGAAGGTCGTACCTTAGATGATACAGGTCTTCCTTCTCCTCTGCTTTGCTTTGAAAAGGAGAACAGTTAATTCCATGACTAGTCTTTTTCTTTGTTGATTTTTTTGTTTTGCTAGCGATGTTCAAGAAACAACGGATTTCGACCAAAGCTATGAAATCTTGTGGTTTGAAATATTATGTTTTTGTTTCGTTTCGTTTATTGTAAACGTTCACTTTTGTTTCCACGTTGAAATTATTTGAAATAATGTGCTCAACATGTTTTAAAAATAAGCACGAGATATAATATAGAAAATTTTCAGAATTTGTACTTCACATTTTATCAATAAAGCACACAGTATTAAAGAAAACGAATTTCAGCATTGGCAGGCGCTACTGTGCACATATATTACCATTATTTTATCATCAGTAGACTGATTAAAGGTCGATACTTCAGTACAACAATAAATGCATACAAATAATTACAAATGAGAAATATACTAGAAATAAACACAATACCTGTATAACCTGAGTTAAACGGTTCATTAAAACATACAGACATTATTTCAAAAGACACTTCATACTTTAAAGCGCAATGACGAATAAAATTCCAGTTAAACCAAACATAGTAAATACTTCACTGTGCTGAAGAGACAATAGGTTTTGTTTTCGTTTGCATAGAATGCATTTACCATTTTAATTAAAACATAATTTAGTGTCTTTGCAGCCTTGTTTTACGAGTATCATTAATCGTTAGGATACATCTAGTGCAATGCTACTATAACGTAAAAGAATTGCTTCTTCAGTTTGAGAAAACATATAGCATTTGACGAATGTTTATATAGCATTAAACCTCAGCCTTTAAAAGCAATTGTCATTCTTATCGTCATTATGAACATTCACTCAACCTGATCTTCAAAATCTATAGATTCACTTGGCTTTCGATTACTGGCTTACTTTAAAGAAGGAACGTTTTGGTGGTTACCCAATAAACCCTACAAAAGCAACAAATTTTAAAATTCCATTATCTTAACTGAAAAGTGTTGTGCATAGCAACAGAGAAAGAAGGTGCACTATACAGAAAAGCAGTTTAAATACATTCTCCCTATTTTGTAGATTGCCTCTGCGTTTGAATGGTCAGCGCTGTGACTCCTCTATTCGGAGGTTCCGGGTTAGATTCCCGGCTGGGATGGGTAATTTTTCTTTAACGAGAATCATTACCTATCCCCAACAAAGTCTGGAAGTATGAATGTGGGAGTGAATGTCAGTGTGTTAAAAAAAGTTAAGAAACACTACAGTTCAGAGAGCAATAACACCATCAGTTGTTTATCAATACAACCCCCCCCCAAAGAAGTTAAAGGGCGTATATAAATGAAACAACTAAAAAAATGTTTTGTGAAATGAATATATGTTTGTTTCCTAAGCAGAATATAATAAAATGGTATATCACATAGTGTAATCTCAATTCCTGCAAAAGTTTAATACCAACTATCAGTTTATTAGTATATTAGCCCTTGTCTTGATAATTAACTTTTAAGTGTAAGTCTAGTAGCTTTATGCAATGCTATTCTTTGGGGTATAATAGTAACGATGTTTCATTATATTTAACATTTATATTTAGCATTAATGAATGCTTTAAATCTTTAAATTAATAAATAGTGATTTTCAAAATGTTGTCTTGTTAGATCTACTAATAATGCTTTTCTTTTTGAAACAAAAAATGAATCAATATAGCCCACGTTCTGTTATATAGCAGCCATGCATATGAGATGGATATACTCTGTAGTGTGTGTGAACTATCAAGGACATATCGCCAGCAGCTAACGGATATAGACAAATGGAAAGGATGTACAGTTGCAAAAAATGAAGCATACAGTTATTTCATTAGTAGAAATCGGTCTCCGCATTTACATTCTTATGAGGAACCCACATAATTTCCCGACAATGTTGAATCTTTTCCTTTTGCTTTTATGTTAAATACTATCTCTTTCTACTAATCGCGCTTCAGTCATTTAAGTTTCCACAGATGTTACATTTTACTGTTCCTAGACTGATGTATTCAAAATTAATTATATTTTTAGCATTTCACTATCAGAATAGTTATTTTTAAACAGAAAAACATTTTTCTCGTGAAAATTGTTATAACAAAAATAAATAAATAACATGTCCTTATATTGGTGTTACAGCGTTTGCGTATTCAGGCTTTAGCAGCAGAAGCTGTGAATCTCTGGTCTGCATTAGACAGAAAGCTATGCAGGCCCACCAGCAAACTGTTCTCAAAACATAAAATTTTCCTTCTTTCCACACCAACGTGTCGGAATTAATTGTTTGTGTATTTAATTTTCTATTTTTAATACATTTACTTTAATCCTTTACACCAATCTACTTTTATTGTTAAAGTTGTGCTACGAGTTTCATAAATGGGAGTTTATTTTAATATTTGAGGCATATATTCAAATGCATAATATTTAAGTGACTATTTTAAGACTTTTAGGAAGTATCTTATGCATATTTTGAGAAATTTTTACCGTAAATAAATTCTCAAATAAGGTTTAGAAGTATTAATGCATTACAGCATAAAACGTTTACTGCAGATTCTTTTTCCTTTCCCCTCTTTATCAGCCAGAAAGTTACGTGAACTATAAAAACGACATTAGCAAATGTTGTTCCAACTGAAACATGAAATCCAGACACCCAAAGATGTGTGTGATTCAATTCCTTTTCACTATAAAAGTCAATGCTTTGTTAAGTTTCGAGGACTGTGGGTTTCTTATAGGAATAAAAACAACAATATTAATGTGAAAAGGGACAATTGTATTTATTGTCATTATTATTATTATTATTATTATTATTATTATCATTACTACTACTACTACTACTACTACTACTACTACTACTACTACTACTACTACTACTACCGAGCGGATAGTTCAGGCGGTAACTGCTGCACTTCTGAAGTTTGGTGCATCTCATGGTTGAGATGGTTGCATGGAGATTTGTTCCCCTACTCAGGCTATATCTGTTTTTGGAAACTGACGATTTGAAAGAGACAATTATAAATTATGGAAAGCATTCTTAAATTTTCTATTACTTTACCGACTTATAGTGTAAGAGGGAGTGATCGTTTATTGCTCTTACAAGAATGAAAACAATTCGCAGGTCACAGTTTAGCAAGAGCACTTGAATTGTTCTGAATCATTCCAATGATGATGCGACGAATGCTGCCATGCTTATAAGGGAATCCACTAATGGTTATTTTGTTAGAATTAGAAAATAATAAAATTATTTGCTATTGATGAAATTGATCAAAACTCATTTTAAAATTGAATGGATCCTCGTAAAAACCGTCTAACCATCCTTTGGTCAGAACAGAAGAAACCAACATTTCCCTACACCAAGAAAATATTTAATAACCACAGCCTTTGGCATACTGGGGATATTTTTTTGCTAATCTTTCTATACAGCAACGCCATCTTCATGGCCTTCTGTGTAAAATATATGTAATTTGTAATGCTCACTCTTACTACGTCATAATATTTTTACCAATAAAATGGAACGGAACAATGTGTTTCAACCAACCATGGCTGCTTATCCCAATAATGTTTATCATTTCTCTAGCGTTTGTTTCTGTGTTTGCCATATCCTACTACCAAACACGCTCTGCGATCGACATTTGTTTCCCGCATAGGTAGTCAGGTTATGGCGTTTAGTATTTAAGTAAGTCAATTAATAATTTATTGTATTTTTTATTCTAATATTCATATGCTTTTCTTCTAATCCTGAAATAGTCTATGAAACTCTACGCTATTTTGATTTTCTCTAGATAAATCTGCTGTGTTCCATTCGCAGATTTCTTGATATAATCAAAACCTCTGTTGAGGTTACTTTGAAAGAATAAATGATATGATTAAAACATCAGGAGAAATAAGAAAAAAAACTGTGAAATTACGAGCTTTGCATCCCGTCAAACGATTTTCCTTAAGACAGTCCACCTCACAGAAGATTAGTATCCATTTTCTGTAGCAGATGGCAGCATGTAACTGCGTGTAGTTATTATTATTATTACTAATATTTGGTTATCACTTTTATTTTCTCTACCACCTACCTATATAGTAGATAGATGAAGTACTATATTCCACCCAAAACTCCGATATCGAGATTTCGTCGATATGATTTCACGCAAAACTTTTGAGGCTCCTTGTATTAAGCAGTATTCTCTTTACCAAAATACTCTTTACATGGAAAAGCTTTCGTTGTTTTTGATTTTCTCAAAAATGACTGACAATGTGGATTAAAATATCACATCATGTTTAAAATATTTGCATGAATAATAAAATGTGCATCTTGAATTTTTTATGAATAAGCTATGAAATCCTCTATTCTGATAAATTTCGTATTTCTGGTAAACCATAAGAGACAAAAACTTATCACACAAAAATGTAGATATAGTAAAAACACGGTTTATGTCAAATAAATTGTTTTGAGACATTAACCATTTCGCAGATATTATTTTTTCTTGGTCACAACTTTCAAACTTTCATTGTATGTTTTTTGAAGTGAGAAGTCATTCTTGCGATATAATGCATAGAGTATGGGATCCGCTTTTTAAAGATTTGACTATCGGTTCAGCCCCTTATATCCCTCTTATCCCTACAAAAATGTGTAATGAAACGATTTATACAGACGACTATCTGGATTAAAATGAAATATAGGTATAGAAAAATAACATTTTGTAAGAATAGTGTGTAGAAGAGATATAAAAAAATTCTGATGTGTTAAACTCACATGACTTTCTCTACTCTTGTACAAACTATTTTTACAAACGCTTATTCTCCATATGCTTCATGTTAATCGAGATGTTAATCTTATTGCTAATTTTCTTGTAGGTGCAAGTGGAATATGGTAGGCTTTAAGTGATAGTCAAATCTTTCAAGAGCTGGTTGCTATGTGGCGCATTCCATTCTCTTTGCATGTCCGAGACATAAAAAATGAATAACGAATTCCCATTTTAGAAAAAGTATAAGTTTTGGAAAATTTAAGGGAATAACAAGCAATATCTCGTAAATGGTTCACTCAATAAAAAAATGTATATGACATAAATTGTGTATTTTAACGCGATCTACTTTTTGGGTTAGTAAAGTTTTGTCTATCTCTTATGGTTTACCAGTTATGCTAAAGTCGTTCACAATGAAGAATACTTTTGGAGACATTCCCAGAAAATTCAAGATATACATTTTATTTGTCATGAAAGTATCTTACATATATGATATTTTAATCAAAATCGTTAGAGCCATTTCTGAGAAAATTAACATTTTCGTAAAATGTTCCATGTAAAGAATAATCTGGGGTGGGGGGATTTTCTTGAAAACCTTCGTGTCGCATCTCTGGAAGATACTGAACCTAAGTACCAAGTTTGGTGTTTATCCGACTGTTCGTTTCTGAGTTACTGTTCACAGACAGACACACACACGGACATGTTTCCAAAAATGCTTTTTTTTTGGATTCAGGGGGTCTCAAAACATATATTTCCGGTGAAATCTTGGTATCGAATTTTTGGGTGAAATACAATACTTCCCCTACTTCCCCTATAGTAGTAGACAAAGTAATAATGGGTTGTAGAGAAACTCACGAGAATGAACGCATCAGTCTTTATTGGTGGCGTATACTTGCACTAATTGTAGATTAATTATTGTGAAATTGTGTGTCAATCCCTCGGCATACCGAGAAATCTGGATTAAAAAAAATGTCTCGAGCCCAGCCGATAATCAATCCCAACATCCCTCGCACAGGAGGCAGGTGCTCTACTGATTGCGCTACGCAATTTGGATGAACTGTTTTTATTCGTCCCATTTATACGTCGCCTTTAACAGCCTAAGTACAAAGATGTCGCTCGTTTACAGTTTGTGTTAATCGTTACATTTTGCATTACTTTTGGTTTTGTTTTTAAGGGTACAAGATACTGAATTTTCTACAAACTTTCGAAAAAATTACTCATCTTTGCAAATTGTCCATCAAAAAATAATCGTCAAACAGTGTAGAACCAGAATCCAACTGTGGTTTTACCCTTCTAATCATTTAAATATCCAGATGTGCACAGGTGTGTGTGTGTATGTGCTAATAGTCTGTGAAATTTTAAAACTTAATTTTCTCGTAATCTGGTTTTCTTAAATTTTTAAACTTTGAAAGCTTGCATATGATGCAATTTTATATGATTTTCCTTTAGGTTTTAAGTATATACTCTTTGAACATGATTGAAGAGATCTAAAGGGCCTTTTCTTGATATCAAGTAAAGGTTAGGGTTTTAATAATTTAATACAGGAAAGGATTTTTAGAAAATTAAGTGTCATATACCTGGTTATTATTTCTAGGAAAAAAAATAATGTTACACAAAATACACAAAATTTAATCTTTGGTTGTTAGAAGTTGAAACCGGGCTCTCTGGACTTGGAGGGTGACATTGACAGTCACTCAACTGTATCAAATATCAAGTAACATATGAATTTTAAGTATGAAGAGATAAGGGTTTAATATTTACTAATTTAAATGAATAAAGAAATTAGATTTAAAAGTTAAAGACATTAGAGGATAAAGATTTACGTTTATATTAAGTAAAAGTAATTATGTTAAACGTTTAAAATTATGTTAAATATACCTATTTAAACACCAAATTAAATAGTTACTTAAGTGAACAAGAACTAGCAATAATGGGAAGGAGAAGGTTTCGAGTTGAAAGAGACAGAGCGTAGTAAATATTTAAAAGATTAATGTAATACAGAATATTGAATTAGCATTCATTAAAATAAAGTATATAATAAATTAGATACATAATACTAGAGAAATCAAAATTAGGACAAGATGGTTTTGAAATAGATTGTATTGCATGCCAGTACCGGTAATGGGATCTGCGCCGTGGCCCAGTGAGCTGGAGGGTGTAGCTCTGGTTACCGGCTATGGAATGTGCCCAGGTTCGATCCCACCCATGGGAATGCAGATTTTAGGTCCCCGGTATAGGACCGGTGCCCATTCAGCATCGTGAGGAAAGTGAAGAGCTGCGATAGGCGGCGGTCTTGGCCTCGTGAGCCAACTTTCCGGCTGGGGATGCGTGATGCTCGCCACAACGCCGATGCTCCCCGTATCGGTTGGATGATCGTGCGTACATGGGCGTGAGACGGGCAGTCGAGTTGACAGGCCCAGGCCCTTCGTGGGCTGTAGCGCCACAGGATTTATTTACCGGTAATGACGTAGTGCTGGTTGCAACAACTTCCTAAAAGCTATTTAAAATCAGTTTATTTTGCATTATTTCATAGCGTAATATCTTATGTCATTATTTGGGAAAATTCTAGTAAAGCAATTGCTACCTTGAAACTACAGAACAAAGCACTCCGAATCATTACAGGGTTTAAATATAGCCTTGTTTATCAGCGAACCCTCGTTTATCAGTAAACGCTCGTTTATCAGCGAAAGTACATTAACAGTAATTAATAAGTTTATACTAGTATTAGTAGTAGAAAAGGAGGAGGACTTTTATTATGAACGTTTCGGTCTACCCTTGTAAAATAAACAAATCGCATGGGCCTCCTGGCCGTACATGCTTTTCCTGTCCCTAGAATCTTACAATAAATGTAAAACTCTAAATACATACTTTGTTAACTACATATTAACACAATGAGGGGAAAAAAGAGAAAAGAAAGAAAAAAATAATAAGCATGAATTATAATTACAAGCGCAGCATCAAATATACACTGACCGTTAAGAACTCGCTTTTATGTACCCTCCCCCCTCTTCCATTCTCCGGAGTAATTGACCCCCTTTCCGAATCTTAGATAAAAATTCTGATGTGTTACACTCACATGGCTTTCTCTACTCTTGTACAAACTATTTTTACAAACGCTTATTCTCCATCTACTTCATGTTAATCGAGATATCGAGATGTTAATCTTATTGCTAATTTTCTTGTGGGTGCAAGGGGAATTGGTAGGCTTTAACCGATAGTCAAATCTTTTAAGAGCTGGTTGCTATGTGGAGTATTCCATTCTCTTTGCATGTCCAGACATAAAAAAATTCTGATGTGTTACACTCACATGACTTTCTCTACTCTTATACAAACTATTTTTACAAATGATTATTCTCCATTAGCTTCATGTTAATCGAGATATCGAGACGTTAATCTTATTGCTAATTTTCTTGTAGGTGCAAGAGGAATTGCTAGGCTTTAAGCGATAGTCAAATATTTTAAGAGGCGGTTGCTGTGTGCAGTATTCCATTCTCTTTGTATTACCAGGACAAAAAAAATGAATAACGAATTTGAGAAAAAGTATATGTATTGGAAAATTTAAGGGAATAACAAGCAATATCTCGAAAATGGTTCACTCAACAAATTGTGTATTTTAACGCGATCTACATTTTTGTGTAGTAAAAGTTTGTCTATCTCTTATGGTTTACCAGTTATGCAAAAGTCGTTCACAATGCAGAATACTTTTGGAGACATTCCCAGAAAATTCGAGATATACATTTCATTTGTCATGAAAATATCTTAAATATATGATATTTTAATCAAAATCGTTAGAGCCATTTTTGAGAAAATTAAAATTTTCTCAAACTGTTCCATGTAAAGGGTAATCTGGGGTGGGGGGATTTTCTTGAAAACCTTCGTGTCGCATCTCTGGAAGATACTGAACCTAAATACCAAGTTTGGTGTTTATCCGACTGTTCGTTTCTGAGTTATGCTGTTCACAGACACACACGGACATGTTTCCAAAAATGCTTCTTTTTTTACTTTCTCTACTACGTATAGTAAGTAGGGGAAGTATTGCATTCCACCCAAAAATTCGATACCGAGATTTCACCGGAAATACATGTTTTGAGACCTCCTGAATCCAAAAAAAGCATTTTTGGAAACATGTCCGTGTGTGTGTCTGTGTGTGTGTGTGTGTGTGTGTGTGTGTGTGTGTGTGTCTGTGTGTGTGTCTGTGAACAGCATAACTCAAAAACGAACAGTCGGATAAACACCAAACTTGGTATTTAGGTTCAGTATCTTCCAGAGATGCGACACGAAGGTTTTCAAGAAAATCCCCCCACCCCAGACTACCCTTTACATGGAACATTTTTCGAAAATTTTAATTTTCTCAAAACTGGCTCTAACGATTTTGATGAAAATATCATATGTTTAAGACAATGTCATGAGAAATGAAATGTATATCTCGAAATTTCTGGGAATGTCTCCAAAAGTATTCTTCATTATGAACGACTTTTGCATAACTGGTAAACCTTAAGAGATAGACAAAATTTTACTACACAAAAAATGTAGATCGCGTTAAAATACACAACTTATATCATATACATTTTTTTTTGTTGAGTGAACCGTTTTCGAGATATTGCTTGTTATTTCCTTAAATTTTCCAATACTTATACTTTTTCTCAAATTCGTCATTCATTTTTTTATGTCCTGGACATGCAAAGAGAATGGAATGCGCCACATAGCAACCAGCGATGAAATATTTGACTATCGCTTAAAAGCTACCATATTCCCCTTGCATCTACAAGAAAATTACAAATAAGATTGACATCTCGATATCTCGATTAATATGAAGCATATGGAGAATACGCGTTTGTAAAAATAGATTGTACGAGAGTAGAGAAAGTCATGTGAGTGTAACACATCAGATTTTTTTATGTCCTGGACATGCAAAGAGAATGGAATGCGCCACATAGCAACCAGCGATGAAATATTTGACTATCGCTTAAAAGCTACCATATTCCCCTTGCATCTACAAGAAAATTACAAATAAGATTGACATCTCGATATCTCGATTAACATGAAGCATATGGAGAATAGGCGTTTGTAAAAATAGATTGTACAAGAGTAGAGAAAGTCATGTGAGTGTAACACATCAGATTTTTTTTGATTCAGGACGTCTCAAAACATATATTTCCGGTGAAATCTCGGTATCGAATTTTTGGGTGGAATACAATACTTCCCCTACTTACTATACGTAGTAGAGAAAGTAAAAATCTAATCATGTTACATTCACATGACTTTCTCCTCCACCCTTTATATCTTATAGTGGCTATACAAATGTTCCTTAGAAAGGTTTATCCTCCTATCTACTTCGTTTTAATCCAGATAAACGTTTCCGGAAACGGCTGCATTACACATTCCGTTATAGATACAAAGGGAACAGCGGTAGTCAAATGTTTTAGAACTGGACACTATACGCTAGTCTTAAAAATCTTTCCATAACATCGCAATAAACTGAAAATCAACAGGACTTGAAAAGAACGGCTAATTATTGAACAATTAGAACCATTAATAATGGATATCTCGGAAATGGCTGATGCCACCAAAAAGTTACTTGAAATAAATTTGTGTCTTAAAGAGATCGACATTTTTTATGTAGTACGTTTTCGTCTATCGCTTAACGTTTACCAGTTATCCAAGATTATACGAAATTAATTCCGAATGAAGACTTCATACGCTATTCCCAGAAAATTCGAGATATATATTTTATTTGACACGGAAATATCTTTAATATACGGTATTTTAATCAAAATCGTTAGTCATTTTTTAGAAAATCAAAGATTTCGAAAATCTTCCATATTTGGCGTTTATCTGACTTTTCTTTTTGAGTTATGCTGCTCACACACACACACATGAAATTTTTTTCTAAGTGTGCTTTTTTAATCCAGGAGCCTCAAAACATGTATTTCCGGTGAAATCTTGGTATCGAACTTTTGGGTGGAATGCAATACCTTCTCTACCTGCTATGTACGTGGTAGAGAAAGTAAAAAGACTCCATTTTATGACACACCTCGTCCAACATTACATCCAAGCAAGCCTCCATTCTCCTATTGGACTCTAGAAACTGTGGTGGTAAATATTGTTTTCTTAGTAATTCCGTTTCTCTGCACTCAGCCAGAGTATGATTCCATGTTTCCCCTGCACCAGAGATTGTATGTGTGTGTATCATCATTGTCTAGTGAAAATTAAAAATTAAACTCACATAGTTATCCAATTTTAGTTAGTACCTCCACAGAGAGCAACACTGGCTAATACAGAACAATGGTTCCATTTTCAAGGTATAACATTATTTAATAAACTATTTCATGCAGCCGTGGATGTAGGTTTATCCAGATTCAAAACTGGTTAATTTCAAATTCCTTTACCTCCATTAACAAATATTTTGATTAAAATATTATTGTACAATTTTAATTGTTATGTGTCAGTCTTTGTGTGTTTACGATGTTTATAACCTCTCACTCAGGTCTTAACTCAAATAAAATTGATTGATTGATTGATTGACTGAAATCAATAACAAGAGATTAGAGATGTACTATGGTTACCAGTGGCATACAAGGAATAGATGAATTTAAGGTAGTCACATGTAAGATGTAGAGTTAGCTACGGTTAATGGTTAAAACTTTGTAAATAATTGCTTCTGCAAATTATGAATTGTGAAATTAATGTAATGACATGGGAAAGTTAAAATAAAGAGAAAATTTGTACATACCCGTCCTGGCATAGGAAACAAGACGCCAGGATGAAATATTTGCAGATTTGTATTTTATTTATTTATTGTATGAAATATGTTTGGGTGCAATGGCAAAAGGCTCCCAAAAGATTGTGCTGGACGGGCCATCTATTACATATACCAGCCACGGTCTGCAGCACTATACCACTACTATGTTTTTATCGGCACATAAGCAGTCGATGTGAAGGTCATTCACACGCAATTTGGCTTAGCTGTCTATAGGTCTCTACATTGTTGGGCCGTTTGGAACATGCCGTCCTTTGTTAGCAAGGTATTGTGGCACAAAGCGAACGAGCATGAGATGCAGGAAGGGTGGCCGAAATTTAGACACTGGGAATGTCCGGGAAGTCTGGTGAAAGCAAGCAAAGGCGCTAGCAAGGAAGAGCGACCTTGTGGTTCAATGACCTGCAGATGTCTGCCAACCATTTGATTCGGCGAGGTGATAACAATTTGAAAGGCAGCCGTGTGCAGTTTTCCTGTGCCACATTCTGTCCTCCTTTGTTTCTGTTGGAAACCCGTCCAATAATAATTCACATCAAGTGAAGCAAAACGTTAGAACAATGACCTGCTTAAGGAGTCCATATAGGCAATAGGTACTAAATTAATAACACTGGCATTTCGTTATGCATATACAGTGAATCTAGAAAGTATTATCTCCGCTTAAACAATTTCTAGCAGCCAAATTAACGGCGAGGAAGCTCGTTTTAATATACAGAAAGAAAGAAAGAAAGAAAGAAAGAAAGAAAGAAAGAAAGAAAGAAAGAAAGAAAGAAAACTATATTATAGTTTACATGTTCGGTTCTTAAAATTTTTACTTTCTATTCCACGTACCAAGTAAATAGAGGATATATTGTATTCCATCCAAAAATTCGATTTCGAGATTTCACCGAAAATACTGTTTTGAGACCTGAATAAAAAATTTAGGAAAAGATCCGTGTGTGTATGTGTTTGTGTCTATCTGTGAACAGCATAACTCAAAACCAAAATGTCGGATAAATAACAAACTTGACATTTATTTGCAGGATCTTCCAAGATGCAACCAAAAATTTTCAAGAAACCCCCTATCCAAAATTACATTTTACATGGAACATCCTTTGAATTGTTAATGTTTTTGAAAATGGCTCCAACCATTTTAGAAAAAGATCCGTGTGTGTGTGTGTGTGAGTGTGTGTGTGTGTGTGTGTGTGTGTGTGTGTGTGTGTGTGTGTGTGTGTGTGTTTTCTGCGCATCTGTGAATAGCACAACTCAAAAACAAAGTCGATTAAACACCAAACTACTCTTTTCATGTAAAGCTTTTCGTTATTTTTTTATTTTCTCAAAATTGCTCTAGCGATTTTGATTGAGATGTTTTGCATAACAAATAAAACGTATACCTTGAACTTTCTGGAATAGCCTGCGAAGTCCTCTCCATTCTGAACGCTTTTGTATAATTGGTAATCTGCAAGGGATACATAAGTTCTTACTACGAAAAATTGTAGATATCGTTAAAGGGCACAGTTTACATCAAATAAAATTGTTTGTAGCGTTAACCATTTCCGAGATATTCTTTGTTATTGATCTGAATTTTCAAATACTTATGCTGCTTTTCAAATGGTATGTCGCTATTCGTTTCCTCACGTGTTCATGCAAGGAGCGTGGAATTTAAACAGAATCGTCACATAGCGATCCGCTTTTTAGAAATTTGGTTATCGTTTTAGCCTACTGTATCTTTCTTATACCTACAACGAAATGTGTAAATGTGTAATGAAAGTTAATCTCAATTAACAATAAGTTTTGGCGTAGAATAAGCTTTTGTAAGAATAGTTTATAGAATAGTGAGTAGAGACAGTAATGTGATGCAATACATTAAGATTTCTTTCTAAACTGCTTCACTATTCAGCTGTTTATCGCGATATCATGGAAGAGCATGGAATTTTAGGGTCAGCATATAGCAACCACATTTTAAACATTTGACTACTGCTATTCCCTTTGCGCCTTTAATAAAATATGTAATTAAACTATTAACGCAAAATTTATCCCAATTAACTTGAAGTATATAGAAGAATAATTAATGCTTTGCAAAAATAGTTTGCGGACGCAGTATGAAAATAAACGATAGTGGCAGAGGAAAGTCATATGAATGTGACGCATAAGGACTTTTCATTTCATTAGAGTTATAACTTTTTGAAAATTGTACCAATTTTTCAGATTTTTCTTGTGTGCGTTTACAGCAATATTTTACATGCATTTAGGGAAACAATAATACAGAAAAATACACTTTTTACCAGAGCAGTTTGAAGAATTGACCACTAGGTAGGTACAGGATAAAGGGAAGCGCATTATGTATTAACATGCATTTAAAATAAAATCCTTTTTCATTCCAGAGGACCCGAGTTGGAATTTCGGTTAGGTGAGTTACCTGGAAAGGATTTCTCCAGGGCTTTTCCTTATTCTGAAAAGACGAATATAAGTTCCATGGACTTTGGGGTCTTTTGGGTTCAATTTTACCCATTTCATTCATTATTTATGAACTATGCGGTTAAAGGATTAAATTTAAAAACACTGCTTCTGCTGCTATATTTTTTTCTTTTTTTACTCTCTCTAAATGCCTAAGATAGAGGAAAAATACTATCCAAAATATAATTATTATTATTAACAATGCATTTTTATTAAAAGGTCCTCGGGCACCATGTGTGTGTCTATAAAAGTTGGATAACTGCCAAATTTCATAATTATATCAGATGCCTTTTAAGGAAGACAGGTGAAGATTTCCAAAAACTCCACCGAAGCTCAAACCACACTACTGCTACTACTACTACTACTACTACTACTAATACTACTACTACTACTACTACTACTACTACTACTACTACTACTACTACTACTACTACTAGTACACTACTACCTCTACTACTACTATATGGCGTTTACAGCCCAAGAGAGAGAGAGAGAGAAAAAAACAATATTTAAAGGTATATTATCGTAGTATGACATAACTGAGACCCTTTCCGAGTCAGAAACTAGATAGAGAAAAGAATGCTTTTATGTACAAATTATTTATAGAGCAGGTAGAAAAATTTATCATATGACTGTTACGTATTAGATGTTTATATCCAATATCAGTTGAGATAGTATACATTCGCGTGGTAGAGTTAGTAATTATAAGCAATTAAACACATTTTTGCACAAACATCTGCTAAGCGTGTACCACGTTTTTCTGTGGCAGAGAAAAGAATATTGCTTTCAACTGGCTTTACCAAATATACGAAATTATATTTTATAATTGATTTAGAATAAGCATATAAATTAACTTTAAACTCTTCAGTGAATAGAAGATTAATAATGTGCGAATTTCACATATCCTTCGTTTACTTAACTGTTTCCCTCGCAGGTTGAAATTTCAGAGAATCTGAGAAACTCAGCATATGCTTTGAATATGCCATTACATACCAATGCTTTAAGTAATCATATGTTAACTTAATTTTTGCTGAAGTATGTAATTATCATATCCATATTATCTTCAATGTGTTTGTTTTTCATCTGGCATTTGAGAAATTGTACATTGGTAACAGAAATATTTTATTCATTAATTAGGCTCGTTCGCTAATACGGAGCACGTATTAGCAATTGCACTTACGGGGTTAAAATCTAATATACAGGGTGAATCACCTAAAACTTGCACCGCAAATATTTCGGAAATGGAAAGTGCTATTGATGTGCAGTTTTCACAGCATTGATTGGTAGTCAGGGGCTCGTACATTTAGCCTATAAACAGATTTTAATAATACTGAGAAAGTGTATTTTTTTAGTAAACAAACAATTTTTTAAATGGAACAATGCCTAGTTACATCAACAGAATAAAGGTAGGGTAAATTAGGATGTCAGTGGTCTCTGTTGCATGATTCTAGTGCAAGTGGTTTACGAGAAGTCGTATTTTGAAAAATTTCCACCCCGACAATTGTTTGTCCCATTCAACCTGCTTAGTTGCTAGGTACGATGTTGTTATATTTGTTTGCATTGTGTTTTCTGTTCATTGATTGCATTGCGACTTTCTGATCAGTTAATTTGTAACAGTTCAAGTAGTAAGTCGTGAGTGAAAGATGGGGTTTACTAATGCAGAAAAAGCCGATATGCTCATGGTGTATGATGGATAGTGTAGGAAGAATGCACGGTGTATGCGGGAACGTATCCCAATAGACGACTATCATCTCGGCAATTATTTATCAACCTCTTCAACCAATTACGTGAAAGTGGTACTGTAACACCTATAAAACGTAACAGAAACAAACAAGTGACTGGAGAAGAGGCAGAAATTAATGTTTTGGCTGCCATTGCGGTAGATCCGCAAATTAGTTCCCGCACAATCGCACATGGAAGTGGCATAAGTCAGGCAAGTGTACTGCGCATTCTCTATCGACATAGATTCCATCCCTATCACATCTCTCTCCATCAAGAGCTGCATGGAAACGATTTTGAGAATCGTGTTAACTTTTGTACACAGACATTAAGACATGATACTCCAGATTCATCGTGTATCTTGTTTAGTGATGAGGCAACATTTACTAATCATGGCCAGGTACACCTCAGAAACATGCACTATTGGTCTGTTGACAATCCCCGTTGGCTTCGTAAGGTGGAACGTTAGCGTCCATGGAGATTAAACGGGTGGTGTGGGATAGTGAACCATCAGCTCATAGGCCCTTTGTTCATAGAAGGAACAATGAACTTGCACGAGCTCGCAGCCTCCTGACATACCATCTGTCACAGATGCTACTAAACGTTCCTTTGCTGACTAGGAGGAACCTGTAGTACCAACATGATGGTCCAGCCCTAGTGCACGAAGTACTACAGCTTGTCTTAACGGATTGTTTCCAAATCGTTGGATTGGACGAAGGGGATCTGTACCTTGGCCGGCCCGTTCACCGGATCTGATCCCTTTAGACTGTGGAGAAGGCTGAAAGACACTGTCTACAATGATGTACCAACTACACCAGACGATATGAAACGACGTATTACTGCTGCCTGCTCTGAAATTTCCGCTGAAATTCTAGAATGTGTGCAGCAGTCTTTCCATAGCAAACTGGAAGGGTGTATTGCAGCTGCCGGTGGTCATTTTGAACACAACCTTTGAAGGGCTGTGTTCTCTTTACTTGTAAGAATCCACAGAAGTATTGTAATTCCCTTTTGTTTGTGGTAGCACAAGTGTCGGTGCGTGAAAGCTTCAAAATAAGTTTTCTCGTAAAACACTTGCACTAGAATCTTGCAACAAACGCCACTGACTTCTATTTTACCCTACCTTTATTCTGTTGATGCAATTAGACATTGTTCCATTTAAAAATGGTATGTTTGCTCAAAAAATACACTATCTCAGTATTATTAAAATCTGTTTATAAGCTAAATGTACGAGCCCCTGACTACCAATCAATGCTGTGAAAACTGCACATCAATAGCACTTTCCATTCCGAAATATTTGCGGTGAAAGTTTAGATGATTCACCCTGTATAAACTGAAGAAAATGTGTCGTTACATTTCAAATTTGTTTGAAATCGTTACAAAATTAAGTGGTTTATAAGGAGAGACTGTTACCATTTTACGGTTTTTATCCATTCTCGTATACCAGCATGTGCATATTCCCCCACCCTTTCCTTTTATTGAATGTCCAAATAAAAGAATCTTATGTGATAATACACATGACCTTCTCTGTCTTATGTCGTTTATTAGTGGGAATACAAAATATTCCTAATAAAGCTTATTTTTCTATTTACTACATTTTTATCCAAATAAACCTTTGCAGAAATAGCTACATTATATATTTCGTTAGGATACAAAGAGAACAACGATAATCAAAAGTTTAAGAACTGGACGCTATATGCTGATCTTAAAATCCCATAGTGTTTCCACGCAATCGCGAGAAACAACTGAATATTGAAAGGACTTTAATAGTATGACCAAGAAATGAACAATTCAAACCACTAATAACTAATATCTCAGAATTGGCTTACGCCACAAAAAATGTATTTGAAATAAATTGAATGTTTTAAAGAGATCTACAGTTTTTGTGTAGTACAATTTCGTTAAAATTTATCAGTTATACAAGATTATACCAAATTCCTTCCGAATGAAAAGAACTTCAGAAGCTATTCCCAGAAAATTCAAGATATACATTTTACTTGTGAAGTTAATATCTTTAGTAGGTATATGATAATTTAATTAAAATCGTAGAGCCATTTTTAGAAAATAAAACTTTTCGAAAAATGTTCCATGTAAAGGATAGTTGAAAGTGGGAGTATTTTCTTAAAAATCTCCGTGTCGCATCCTTGGAAGATACTGAACTTAACTTAAGATACTGGTACTTACCCGACTTTTCGTTTTTGAGTTATGCTGTTCACAGATACACACGGACATGTTGCCAAAATGCTTTATTTGGATTCAAGGGGCTTCAAAACATGTATTTCCGGCGAAATCTCGGTATCGAATTTTTGGGTGGAATGCAGTACTTTCTCTACTTACTATACATAGTAGAGAAAGTAATAAAATAGTTTCATTGTTAGTTTCGCTTATTAAATCTTTAAATAATGCATCTCCTTAAGCAGTAAAATAAAAATATTCATTTTAGTAAATTTTCCTTGCTGAATGCTTTCATAAGCACTTTAACATTTTTGCGTCTGATGTTTATAAAGTACTGTACCTCTTTGGTTACTACGTTTAGGTAAATTCTTAAGTTAAAGCATTTCTTTTCTGTTATTGCTTCGTGCAAACTTAAAACAAATTTGTTTAGGCTTTGGTTGTTTTTGTTTAACATTTCTCCTAAAATATTCAGTGGAACTATCTTAGGAGTTTAACATGAGTAACAACGTTAACATCGTTCCCGCAATGCAGCATCAACTTCGCGGCGTCATCGGAAAAAGAGCAAGCCTTACTCTGCAGTGTGATTTTCCCAAACACTTGCGAGGGAAAACATGCTGTTACATGCACCTTTTCATTAATATCATAGAGATTTATCTCTGCCATTACTTAAGAGTACTTATCTGTACTCCTTCCACCCGGTATCATTCTTTCAAACAACTTAAACTTTTATTGACATCTCCATTTGAAAACATCTTAAAGCAACTCCGGACTTCTCTTAGAGGTGCAAGCTGGTGTCGAAGGAGGATTTCAACACCACGGTCTATTGCGCCTACCTATGTCACCTTCGGCAGGAAGAGATGAGATGAAGGATTGCACAGAGCGGTCAGGTCTGTGGTAACAGGCATAACGCAGGCGGGGTCCCTACGGTTTCCAGATTGTGCAGCAGGTAGAGTGCACCTTCGACACGCCCCTGTTTTACTGACAGGATGGGACAGAAGATTCCAATGCCAGTGTAGAAACTTTATCTTCTCAATGCACATCCTCCGCCATACGTCGCATACCACCATCCACTGCGCCCGGCTCTGTGACTCTAAGGATGAAGAAGGTAGTGTAAATGAGAAGGAATAAGGGACGGAAAAATTCACGATACGCCAAATCCGTCCAAGCATTCGTTTAGCGCTCAGACACAAAAAAGAGGGGAAACAGCCCTTGGTAGGATGGAGAGTCACTTTGAATTTTGAAACGGGGATTTCAGGAAAGCGAGTCGCTGGCGTCACGTTTGATCATACTCGGTAAGAGATTCCCTTAGTTATAGAGGATCCTGATGAGTTTCCTTAACAACTACATTTTGTAAGACATTCAAAATTGTAACATGTCATTGTAAACCTCTTTACATTTCCATCATAGGAAGTCAAGAATTCACTTTCGTGTCTATTAAGATCTGCTGAAAAATGGTTACCGCTATATTAATTACTAGATGTTAACAAAGGGAGCACCCAAGATTTTCATTTAGAATCACTTGGTCCTGTTAAAAACATACGTGAGCCATTTTCAAATAGGTCGCCCATTCCAGCTGCCGAAAAATAAAAAATATAGTGCATTTAAGCATATTTTTCTATACTCACCATAAACGTTAGGTGTCTAGGGTCTCCAAAAAAGTTTACACAGCTGCTTAACAAATCTGTTGTTGTCTGTAGAGTTTTGAGATTTTAATTTGTTTTTATTAATTTTCACCTCCGTCCTCATCTGTGACGGAGCGAGATTCTCACAGAACCAGCTGTTTTGTTAAAATACTTCAAACTTTGATTCGTGTACTCGTATTGAAGAGAGTTCGAGATAATTTAGACACATACGCCGAAGCACTGAAGCCCACTCAAAAACACAATGTATACCAAGTGCCAATAACCTGAATTGGGTATTTTTAAGAAAGCATCAGGGAATAGCAAATCAATGAAAGTGTTTTAAATTTATAATTTTACTTTTTTTCAATATCTTTAAACCACAATCAATTAAATAACATTGAAAAAACATGACATATGTACCTTTGTAAAGTGGAAAATATTAGTACTTAATATTTCTCCATCAGCTCATCAACGCATTTTACATTACTTATCTTGAATGCTCTTGAAGAGACTTAATTGGAGCCTTTAAGAACTTGCAAAGGATACCATCTTTTCTAATGGTTTGTAAGCTTGGTTGGAATTGTTTTACAAAAGTTTTTATTCACCTCTTAAGGAAACTTACAAAGTTGCATTTTCTCCTTCCACATTTCTAGCCACACCAGGGTACCAATACTTATTATAAATGAAGCCACCCAATCATTTTCTTCCAATCGAGACAAATCCTCCATGAATGAATATAGAAAAACTTGATTAAGGAATTGAAATTTGACTCAATATGCAGAACTTATAAACATTGCCATCCCTTTACCCCATAAAAGTACTTTGTCTACTGCTATTTAAAAAGGATACCTATAGATAATATTCCAATCAAATCTGTTTCTCCTTGAAGACTTGCGGATCACTCTGAATGCCTGAGCAGCATGCTTCATTCCATCCAAAAGAACTTGTAGCTGAAGAGCTGAGAGCAAACTTAAGAAAAATTGGAACTCCAGACATATGACAAAGGTTGCATGTTTTCGACTCGAGGGAGCAGCTAGGTCACGAGTTTGTCTATCTGAAATTTTTCTCCAAACTTGCAACATCTTTGGAAGAGTAGTAATTTGGCAGGCATTTCTAAGTCAACATTTTTCATGTCTTTTTCCTCTAATACAAATATTTTGTACTTCGTTCCAGTTTGTGAATTTACGAACTCTTGCAAAATGGATATATGTTTTCCATGAATGACAGTTTCATCCCCTTTGGTTTTTACAAGACTACCCACAGCATCTGCCACACCTTTGCCATGACCCGCTTCGAAGTAATTCCAAACTACTCTATTGAAACCATATTGAGCAGGTATTTTAGTGAAAAAATATACATTTGTTCTATTTCTATATTGCGACTTTGGGCCGTCACTATTTATGTGCATAGTGTCAACACTGGCACTGGCTTCAGTGGGCCCATATAGCTCCTGGATTTATGTTTTGTAGTCTCGAATAATGATGAACTGGTTCCTCAGGAACATACCTTTAGTAGAAGGCGCCTATGTGAAGACCAAGTTGTTTTTGTGATGCTCCAAAATGGATGCTTTGTACTTCACTAGAATATTTTAGTATTTTATATAATAACAATAATAATTAATAATAATTTTCGCTATAATCTACGTAGAGGGAAACTGTGTTAGCTTTTATATTCTTTGATTGACTTTATTTGTTTAACCTGGAGGTGAGGCCGATAGTGATGTGTGAAAAATGTTGGAATCATTTCAAACAATTTCTCAATAAGCTGCTTTAAAGCGCAGAAACCTTGTACTTTGCTGTCATTGTTGTTTTGACTATCTGCCCTTTCAGATTGGTGAACGTCTCAACTCTTCTGCCCATTCATAATACCACGTTTTTGTATCATCTGAATTATTCCGTAGATAAATTTGGAATTTGTTCAAACATGCAGAGCACTGCCGATACATGCAAACCTGATTTGTAACTTCACATGATCCACTTTTAATGAATTTTCTAATTTTGCCAGAATCTATTGTACCTAAAAGGTGGATTTCTTGATAATAAACTGAAAACTTTCGTCCGGATACATCGGCAAGTATTTCTGTCTTTGAGCCGTCCACTTTTAATAATTTTGATTTCATTCTTAAAAAGCTGCTGTAGAACAAATTGACAGCATCCGTTTACCTTAACATTTTTTGTACAAGTTCTTTGTTGAATCTGTGGCAAACCTGGTCTCGAAATACTCCTCGAGATTTGCATTTATCTTTCTCTGGACAAGGAATGGTATTATTTTCATCATCAAAACACTTACAGTTTGATACCTCAAACAGGTGGCAAATTTGATTCTCCTTCGAAGGAGCTCCCCTACGAATTTTGTAACTTCAGCTCTCTTTTTCCTATAATACTCAGAGAGAAGACTTTGGACTTTTCTTTCTTTCTTTCTTTCTTTCTTTCTTTCTTGTATCTTTTACAACGTTACCAAAAAGTATTTCAAGATTTCAAGTTTCTTCCTTACTTCCGCTTGTCCAGCTTGTATTATTTTCTAAACCAATTTTCTAGGTGATGGAGAACCTACAGAGATTTGCAATGAGACCTTCATATGAATACGCTTTAGCTTTCTTGTTAGCTGCTTATTTTCAGTGGGTTTCTCAGGTGATTTACTTTTGATTTTGATAGTTTCCTTAAGAGCTTTCTTCGACTATACTGTCTTATTTTCTTTCTTGTTATTTGCTGTCTAGTTTGCTTAATATCTGAGTACGGGCCAGCGATATGAATGGATGGTTCAAGTGCAAGAAGTTTAAGGTTTCGATTGGCAGAAATTTCAGGTTGGGGTAAGGTTTGGGAAACAGCAAACGGTACAGGTGACTCAGGAGAGTTTTCCGACAAAAATGCATCAGCTCTTTTGGCAAGTTGTTTTCTTGCATAATGGTTAGAAGATCTTTGCCGCCATCTAGCACGTTGAGCTTTCTGATCTCTTCTTGACATGTTTTCAATTGCATTTATTTTACCTTCTTCCTCTCGTTTAGCGCATCTTTTTCTTTCCTACTCCCTCAGCCTCTCTAGTCTTCCCGGGTCGTTACTAATCGTTTATCTTTTCTTTTCTCTTTCTAACTCCCGATTTTCTTTTTTCGTTAGTCTTTTTACGATACATTTTTGAAAAATTTGGGGCAACAATACGAAATTTTGAAATGTAAATGACAGACCAAGAAAACAAACAGACAAGAGCTATTATTAGGCTAAATAATTCATTGAAATGTCAATGTTTCAACCATTAACAATAGGTTAATGCGGATTCTTAATTATTTAAGGCATATGTTTTAAGCAACTGTTCACCAAATTAGAAGTTAAAGATTATTTTAATCAATGTTTTCTCTTATTATTTTAATTGGAGTAACAAAGACTAATCAGAGTTATGGTTTTTATTAGAATAAATCATTAACACTAACAGAAGATAACAAATTATCATCTCAGTACCCATGAAGACGGGGACGGAGGAGACAATTGCAGGGAAATTATTATTATTATTATTATTATTATTATTATTATTATTATTATTATTATTATTATTATTATTATTATTATTATTATTATTTTATTCTTCTTATGATAACCTGTTCAGTTTGGTTACGCCATTGCTTTCCCGCCAAACATTGAGGTTAGGAAAAATATGTTTCAAATTCCTATAGTGCTTTCTTACCAAGATGCAAACTAAGACGGAGTTGACAATGTAGGATCGGGCAGAACAAAACGTAATGAAATAACATTACAGAACATCTTTAATTATGTGTTAATTAATGAAATCAAAACAAATGTAGCAGCTTACCTTCCTTACGCAGCCTTTGCCATTCAATCACACACTTCAGCTGCGCTCTAGTGGCGACAAGAGAAAGAAAGATTCCTTGGGACGTGGTGAGAGAAAAAGAAGCACCACGAAAAAGCTTACATTCTTTCTCTGTTACAGGGACACAAAAATATTTCTAATAATAGAACTTTATACTCCAAATATTTCTACTTATCGAAACACAATAATTAAACAAAATACCTGGCCACAAGTACTTAACTGTTGCCAGTCGGAGTGGAACCAAGGAACGGAGCCTGAGATTCGCGTATATTTCGGGTGTATATAAGTTAAGGCGCTAAGCAAAATTAAGTTTTCATTGGTTGATAACGGGAAACTCTGGAACACGCCGAGGAAGATCTATTTGAAAATGCCTCACATACAGCTGCAGCGAGAATGCCATCAACGCCATTTTCACAATTCAGTTTGAGAAACCTTTCAGGTAATCTTTATATAATCGTTAAAGACATAAGTTATTTAACATCTTATA
The DNA here is from genome assembly GCA_030765065.1 of Deroplatys truncata. Classification (NCBI taxonomy): domain Eukaryota; kingdom Metazoa; phylum Arthropoda; class Insecta; order Mantodea; family Mantidae; genus Deroplatys; species Deroplatys truncata. The sequence continues at coordinate 117,968,220 of CM060980.1, forward strand.
ACATACCTATTATGCAAATAGGTTATAAATAAAACGTATTTATATTATGCTTTATTAGAAATTGTAAATCTGACATAGTTGAAATATTATTTTTTAGGCGACGAAACTAATTTATAGTAGTTACCAATGTTCCTGTCATGGATTGTAATTTTACAATCCCACATCTAATCTGGTTCTTACCAAAAAACAAACTAACAAAACAAAACCATAATGCTCATTTGGACTAAAAACGAACTTGTGCGGTAAGTGAAACCCTTACAATCAAGCATTTTAAAATATTGACTGTGAAAGTATAATTTGTACAATTCTTGAATGTTATTGGACTTTCAGTATCCATTTTTGTTTTCAAATTGAACGTGCTCATTATTGTCTCTGCAGAAGTAAATGAAACTACTGTAGAACTGTTCCTTTCTCATGGCAAACAAATTTCAAGATTTCCTGTCTCATTCGTAGCAGTAATTTGTATTAAATATTTCAATTTATTTATTGGTATATTTTAATTAACATTAATGTCCATCGTCTCAATTTACCTTCTCTACCACGTACCTAAGAGGTACTGCATTCCACCCAAAATTTCGATACTGAAATTTCACCGGAACTGCATGGTTTGAGGCATCCTGAATACAAAAAAAGACACACTTTTAGAAAAAAAAGGTCCATGTGTGTCTGCCTGTGCGTGTGTGCGTGTGTGTGTCTGTTAACAGCATAACCCCAAAAAGAAAAATACGATAAATACCAAACTAGATATTTAGGTTCACTACCTTCCAAAGATACGACACGAAGATTTTCAAGAAAATCCCCCCCACCTCAAATTACTCTTTACATGCAATAGTTTTTGAAGTTTTTTATTTTCTAAAAAATGACTAACGATTTTTATTAAAATAGTATTAAAGATATTTACATGACAATTAAAATATGTATATATCTTGAATTTTCTGTGAATAGCCTGTAAAGTCCACTTCTTTCGGAAAGTTTTATAATCTTGTATAATTGGTAAACGTTAAGCTATAGACGAAAACGTACTACACGAAAAATGTAGATCTCTTTAAAACACACAATTTATTTCAAATAGCTTTTTTGGTGGCATCAGCCTTTCCGAGACATTGTTATTAATGGTAGAATTGTTCAGTACTTTATTCTATTCAAGTGCTTTCGATATTCAGTTGTTTCTCGCGATGTCATGGAAAAAAATGTAATTTGAAGGCCAGCGTATAGCGTCCAGTTCTAAAACATTTGACTATTCGCTATTCCCTTTGTATCTTTAGCGAAATATATAATGCAGCTATTTCCGAAAAGTTTTATCTCGATTAAAATGAAGTAATAGGAAAAATATATTTCGTAAGAATAATTTGTATACCAATAATAAACGCTAGAGAGTAGAGAAAGTCATGTAAATGTAACACATCAGATTTTTACTATCTCTACCACTTACTTAGTAGGTAGAGAAGGTGTTGCATTCTACAAAAAACCTCGATATTTCATCAGAAATACATATTTTGAGGTCCCGTGATTCCGGGAAAAGTATTTTTAAAAGAAGGTTCGTGTGTGTGTGTGTGTGTGAGCGAGAGGGAGAGAGAACAACATGCATTACTCAAAAACGTAAAGTCCAATAAATATCAAACTTGATATTTAGGTTCAGCATCCATTAAAGATGCAACAAGAAGAATTTCAAGAAAATCACACCACCCCAAACTACCCTTTACATTGAACATTTATTTAAATTTTCGAATTTTCTCAGTTCTAACGATTTTGATTAAAGCCCCATATATTTAAGACATTTGCATGACAAATAAAATGTTTAGCTTAAATGTTCTGGGAATAACCTATGAAGCCCTCTTCATTCGTAAGGAATTTTGTATAATTTTGTGTAACTGGTAAACCATAAGAGATGACAAATGCGACTACCCAAAAGCTGTAGATCTCCTTAGAATACATACTTTATTTCTAACAACCTTTTGTGGTGGCATCAGCCATTTCCAAGATATCCATTGTTATTGGTTTGAATTTTCAGCGCTTAATTATTTTTACTTTCTCTATCACGTACATAGTAGGTAGAGAAGGTATTTCATTACACCCAAAAATTCAATACCGAGATTTCACCAGAAATACATATTTTGAAGCCCCTGAATCCAAAAAAGCATTTTTTAGAAAAGAGGTCTGCGTATGCATGTGTGTGTCTGTGAACATCGTAACTCAAAAACGAAAAGTCGGATAAATATCAAACTTCGTACTTAATTTCAGTATCTTTCATGCAAATATCTGAAAAATATGGTATTTTAATCAGTCACACGCGCGCACATGCACTTGCGCACATTTCTCTATTCTTTTTTATTTATTCAGGGAGTCTCAAAGCGTGTATTTCTGGTGAAATCTTGGTAACAAATTTTTGGGGATGGAATGCAATCCTTCCCCTACTTACTCATAGGTGGATAGGACTACAAGCAGAGGGGGACTTAGCATCTCGACCTACGTGGATCTTTTGTGCCTAGGTCCTTGACGGGGTGCCCCCGGGAGGGAGGGATGAGGTGAGAGGAGACAGAAAGCGGCCGGATCAGAATGCACGACAGGCAGAGGGCAGGGTTCCTACCATTTACAGATATAACTCCCCGGGTGCTGACTGGTGCAGCCTGTGCCCCCTCCCCCGGTGGGTTTACACATCGCATGGGACCCCGGGACCCGGAGACCCGGAGAGATAGACGAAGGATTCCTTAGAGCATCCTTTTCCCCTACCATGCACACGCCGAAAGCTCCAGCCGATCCTTGCAACCCTGAAAGAGACCAAGCATTGGAAGGTGAAGTGAAATTAAAATGGAGATGAAATGAAGGGACAGGAACTTCGGGGAATGATCCTTCCCAGCATTCACCTGGCGACCCGGAGAAACCCCGAAAAAACCTGCCGACCACGGGAATCGAACCCACGAACGCACGAATGCGAGCCACAGATGTAACCGCTTGAGCCATCCCGCTCGGTTTACTCCTAGGTAAGTAGAGAAGGTAAAAATAGAGGTGTTAAGAGGTTGAGGGACATCAAAACACGCATTTCCGATGAAATTTAAAATCTATCTATTGTATTAAAATTCAAATATTTCCTCTAACTTAGGTAGCTCTGTAGTAGAGAAGGTAAAAACCTAATCTCTGGATAACTCTTCATAGGAGAACGAGAAATCGCAAGTGTGGAGCAATAGCTGTTTGGTTCAAGTCAGATGCCAAATGACCGTGGGTAATTAGATAGACAACACATTTAACTTGACAAATTCTTCCTTACACATTACTCATGCTCCAATTTCGCTGCGGCTTACCAACTAGCGGAACTGAGGTCAATACGCAGTAAGGCCAAGTTGCATGGATAAGCCTTCCCTTCCGGAGCTGTCCCCCACAGAGGTACTGACACATTTACCCCATTATGTATATCCTAGTCAATATTTTAATAAATAATGTCTATAGGCTTGGATTTATCTTCTCCCCCTTTATTATATTCTTTTATTAAGCGCGGGGCAAAATAATGGAAATCCCCATTCGAGGATATGTATGTAAGGAAGTCAAAGGAAATATTTAATAGAAAAGCTATTTACACCTTGAATTTAAGCTTCATAAATTTAAGTACATTAACAGAAATGGGATTCCTCAGAACAACAAGCACTATTGATTACAAATTATTAAGAAACGCTGATATCAAGAAAGAATAGAAATTTCTAATCCATACGAAAGAATAAAGCAATATCAATACAACTGGAAAATCACGTAAAAAGGATGTATCAACATAGAGTACTAAAACTGGCTACGTAGGTAGACCTTGAGGGAAAAAACACACAGGTCTACCAACAAAACAACGGATAGATCTGTCAATTGTAAAGAAAATGTAGAAATTGGAGCAAATTTAACAGCCTAATTCATGCTGGAGAAGAAGAAGGCATTTGAGTATATAAATCAACAATAACAGTGTTCTACTTTGAATTAAATGCACAGAATTTCCTACATTTTCCTTGGAATGGGAAATAATTATAATGACCCTAGAAAGGATTTGTATCCACTTTAAAAAAGCTCTAGCAGCCAAATTAACGAAAAGAAAATTACAATTTTTAATACACAGAAAGAACTGACGATAATACAGTTTACGTGTTTTAGCGTTTTCGAGATTTTTTTCATGTTAGTGGTGTTGCAGTTTTTGAAAAATTGTGCCGATTTTTCCCCTTTTCGTATGTAGTATTTACAAAATTGTTCTACATGAAATATTTTGGCATAATTCCTGAAATTACGATGAAAGCTAGTTTTGATTTAATGAAGGAAAAAAATGTCAAAGTCAAGAATTAATGTTGATTTACTTAATTTCCTGATTAACCTTCAGCTTTTACGACTTCAATTTTTTTTCTTTTTGTTAGTTTAAATCACATGTCGCTAAAATTGCGTGGAGTTATATAAAAATTATTCTGCTAAATGCATATAAAATAATTTTATAGACACCACACACGAAAAACTGAAAAGTCAGTGCAATTATAAAAAAAATTAAATTAATAGAATGAAACATCTGAAAAAACATTCGAATACATCACTTGTTCCTTCTGCACATTAGAAATGAGATTTTTCTATTCTTTAATTTGGCTGCTAGTAGTTTTTAAAGAGGAGACGAGTATTTCCTGGAGTCAGTGTGTAGTACCATCGACACAATAAGGCATAGGTAGACCAGTCTAAAGAAACAGAGGAAAACTTGCACAGCAAATATTTCGGAAATGGAAAGTGCTATTGATGTGCAGTTTTCACAGCATTGATTGGAGTCAGGGGCTCGTACATTTAGCCTATAAACAGATTTTAATGATACTGAGAAAGTGTATTTTTGAGCAAACACACATTTTTTTAAATGGAACAATGCCTAGTTACATAAACAGAATAAAGGCAGGGTAAATTAGAATGTCAGTGACGTTTGTTGCAAGATGCTAGTGCAAGTGGTTTACGAGAAATCTTATTTTGAGGCTTTTACGCACCACACTTGTACAACCTGCGGTAGCAGAAACTAAAGAAAAACAAAAGGTAATTACAATACTTCTGTGGATTCTTACAAGTAAAGAGAACATAGCCCTTCAAATGTTGTGTTCAAAATGACCACCGCCAGCTTCAATACACGCTTCCAGTCTGCTATGGAAAGACTGCTACACACGTTCTAGCATTTCAGCGGAAATTTCAGAGCGGGCAGCAGTAATATGTCGTTTCATGTCGTCTGGTGTACTTGGTACACCCTTGTAGACAGCGTCTTTCAGCCTTCCCCACAGAAAAACGACTAAAGGGGTCAGATCCGGTGAACGGGCCGGGCCAGGTACAGGTCCTCTTCGTCCAATCCAACGATTTGGAAACAGTCGTTAAGACAAGCTGTAGTACTTCGTGCACTATGGGCTGGACAACCATCATGTTGGTACCACAGGTTCCTCCTAGTCAGCAAAGGAACGTCTTCTAGCATCTGTGGCAGATGGTCTGTCAGGAGGCTGCGATACTTGTGCAAGTTCATTGTTCCTTCTATGAACAAAGGGCCTATGAGCCGATGGTTCACTATCCCACACCACACGTTTAATCTCCATGGACGCTGACGTTCCACCTGACGAAGCCAACGGGATTGTCAACAGACCAATAGTGTATGTTTCTGCGGTATACTTGGACATGATTAGTAAATATTGCCTCATCACTAAACAAGATACATGATGAATCTGGAGTATCATGTCTTAATGCCCATGTACAAAAGTTAACACGATTCTCAAAATTGTTTCCATGCAGCTCTTGATGGAGAGAGATGTGATAGGGATGGAACCTATGTCGATGCCTGACTTATGCCACTTCCACGTGCGATTGTGCGGGAACTAATTTGCGCATCTACCGCAACGGCAGCCAAAACATTAATTTCTGCCTCTTCTCCAGTCACTTGTTTGTTTCTGTTACGTTTTCTAGGTGTTACAGTACCACTTTCACGTAATTGGTTGAAGAGATTGATAAATAATTGCCGAGATTATTGACGTCTACTGGGATACGTTTCCGCATACACCGTACAGGAACGAACTGCATTCTTCCTACACTCTCCATATACCATGAGCATGTCGGCTTTTTCTGCATTAGTAAACCCCATCTTCCACTCACTACTTACTGCTTGAACTGTCACAAACTAACTGACCAGAAAGTCGCAATGCAATCAATGAACAGAAAACACAATGCAAACAAATATAACAACATCGTACCTAGCAACTAAGCAGGTTGATTGGGACAAATTATTGTCGGGGTGGAAACTTTTCAAAATACGGTTTCTCGTAAACCACTTGCACTAGAATCCTGCAACAAAGACCATTGACATTCTAATTTACCCTACCTTTATCCTGTTGATGTAACTAGGCATTGTTGCATTTAAAAATTGTATGTTTGCTCAAAAAATACACTTTCTCAGTACTATTAAAATCTATGTATAGGCTAAATGTACGAGCTCCTGACTACGAATCAATGCTATGAAAACTGCACATCAATAGCACTTTCCATTTCCGAAATATTTGCGGTGTACGTTTTAGGTGATTCACCCTGTAGTTGCCAGCAGGATACAGAATAATAAATAATCAATTAGTGAATTTAACTATGAATACAAATTCGGTAAACCATAATTTGAATAATAGAAAAAGAACATAGTTTTAAAAGTGATAAATGAAATAATAATAAAAAATCTAAATCATTTGATGCCAGCATCTTATATGTGATTCTTGGATATGGCCAGGAGTATTTAATAACGTTAATACTGCGTCATCTTGAATATTTTTGTTAATTTTATATTTTGATCTCCAGCCAAGAAAAATTTTGGGAATTGTCCCATGGGAACCAAATAAAACAGCAGTAACATTTATGGATTTCAGCTTGTAAAACTCTAAAAATGGCAAAGTGGATTGAATTTGTCTCTTCTTTTTTCTGAAAACAAAAAGAATGGCAAGGCAAGAGTGTTATGCTATATGAACTTATTATAAAATTATATTTTGAGTTTAAGTAATTGCTGTCATGAATGCAATTGAACAATTTATCACGAAAAGCTAAGTTTACCTTGTATTGTCATTGAAGATGCGATTTCCAGTGCATTTTCACAAAATTCCTATAGTTTAACACTTACACTTTATTTCACTCTGGACGTCTTACTAGTCTCATGTTTAGTAGTCAACTGAATATCCTACTCAAATGCAGAACACTTCCCTATCCAGAGAAATAATGCACATAGGGGTATAAACTATTACTTGTTTCCTGGAAATTTGAGGGCAGAAAGGAAGAGAATTTTCCTGGGAAGTATAGGCGGCATTTGGGCAAATTTCTTGAAAATGGGTGCAGAAGTTATTCCTGGAAATTTGATGGATGGTATGCGTCCAAGTAGAGAGAACGACACAGAAAGGAGAGAGAGAGGGGAAGTTTTTCCCGAAAGTACAGATGTAAGAGAGTCTATTCTGTATTTTCATAAACAAATAGGGTATGTTGTATTCACATTACCTTTCTATCCACTATCGTTTATTTTTATGTAACTTCTACAAACTAGTTTTGCAAAAACCTATTCTTCTATCTACTTCAAGTTAATTGAGTTATACGTTTGCATAGTTTCATTATTCATTGCACATCCTGTTACAGGTATAATGGAGATAGCGATGGACAGATGTTTATAAAGGGATCGCTATATACTGGCCTTGAAAGTCCATGCCCTTTTCATGACATCGCGAGAATCAACTGAAGGCTGGTAGTACTTAAAAAATCAGATGTGATATATTCACATTACTTTCTCTACCCTCTGTCGTTTATTAGTGGGTATACAAACTATTCCTACTAAAGCTTATTTTCCTACCTACTACATTTTAATCTACCTAAACCTTTAGAAAAATAGCTACTTACACATTTCGTTAGGATGCAAAGAGTACAGCGTTAGTCAAATGTTTAAGAACATTATATACGCTGACCTTAAAATTCTATACCTGTTTCCATGCAATCGCGAGAAACAAATGAATCTTGACAGGATTTTAAAAGAATGACCAAGTAATGAACAATTCGAACCTTTAATAACGGAATCTCAGAAATGACTTATGCTACAAAAAACATATTTGAAACAAGTTGTGTGTTTTAAACGGATCTAGATTTTTTTTGTGTGTAGTACGTTTTCGTCTATCGCTTAATGTTTATCAGTTATATAAGATTATGCAAAATTCCCTTCGGATGAAGAGGACTTCACAGGCTATTTCCAGAAAATTCAAGATATACATTTTATTTGTAATGTAAATATCCTTAATATATGTATTTAAATCAAAATCGTTAAGCAATTGTTTTAGAAAATAAAAAATTTCGAAAAATCGTTCATGTAAAGGGTAGTTCGGAGTGGGGGAATATTCTTGAAAATGTTTTTGTCGCATTTTTGGAAGGTACTGAACCTAACTACCAAGTTTGGTGTTTATCTAACTATTCGTTTTTGAGTTATGTTATTCACATACACACACGCACACACAGAGAGAGAGAGAGAGAGAGAGAGAGAGACAGACAGACAGAAATATGCACGGACCTTTTTCTAAAAATGCTTTTTTTATTCAGGGGACCCCAAAACATGTATTTCCGTTGAAATCTCGGTATCAAACTATTGGGTGGAATGTAATACCTCCTCTACCTACTATGTATGTGATAGGGAAAGTAAAAATGAAATGACAAAGTATTGAAAAATTAAACCAATAACAAAGGATATCACGGAAATGGCTGATCCACAAAACGTTATTTGTGTGCTTTAAAGAGATCTACATCTTCTATGAAATAAGTTTTGTCTACTCTTAAAGTTTACCCATTATACAAAATTCTTTCTAAATGAAGAGGACTTCATAGGCTATTCCCAGAAAATTCAAGATACTTATACGTCTTATTTATCATGGAAATATCTTAAATACGTATATAGTATTTTATCAAAATTCTTAGTAATTTTTTAGAAAATAAAAAATGTGGAAACATTTTCCATGTAAAGGGAGGCATTCTCTTTAAAATCTCCATGTCACACCTTTGGAAGACACTGAGCTTAAATACCAACCAAGTACGTACTTACCGAACGTTTCATTTTTTTTTTTTTAGCTATGCTGTTCACACACACACCTTTTTTAAAACAACTTCTGGATTCAGGCAGCCTCAAAACATATATTTCTGGTCAAATTTCGATATCGATTTTTGGGTAGAGTACAATATTCCTCTACCTACTAGGTATGTGGTAGAGAAAGTGAAAACAGGGAATGCGCAGTTATTTGTCTTCTGAAAATTCATCTTGTATGCAAAAGCACGAAAAAATACTCTGGTCGGTCTGAGTGGCTCAGTTGATTAGGCGCTGGCCTTCTGGTCCCTAGGTCGAGGGCTCAAACACGGCAAAGAACAATGGTTTTGAAGTGTGCTTAAAAGCGACAGCCCCATGTCATTAGGTTTATTAGCATGTAAAAGAACTCCTGCGGGACGAAATTCCGCCACATCGGCGGCGCTGATATGATCCTGGGAATTGACAGCGTCGGTAACAAACAAAATATTTCATTGATTTTTTTAGAACAAAAATACTGAATAATGCGTTAAAATTCCATAATATAATAAAATACCTTTGCATGCCAGAAATTATTTTCAGTAGAAAACACTCGAAATGACATAAAAAGATAAACCAAAAAGAACCAATTCCTAAAATTATAGGAAACGTAAAATTAGGCCCGAACGAATTGCTTTTATTAATCAATTCTTACACATGTATATAACACTAATACTATAAAGAGAGAAAATGTGTGTGTGTGTGTGTGTGTGTGTGTGTGTGTGTGTGTGTGTAGAGTAATCTCAAAACCCACAATCGATTTTGATAATTTTGTTCACTATTTAAAAGCCCAATTCGTTCTGACGCCATGGGGTATAAATCATCCTTCTAATTTCGTTTTATGAATTACGAAAAGATTAAAAAGGATTTACAAAGCTCTTATACTGGAATATGAACACATTGAAACCATATAACAATATGCTTACGAAGAAGGCCTTGACTTTTAGTTGAGAATGCCATGGAGTAGCAAAAATAATTGTTGTTACTCCACATAATGACTATTCTCTATTATACAGAGTGGACTATTTAAGTTGAGACTGTACAATATCTCCAAAACTAAGCGCTGTAGAAAGAAATGTCTTTAATGAAAGTTGCTTGATATTATGGGGAAAAGTAAATGCCATTAGTCATGTTTTCTTTGGAGGAGGTTATGATGGTCATTTTAGGGTCAATTTAATTTTTTAAAATGGGAACCTACATTTTGTATGTTATTTTCTCATTTCTCATAAAAAACTAAACAACATTTGTATAAAGCATTTTGCAATTGTTCTTAAACCAACGTAAATAACAACGAAAATTCTGAATGGCTGTTATTTACGTTGTTGTAAGAACAATTGCAAAGTGCTTTATACAAATGGTGTTTAGTTTTTTTATGAGGCGTGAGAAAACAACATGGAAAAGATATGTTCCCTTTTTAAAAAATTAAATTACCTTAAAATGACTATCACAATGTCATCCAAACAAAAAAAGATTAATGGCATTTACTTTCCCCAATAATATCAAGCAACTTTTATTCAAGACATTTCTTTCTACAGCGCTTAGTTTTGGGGATATTGTACGGTCTCAACTTAAATGGTCCACGCTGTACCTACTCGTAAATAGCTGCTTATCTCCGCAGAGTACAAAATCAAAAACCGGTTGCATTTTATTGCAAGAGGCATTCATAGATGGCCATGATATAACAATTCAGCAAATAGAAAACTGAGTTTAAAAAGCGACAATCGATCCTGTTATATCTGTTTCCTTATTATTTATCAAATATTACAGATGTGTATGTAATGAAACAGTGTCAATAACTTTGAAAAATCCTTTATTCTAATTCTATAAAATGTATACACTGAAGTAACTGGATGCTGAAACCTTCTAATAAGCCTCGTGTAAGATTCCTTTATATTTATCTTGTAATAAAGTTCGTTAACAGGGCATGCTAAATAATTGTACAAAGAGAGAACATGCTAACATGAGAAATCAATGAACCGATATTTAATATTAACTGAGAAGATTATTTTTCTTGGTGGTCGCAGGCTATGTGTCTTTTCCAAACAGTTTAACTTGGTGGCTTGGGAGTGCGGTATCTTATTTCGTTATATAGTGCCTTTCTTTCACACTGTGGCCACCGCACGGCCACCATAGCTCGGTCTCCCACCGAAACAGTTATGATATACTTGCAACCGCCTCAGGTTCTCATATTTATTATTATAATTGCAATGATAATAAGCACATGCCTTATCATAAGAGATGTCCCTCTCTATCCACACATTTCTGGCATCTTCTCAGGAAATTTTCATTCACACTCGAGAATCCGATATCTGAAATTGAGTTAATTTCTCGCCTGATGTTTTCATTTAGTTCTTCCACTCTGTGTGGTTTGTTGCATACACTTTATTTCTCGTCGTCCTCGTCGGTGTAGTGGTTACCATGCCTCTAGTTCCCGAGGTCGCGGGTTCGAACCCAGCGGAGGGCATTGGATTTTTTCGTAAAAATCCTCAGCATGGCTTCGGAAGAGAAGTAAAACCGGTGGCCCGTGTCGTAGATTTACGACACGTAAAAGAACCTCAAGCCTGATAAGGAGGCCTCTGAGCAAAATTTCCGGTCTTTCACGCCCAATGTAGAATGGGACACAAAGGACCATAGTAGTTAAAGAGAATCCATAAATAAAACTCAATTTAATTTTACTTTATTTCTCAAGTTCTCCCATAGATGGCTCAGGCGGTAACGTATGTGGTCCGCATTCGGGAGGTCGTGGGTTCGATTCCCGTGGCCAACCTTCCTGACCCATGGGTTTTTCGGGGGTTTCCCCGGGTCGCCAGGCGAATTCTGGGAAGGATCATTACATCCCTCGAATTTCCTGTCCCTCCCTTTCATCTCCATTCTCATTTCACTTCACCTTTCATCTGTTTCGTTTCTTGCAGGGTTGCAAGTGTCAACGGGAGCCTTCGGCGTGTGCATGACAGGGGAAAAGGATGCTCTGTGCAAATCTCCCGCGAGCGATCTCCAGTCCCGAGCCTCCCAGTGGGCTGTGTAAGCCCACAATGCGGAGGGGAGCGGTTGCACCAGCCAGCACTCGAGAAGTCCAAATCTACAAATGGTAGGGACCCTGCCCTTTGCCTGTCGTGCCTCCTGGTACGATCGCCCTCTGTCTCCTCTCACCTCATCTCTCCCTCACGGGGGCACCTCGTCAGGGGCCTAGGCGCAAAAGATCTACATAGATCACGGTGCTAAGTCCCCCTCCGCTTCTGGTACCATCCTATCCTATCCTACCCCGCATAGATTAAAATTGCATACACCTAAATCAGGGGATCTTGAGAATCATAATCTTTTACTTATTACCCTATCTTTAAAATTTTCCGGAATTAAATTTAATGACTCATTAGCTGTATGTGCCGTAGCAGAGTCTTGTTGGAAAAACCCGGACTGACATTCAAGGTAGGTCAGCTGTTGGAAAAATAATTTAAATCATCCCTGTACCTCTCTATATTTGTGGTTTCTTTTTTCAGAAAATATAGGTCCTATTACATATTCCGTATACATTTACTTCGCACCACACACCAATTTTCGCCATGTATATGGCATTTTAACCATGTTTCGTTAGAGAAGAATATTAAGGGTGGGTCAGTTACTCTTCATTGACATTTCGCAAAAATCAATTATACAAATTTACCCGACTCTGATGATCACGTGAAAAACGCAGTGTATGCAACCAACCCCATACATTGAAAGAACTAAAAGATAACATGACGTGAGAATTTCACTCAATTTCGGATATTGAACTCTCGAGTGTAAATGAAAATTTTCTGAGAAGATGCCAGAAGTATGTGGGTAGAGAAGAACAACAATTCCAACACCTCTCATGCTAAGGTATGTGTTTATTATTATCATTGTAATTATAACTGTAACTATAAGAATGTGAGGCGGTGTTATAACTGTTTCGGCGGGAGTTCGAGCTGTAGCGGCCGGCGCGTGAGCTGCCGTGCGGTGGTCAAGGTGTGAAAGAAAAACAGTGTATTTGTTAAGGGTTCCTGCATTGTGTGAAAATTGTGTAGTTTTTATGTTATTAAATAACTATGGGAGCAAAAAGGAGGTACAAAGGTTTAACATTTAACCTACTATACTTATCTAGTTACTCACCATTTCTATCAAGGATTTTTCCACCGCCAAACACTACGCCTATGCACTTCCAGAGCTTAGAAGACTGTCGGGAGGGGTGAGTTAAGGAAGGCAGACGTTCCGCCGATGTTTCACATCCTTCTGTCTGACTATCGGGGGATTTTTAAATTACAATTTTTAGGGGTAGAGGGGAGGATTTACTATAAAACCCTATAAATAATTGTGCAACACTTTCATAAGAAGGGGAAAGTAAATGAAATTAATTAAGTCGTCCTTCGATGAATGTGTGCAAGTCGGGTAAGCCAGCTAGTGTTTATATACGCCAGCAATATTTCCAGCCCCACAGACAGAAGAGGCAAAATCATCAGATGGATTGCCCCAATGGTTGCATCTGGTTCAGTAACAAGATTGCAGCGGGGTTACGAGAGCGATACTGAAAAATTTTAGAATGCACGTTTCTGAAAACAAATTAAATATGTTTGTAATGTTTTGCGAGTTGGTTTCCATGTAGCTTGTTCAATTTGCTCTAATAGTTTGTTAGTCATCGTCATTTAAAGATTTTGTGTTCACCCAAAAAATGAATTTGACTAGAGAACATTTCCGGGCTATGATTTTTTACGATTTTAAGTCGTCATTAAAGCCTATACAATGTGAAGATCGACTTAGAAATGCGAAGAAGCCCCATCTAAGGCAACATTTTATAATTGGTATACCGAATTCAAAAGAGATCGGTTTTTTTTTCTTAGTGATGAATTTCATGAAGGACGCCCAGGAACTTCTGTTACTGATGAAAATATTGCCGCAGTTCGAGCAATACTTGAAGAAGATCGACGGATATCTTGCGGATTTATTCGGGCAAAATTGGGCATTGGTATGAGTCAAAACCAAACCATTTTACATCAACAGTTACACGCGAGAAAACTTTGTTGTCAATGGATTCCATATAAGCTAACTCTCGATCAAAAACAACAACGCATTAGTTAGTGCAGAAAAACTCTGGAAAAATTCCATGTCAGCACTTCAAATTTGGTTTGGAACATCCTTACCGGATCTTGGATTTATTGTTATGATCCTGGAAAGAAAAGTCAATCGGCTCAATGGGTCTTTCGAGCAGAATCTAAACTTACAAAAGTCCGAAAAATTCGCAGTGCTGGTAAGAAGATGGTTGCTAGTTTTTCTCTAAAACGGCCGTATTGCTACTATAACATTAGAAGATAGTTGTGCCGTTACTGCCGATTGGTACAAAAATGCCTGTTTACCGCATATTTTTTGAAAAAGTTCGTGAAAAATGCCCAAAGGGAAATGTAATGTTACTTCATGACAACCCATCGTCGCATTCAGCAAAACTGAGTATATGGATGCCCTAAAGGTGAGCACTATGGACCCTCCACCATTTAGCCTTGACCTAGAACCTTATGATTTTTTTTCTTTCTTCCAAAAATTAAAGATAAAATGAGTGGAATCACTTTTCGCCATCAGATGAAGCAGTAGAACATTATAAAAACCTGGTTTCTTAAGTGCCTAAGGAAGAGTGGCATCATTGCTTTAAGGACTGGTTTCATCGAATGCAAAAATGCATTAATGTTAAAGGGAATATTTTGAAAAACAATAAAATCATATAAATGTTTAAAAACTAACCCTTTTTTGATTTTCTAAAAGTTTTCAGCGTCGCCCTCGTACGTTTAAGTTCAAACTTCATTCAGTTTCTCGGATATAAATGCGCCAACGAAGTTGGATATTGCACTATTCCCCTGTCTTAGGCAAGCAGTGCAGAAAGTAATAAATTATTTTGGGGAATACGGCTGACCATATGCTGCATAGGCATTCACCACATGCTCTCCGTAAACCGTGCTCATGTACCGCACCGAGAGTCGCTCCCAGATCCTTTCTCCTCCTTGGCAAATAGCCACAAGTATGTCACCGCATTTTGGGGATCATTTGACTTCTAGTGGACCGGTTATTTCGCCCTCTGAGAAACAAATGCTGTCGGATATGAGAGATAGCTGCGTGATTTCAATATGAACCAATGGCCTCTAGTGCACGATTTGGGTCAGGAATGCGCACGACCGCAACAGAATACATACAGGAAGACAGCCACCTTTGGATAAACTTTATTTTCAATTCCTCCGCTTAACCTTCATTACGATATAATTTATTATGCTGTTTTCGCAAATCCCACACAAAAGAACGGTGCTCCAAGAATATATATTCTTTGTTGCAATCTGCATTTATGATTAATGCAATAACATGTTATTTCAATTTCACATCAATAACAACAGGTGTTCTTATTCAAATTAATTTAATTGCGTATGAAATTTCATATCTTCAAGTTCTACACGCTGAAATAATTAATACCAGTTGAGGAGACAGGTGAACAAACAACTTAACACAGATAAGCTGTTCCTTTTTTTATGGGCTTGTTAGCTTTACCAGACATCTGGATATATGCATGCATTATTAAAACTTCAAAGCAGTTACATCAAAGTGCAGGAGGATGCAAAGAGGAAGAGGTTGTAAAAGTAAATTGAGTTTATTTATGGGCGCTCTTTAACTACAATGGTGCTTAACGTCCCATTCTATATTGGGCGTGAAAGACGGAAATTTTGCTCAGAACCTTCTTTATCAGGCTTGAGGTTCTTTTATGTGCCGTAAATCTACGACACGGGACCACGGAAGATGTTATGCAGAACGTATTATATTGCTTATGATTTGATAGCAATTATCTTGTGTCAATCGCCATTTATTGCGCTGTATATATTCATTTATTCTATCCATGCATACATTATGTTATTGTATGTATTCAAAAGTTTCAGGATTGTAAACTATCAAGCCTTCATGACAGCCTCTCTCTCCTTTTTGGTGGGGAACCTAAGGCAAGTTTCCCTTTTCAGAAATGTGGAATCTACCAACGCATTGGCTCTGGCCGTGTCGTGTGTGTGTGGCTCGCATTTGGAGGTTGCGGGTTCAAACCCCGTGAACCGAACGATCTGTTTTTTTGTGGTTTTCCCCAAATGTCAAGTAAATATCAAGATACAAGTTCTACCAACAGAAATAAATAACTTAAATAAGGATATATTATACAGGAAGGCGACTACACAACTTAGGCTATCTATCAGCAAGTTCTTTAATCAGGTATACAGGAAAGTTACTGCGCAGCTAAAGCCATCTGTCTGGCATACGTTGACTCAGGTGAACCATTGAACCTACCATTGCGAATGACCAAGATGAAGTTAAAACATTACCCCCCCCCCAAAAAAAATAAGATGATAATCTTTTCAAATATGCAGAACGAAGTCTTCTGCTCCATCAGAGCCAGTAAAATACTTATCATAGGAGGTTTATAATAAACCAAATGTTTTCCTCAATCCTGGAGCCAAACCAGCAAAGAAGAAAGGCGTGGAATTCCTGCCTGAAGACATTGATGAAAAGCACGTTCCCTATGTCTACGTTAATGATAAACAGTGGTATTGTGGAGGACACTGGGTATTTGAGTGACCATAATAAAAATAGTTCATTTAGTTGTTCTATTTTTGTTTATTAATGATGTATTTAATTATAAAGTTCCGGTTTAATTTTGTGCACACTTAAACATTTTTTTTTTCCTTTTTCATTTTCTAATCTTTAAATCACACAATCTATGTATAACAAATACACGAGATATTACTAATAGGTGAATCTAAGGATGCATCTCAAATAGCCAGGGTAAAATACGAGTATTCCTTACAGAACCACAGCTTGGATGAAAATATTGGAAAATTGAATTGCGGAAAAACAGCTAGACAAAATATTGTTTTGCTTTAGTTACATCGTGGTTGAATTTCTATTAAATCTAATGAATACAGCCTCCTACTAAAGAAATAACATAACATGTTTATACGATTTCAAAACAAAACCTCGTTTTTATTAAAAAAAAATGGGGGAGTATGTTAAACTGTTCTTTCATCAACTCCTGCAAATGCGGATCAGGTGCGAAATTTATACTTCTATGCTAATATATTATAAAGAGGAAATGTAACCTCACTTTTTGTTCGACGGAAACTTTTCATCCGATATGAACCATCTCTTCTCAGGGCTATTCTTAACTTCGTTGTTAAGAGGGAAACTACAATTATTTGTTAAACTTAAAGAACCGCTTTTAACAAATGTACCGCTATTTCGCATTCTGTAGCTCTTTGTTATCGCGATATTTGTTTTCTAGCGGTTTGCTGGCCAACTGGAATGACTAATCGAAAATTCGAGAGTTCTGCGATAGCGTTTTGTTTTCCCATTGCCATCAGCGCCAGAATGCCGACTACCGAGTGCTTTTGTTGCTTTTCCTTGCCGAGATAGACACAAAGCATCTGTGGAAACGGCACACGAAAGATGTAAAATATTTGGGATTTTTACAATTCTGACACATTGCTTAGAATAGCAAGACTTACACCTCCTTGGGATCCCAATTGGGAAAATTTATCAGGTATGGCAGTGGCCCTGTAAAGTGAGTTTAATTATTTTAGGTTATCAAAGACAGACAAAAGAAATAGCAGCGCAGTTTCATATTGTTTTGATGGAAGTTTCACTAATTTACATCAACCCGCAATAACTGCTTACGTAATTATACTGATCAAAGATATCAGTTTAAGTAAATTTTTTCTGAAATTTTAATGTCTACCATCAAGCATAAAAAGGTACTTCAAATCCTGTTGTCTACAAAATAATGGAAATGTAGAACAATCGATATGGATTTCAGCATAACCAATCTCCCAACAGAAAAGTTGCTATAGACTATCGTTTTGAATATTTCTAAACTTATAAATAAAACAAAACTCTACATTGCGCTAAGCATAAGCCTCTCCCCGCAACGCGGCATTTTTCGTTTTATAGATCTGGGCCTGATCTGCATATTATTTCTGAGCTCTCAGAATTCAAGGGCCATCTTCATTTTATTGAGCTGTTTAGCGTGTAGAGTGCTACACGCGGTACACGAAATGTTGTTATCCAGCTATTGTAAAATGCCAAAAGGAAAAGCAAAATCACCAACATCTCGACGCGCTTCGGTGGCCAAGGCAATTAAACTACATCGAATTGGGGAATCCAGTCCCAGAAATGTTCCGACATCCCAAGGAACCTAATTCTGCTGGACCATCAAGCAGCCAGCATTATGCTTCAGAGCTTCACCGAAGTGCTTCAGAGATTGGTTGTGAAAGATAGAGAATGAAACTGATTCCACATAATATTGACAATGGAAGTCGCGGGTAAAACTAGGTAGTTAAGTAATATAGAAAATGTCATAATACTGCAATGTTACGTGGCAGAAAGTGTTTGAAACTGAAGGAATTCTTAAGGGATTTGCACAAACTTAAATGAATTTCTGGGCCAAAATTTCATTTTCTTTCTATTTCTCTACCACCAGAAAGATCCAGGAATCCTTTGCGGAGAGATAATATATTTTGAAAGATGCCTTACCGATGAGAAAAATGCAGTCAGTAACAGAGCATTTTCATGTATCTTCAAACATCATATAAGTGATCCACGAGTTATCCTTTGGATGCAAAGATGTATTTAAATATTGAAAAAACTTATGAAATGATCTGTTAAATAAAGATAAATTTAAACGTAATATTTAAGTAGTTTGATTTCACAGTTTTACAAAGTTATTGATCCTCATTGTTTGAGAGCTTAATTCCTATTCAGAAGTTATTAAATAGTAAATGTAAACCATATTTGATTCGACCTATATGTTTTTCTTTCTTTTCGAGTTAGTGGTACATCTTTTGAGATATAGTCCACCAATGTGATAAATTCACTCATTGACTATGAAGAATAGATGTCATCTGGTTTAAGTAAATAAAACAAATAAAGTGTTGATTGACTTTACAAAAGAAATACCATTTGTACGTTTTTTCTATAAAAAACATAGCCCCTCCCTGGGTCGTCTATGCCTACTACCTACCTACATTAAGTAAGAAATAGGATCATCATATTCCATTAAAAAATTCGGTATCGAGGTTTCGCCAGAAATTGGCATTCGTGTTTTGGGATACCATGCATAAAATGAAAGTGATTTTTTTTTAGAAAAAAGATGGTCCTGTGTGAGTGTATTTTCTGTCGTATGACCGTCATAACTCAAAACAAAAAGTCGGTTAAATACCATACTTGGTATTTAAGTTTAGCATCTTCCATGGATGCGCCACCAAGATTTTAAAAATCCCCTCACCCCAAACTACCCTTTACATGGAAACAGTTTCGCGTTTTTATTTTCTCAAAAACGGCCTTAACTAATTTGATTAAAATGTCATGTGCTAAATATGCGATGAGAAATAAAATGTATATCTTGAATCGTGGCGTTTTGGAAACATTCCATGTTGCAAATTTAGGCATTTCCTAAGCGACACCTAACGGGCATGCTTGAAAGTTTGCGATTCTTGTTACTACGAATAAACATTTGAATACGTTTCCCGCATGTTTAAACGTTCTTGCTTAATTTGAAACAATTACTAAGCATAACTATACTGCGAGTATAATGTGGATAGAAGAATCATATGAATAGCTATAATGTATAGAAAAGAATATATGTGAATTTATCATTAGCCGAGAAAGTCGTGCGAATACATCACATCAGAATTTTACTTTTTACCTATCTCTCGTTGCTCTGTTGCTTCATGTCACTTGATCATAAAAATTGCTGACTTGCATTTCAATTTTACCGATAAATCTATCGCTTTAGAAAACCAATGCCACGGCAAGAGACCTTCCAAGCTTTCTGCCTGGTTTCAGGAAAAAACCTTCCTGCATACTACTTCTATGCCTATTTGCACCTGCAATTTTCTAGTGCAATTGGGTGCCATCAATTGAAAGTTGTGTTCCAACAGTTTGATCTCTGTTGATCTGCATAGCCGCAGAGTCATACTAACTGTGGAATCACTTGACTTGTACTGAATTATGAGGTCTCAGATGCTTACTACCCTCTTAAAGGTTGATATTGTTTTGTTTAACCTTCCGATTATCGCTATCCTTGCCTGTACATCACATCATTAATTTAACTTATCTTGTCTTCCTGAACGAAGGGAACTCGGCACCAATCCAGAGGGGATATTGTACCTACGCTCCACGAGGGTGCGTCCGCGGGAGGGAGGACGAGGTGAGAGGAGATAGGGCGACAGGATCTAGGAGCAACGCTACAGCAAAGACAGGGTCTCTAAGTTTCCAAAAGTTGACACCCCAGCAGATGGACACGTAGACCGGGGACCCTGCCCCAAACAGAGAGGATCCAACGCCCCTCAAGCGGGCTCGGATACCACGGCAGCCAGCCGAAAGCCGAGGAGAGAGTTCACAGAGAGCATCCTTTTCCCCTGCCACGCTGCACCGAAGCACCATCGTCAACACTTTCGACCCTGAAATAGACAACGGATGAAGTATGAATAAAATAATGAATGGAACGAAATGGAGGGACGAAATTTTGGAGTGAAAGAAACCACTCCAGAATTCGCCTAGCTACCCAGGAAAACCAGAAAAAAACCCATGGGTCAGAGTGGGCGGTCGCCGGGGATCGAACCCGGGACTCCTGAATGTGGGCCACAGACGCTGCCGCCTGAGTCATTGCGCTGGTTTCATTTAACTTACTCCGCCGGAATTAACAGACTGTCAAACATAAAGAATGTTCTGTATTAAATTACTACGAGGATCAGTCCTAAAATAATCCACATTGCGCATGCGCGCATGTACCCATGGATATACATTATTTTGCTCATTATTTTGTTAGTTTGAGCCATTCTAAATAAGCATGCGCAGGTTTAACTCAACCCTTTAACATTTTCTTTGTTTATTATCCACTGAAACGGACGACAAATTTCAATCAGGCCACGTTGTCTTAAATCAGAAATTACTTTAAAATTGGAAGTTTTCGTGAATATGCGCCAACAGAAATTGATAATTTTCTTCGAGAAGTGCATGGATAGTTTATAGTAGGTCGTAGTACTATATTTTCATGATCTAACCGTTTTCGTGAAGTCGTACTATTATAGAAAGCCCAGATCACAAATGGCATCAAACTGTTATTGTTACGATAATATTTCTTTTGGCACATCAGTCTCAAACTTAATTTAATCCTTTTTGCCGCTTTTATTTTTTCCTGCCATTGTGGCTGCTTTCTCTATTTTTAATCCAACCCCGCCACATACACGGACACAAACATCCATGCCCGAGGACGGACTCGAACACGGGTCCTTCACGTTATGGAGCACCAAAGCCAAACGCTCCAGTGACAATGGCTGTGAAGATCGATTTATTTCTGTTAGCGCATCTCTCACATTAGTACTCCGAATTCTGTGTTAGAAATTGCGCCCAAAAGTTCCCAAGATCCGCATACGTCTGTGTCCTGTAATTTGGTGTATTTTTTCTCCAGGAGAACACAAGACCGCATGTCAACCAGCAAGTGGGGTATGTATTAACCGACTAGAATGGGTGGGTAAATATTTCTTCACCTGCTGACCATGACATTTTACCTAAACTGAAACCTGTATTTGGGGCTAGCCGTTTATAACGTTAAATGACCTGACCCGACGCATCCGAGAGTTAAGCTACAAAGACGAATTGATGGATCATTTTGAAAAGGTTCGTCTCCAATTTAATGTTAAACAGACGACGATGTGCGCTACTAAGGATGAGATCCCCAGCGATTCTAACATGGCTCCAATCCTGATGCCGGCTAAACCTGCTCTGGGGGCCCCAGGGTCCCCTTTTTTCCCCAAACGCCAAGGAGAAATCTTTCCAAAACGCAAATTCCTCCGGCCGTCACCTGGTCCTACAACCTTGAAACAGATGAGGTGAAATATATAAAAGGAAATTAAGGATAGGAAGTTCATGGTAGAAGGGAAATCACTCCAGCATTCGCCTATCAACCTGAGGAAATCACGAAAAATCACCGTCAGAGAGGCCGGCCCGGGACCTCCGAATGCGAGCCTTACACGTTACCGCAGAGCCATTTCGCTCGGTTAATGAAATGTTACACCGCACCGATGAATTTGCGATCTATTCTGTGCACGGTATAACTTGATCCAATATTTTGTTATCTGAAACATTGTGCGCAGCCTTCAGTCTTCAAGAAATGTTTATAATTGCTTGTGCAGCCGATAATTACACATACCTATGACCCATTCCTGCTACTGATATAGAAATCTAAATTTAATATTTTACTAACACAGAAACACTTTATCACTGTCGAATTATTCACATGCATGGCGGAACTGCCTCAAAGCGGATCTCATACGCGGTGTTGCCAATTTTCATACGCTGTGGCCCTGTGCTAGAGAGTGCTATGGTAGCAGCGTTCAATTTCCAAAGAGATTATTTTAAACAAAGCTGATTAAGTAGATTAAAAAAACTAAATAAAATGCATGGAAATTGTAAGTCTGCAATAATTCTACGACCACTCTCGTGGACAATGTTTCTGATTGAAGCAAACATCGTTGCATATCGCACGGAATGACGGTTTACATGTCGCTCGCTTAACAATGGACTAGCAGCATCACACCGAGTAGTACTACGCGCGTGGAAATTGAATTACCGTAGCTAATGGTTATTGGATCATGTATACACCTTAACGACCTGTTTTACCTTTTCCCCTGGAAATAACCATATTGTAATTGAATCTTATGGTTGTTACCATGGGCGGCGTCTTTCTGTAACGGAACTACTTCTCACAATTCGTCCACCTGTGACTATCAAACGGTATTTGTGTACGTAAGTATGCTATGAAGTGTTATCTATTTCCGCCGCAGGGAACGTACAATGTTACTGAGTATTACCTTCATGTGGTCTCCATTTTCGTATATTGCCTAACTGTACTCGGAGGAAAACAACAAAAACCTAAAAGGTCATCGAACTATCTTAGAGCACGTGAGATTGCATGTACCGAAGGTCATTATTTTTGGAAGAACAAAGCTCCCGTAACACCTTTACGTGTTTTAGGTCGCCTCGCTCATTTGGAATTGTCGGTACCGCGATTTTATGGCATTGTCTTGCACCTGGACACACCTCAAGAAACAAACGGCAAAAAGTTTTATGATTTTAGCCACAAGGTGACTGCTCTAAATGGTAAACAGCGTAAAAAGCCAGAGAAATATTAAAGGAGTACAATGAACTCGGCCATAAGAAATAGCACGTTTCGAAAGCAGAATAATTTCCATATAGGTAGTTGGAGTTACGTCGAGACTTAAAAGGTATGCACCATAAACATTAATTTATTATTCGTCACGTAACCCTTCTCTAGACACAGCAATCATATTGTCTCTAGTTTCGTAAATGCCAGATGTGGCGATTCAAACAATCCCAATCTTTCAATTATTATATACCAGAAAAGGAAGCCCTAGTTAAGAGGACCAATCTGTGGAATTTGGAGATTCTGTATTTCTCAAGCAATTAATCTAATTTTTCTATCTGATATTTGTGACAATATGTTCCATTAAAACTTCCACATTTTCAGATCAGTTCCTTAAATAGTTCTCGAGGGAAAAATATTTTACACTTTTTTACTGTTCTTTAGGAAAACTTTCTTCGTTGCAGTTTTCAAAATTTTGAAATCAAATTTAAATTTTGAGTACCAAACATATCTGTGTTAAAACTTATCATATGCTCTGCAAATAATAAATGAATTACTTTAGAAAACAAATTCAAAATTATATTTTTCTTGCTTTTTACGCTTTATAGTTAATAAACATTTCTAAAGGCATGTACTCCCTATTTTTATTTTCCTGATAACTTGCGGGATAGTTATTCATTACCTTGGTGACATTTTCAAAGTAATTGGCAAAAGTTTGCATCGAAAGGAGCCATTTGAGTGATTTCGAGCAATAAAAAAAAACACGCATACACACAAAGAAAATAAATTATTTTTAAGGGCAGACAGGCAACTTTAGGCTTTAAAATTACACTCCTATATTGGCGGATACTTTAATGCTTTCAGTGTCTGCATCATTATATATTTATCCCTCTCAAAAGTACTAAAATTTATTACATTAGGGACCCCGTCTCCTTGCGCCCGTCGTCATGCGGATCTGGTCGCCCTTCGGGCCTTCCTCTCATCCCTTCCTCCAGGGGGTCACAGTAGAAGCACAAGGGACCGGCTGGCCTGCGTGCGGTGCCCCGGTTTCGGGGCCCCCCTCTATTCGTTCGTACCTTTACCAAAATGTATTACTGCACAAAATGTGTACTTATCAGAATTTACGGAAATTTTCACAGGTTGGTCCCCGTAAAATATTGCGTTTATATGCCAGGTATTTGAAACTGGCATATTCAGATTTCAATTTCAACTAATTGTTGTCGTTTGTCGCTGTAAAACTGTTGAAATGAGATAGCTGTGCTCAATGCTCTAGTATTTGCAATGGAATTATCAGCATGATGTTAAACAATTCTTAGTAAGTAAACAAATTATTTATGAAAGTATAATTATAATCAGAATAGGAATTTATAAGCATTAAAGGCAGGTCGGAAGAAAATGAACTGTTACTGGACTTAAAGCAGTGACGTTGTAGGTTACAAACCAAAGCATCCCATGTACAGTTGGTGTTTGCAGACAGCACACCGAACCATGTTTACCAAAGCATCCCATGTACAGTTGGTGTTTGCAGACAGCACACCGAACCATGTTTACCTGCCCGTTAGTGAATTATGACCACACTGTTGTTTACATTCTTTGCATTTATATAATGCTTTGAGTGAAGAACTGAACTAATAGCTGTCTTAGCTAGCATTGTAAAGATGTGTTCTGTAAGTAAGGGGTTGAAAAAAGATAGGGGTATTTTTCGAAGTCGTAGATAGTCGAAAATTTCCCCTCGAACCTAAAGCGTAATTATCCAAAGTCTTATCCATATGGGACAAATAGTGCAAGTTTGTACCTAAGGGGTTGAAAACACGAGTACGAATAGTTTTTTAAAGTTGCATTGTATCATATAATTTTTGCCAAGTTGTATAGTTCAAGTGCACAAATTTGTGCTCTGATTAGCCTGGTATGGTTTTATTTATAAGGGGTCAACAATAAAGGTAAAGGTACTTTTTTAAGAAACTACAGTGCTACATGATTGAAAATAAGGATTGGGTAGCTGCAGAAATTGTAAGGCAACCTGTGATTTGTAATCAAGTCCTATATTATACTTCTATAACATTTTCACCAGTTGGATTAAACAGTGCAGATTTCTACGTAAGGGGTTGAAATATGGTAGGGATAGTTTTTTGTAAGTTATAAGGTAGCCTATAATTGTCGTTGTGTCCTGTTGTATAAGTTTTGTCTAGATAGGCCAAAGAATGTAATAGGTTACATTGATGTTATGGGTTGAAAATAGGAGTAGTATAAATTTCTGAAAGTTACAGGGTACCTTACAATTTTTGCTTTTAAAACCCAAATGCACCAAATTTTGACACAGTCATTCCAAGTATACTTCTTGATAATAAAGTTCAGCGAAATCAGAGGGAACTCTGGAGATATGCAACTCTCCCCCTCCAATAACTCAAATTTAAAAGATTTTAAGCCTCCCCATTCATCCCCTTGGGCTGGAAGTAGTTAAAAATCTGCCATGTTCGCAATAAAGTTATAAAATATCCTCTGATATTCATATTCACCGAAACTGAGCAGGATGGCTCAAGCGGTTATGTCTGTGGTCCGCATTCGGGAGGTCCCGGGATCGATCCCCGGCGACTGCCCACTCTGGCCCATGGATTTTTCGTGGTTTCTCCGGCTCGCCAGGCGAATTTTGGGGTGGTTCATCTTCTACCACTACTTTCCTTCCTCTCATTTCCTGTACCCATCATCTTTCTTGTCATCTGTTTCAGGGTTGTGGACCAGGCAACGGTGTACCGCTCAGTTAGGTCTCTCCTCAGCGTGGGGCTCCGCTCCGGGGGACCCTGGAGTTTGGTGGCTTGTGAGCAAGGACCGTGCGGAGTCGGATGCGTTCTATCCAGAAACGTTAGGGACCCCACCATAATTGCGCCCGTCGGCATCCGGATCTGATCGCCCTTTGGGTCTCTCCCCTCATCCCTTACTCCCAAGGTTGAAAGCACAATGGGCCGATTGGCCTGCGCGCGGTGCTTTGGCCCGTTCCGGAGGCCCTACGTACCTTTACCTCTATCATATTCACCGAAATGGAGTTAAAATTGGGTAACATGAACATGAAAGCATCTTTAACGTCCTCCCCCTGCCTGTGTCCGTAAGGAATGGTGAAATAAAATATTGGCGGACGTTGTGTTCTCACCTCCTTAACCATTCTCAACAATCTTCCGAATTCTGGAAACATTATATAACCTGTAGGCATAGCAGTGAAAGAATTATTCAAATGGTAGGGTAATTTTTTACTTTCTCTACAGCTTACCTATGATAGACAGATTTCCACTTAAAAATTCGATTCACAGAAAGGAAATCGTTTGAAAATGTTCTTTGAATATAAAACCTCCCGTAATGGCAACGCTATTGTCAATCATTCCCATGCAACTCTGTCTATGGACAGAAGTTGGAATATCCGATTATAACACCTGTTTGTGACGTGTCAGATGTTAGTACTTGTACAGTCCCAGTCACTGCCACTAGGTGTGTGTGTGTGTGTGTGTGTGTGTGTGTGTGTGTGTGTGTGTGTGTGTGTGTGTGTGTGTGTAATGTTCAAAGACGCACTTGTGTTGTAAAGCTCTGGATTATATGCTAATACCAACGCTCTTGTTCAGTACAAAGAGTACAGCACAGTACGCGCATGTAATGGTTAGTTTGCCGTTGTGTGCCGTTTCATTTTGACTGGCAAATGAAGATGTTTCATAAAGTTTGATTTCAATTATATTCATGCAGCGCTTCTATTATTATACATCTGCGACCCCATGCCCCTAACCTCAAAATGCCTTTCTACTCCACAATTTTATGCACATTGTTTTTCCGTACCTGTATACTCGTATATGTAGGTATATCCAGAAATTCAATCAAACTAATTTAGGGATAATGGAGAGCATTTCAAAATAGGGAATTTATCGACTATGGATTCTAAATTCCGTGTAAAACTACAATACTGTTAAAGAGTAAATACCAATGATTAAATTTCGAAGGGATTTAGGGATAAAAACGTATGCCATGTAAAAGAATATGTCCCTCTCTAGCCCTGTGGGTGGAGTGCTTTCATCAGACGAAGTTGTACTACTAGAAACCAACGTTCAAGCCTCCTTAGTTACAATTTTTTCAGCGTTACTTGTTCATTAAAAAAATAATGCACTTTTATTATGTAGACATGTACCTACAATGATTTAACAGAATACTTAAATAACAAGCTACTAACAAAATTGCTGCCATATCCTTCGAAACATCATGTACATATGTCTAACAAGTGTTCATCACACTGACCCGTGTAAGCTGAAGTGCCAGCTAGACGCTATTAGTATGCCTGGGAAAGTGCGATCAACAACAACGATTAGGATTAGGGTTGGTAGACGGAGGGGACACCAGCACCTCGACCCGCAAGGGAGGAACGGCTGCCATCTGAAGGGATCGAGGAGTTCCAAAACGCAAGCCCCTGCGCCATCTGCCCGCCACAGAACCCCGGAGTCAACCTGTAACATGACAGAGGGAATGAAATGAAAGGAAATGGGAGGGAGAGGAGAGCCGTGATAGAAGATACCACTCCAGCATTCGCCTAGTCAACTAGGGAAAACCACGAAAAAACCTATGGTCAGAGCGGGCGATCACCAGAAATCGAACCCGGGACCTCCGGAATGCCGGCCACAGACGTTACCGCCTGAGCCATCCCGCTCGGACAACAAGCACTACCCTCTCAGGTTAGGAACGCATCTATTACCAATAGTTTCCTTTTTTAAAAGTAAATTGCTTATACTACTACTAATAATAATCATCATCATAATATAACAATAATAATAATAAACACTAAGTGCGAACATTTTGACGAACACGCGGTTACGTTTAATTTCTAAATCTTAAGACGCGATTTACTCTGCCAGAAAAATAGTGGCTGCGTTAGAAGAAATCTAAGCACTAAATTTCTGAGATTTGCTTGCTATTACTATTAGAATCTAGGCAGATTTCTTTCTATCGTTTGAAACAGTCATTTTTTTTCTGCAAGATTTATCGACTGCTTTCAAAATGTTAAAACTTTAGTTACGTAAATGTGGGGCGGAAAGGTAAGGGCGGGGGTGAACTAACGCCTCTTAAGTTGAACTTAAATCTGCTGAATTGTTATCAGTGGTGTGCACACTCTCGCAAAACCAACATTTTTACCAAAACAGCAGAACCAACTACTTCCTATTATATTTATTATGTTCTGTCTTACCTGGCGTTGCACGGATGCATTTTATAAGCAAGGGATTGAAAATAAGGAGAGGGCAAGCTTTTGAAAACCCTGAGTAGCTTAATATTTTCGCTGAGACCTAAAACGTAGTTGTCCCATGTTTTGCCTAGATTGGTCAAATGGCGCGGATGTGTACGTAAAGGTGAGTCCACACTGTTCAACATATCAACAGTTAACATTCAGTAATTAACAAAACGTTTCATTCAACATGTTGTAACTGTGAACCAGCATTCCAACCACACCGGTCGACTTGTTGGGACAACAAAATCTCTCAGCTAAAAGCAAAACGGATTCCAGTGATGAGAATGTGGCTATTACTATTTGTACCTGCGCTTGGTGTGTAATGAAAAAGAAAAATAGGAAGTGATGAGGCTCTGTCTTGTTATTTGGCACAGGAGTGAAAATATTTTGAATATGCTTAAAATCCGGACAGATTTGGCCCAACAATTTCTTGAGAACAAGTGAAAGTGACTTCAACTTTATTTTGAGCAAGGTTTCTAACCTATAGTTCACTAATAAACACACACATTTGAGAGTAGCCATTCCAGCTGGCGAACTTAAGGCTTTTTTGCAATTCTCTAGCGAAGTGAGGCTATGTTTTTCTTCTTCCGATATTGTTTCTGGAACAACAATAAGTTTGCTATAATTATCCGAACATTTTATTAACATAAATTACATTTCGCACAGAACAATACGGGTCAACACCGAACTACCGAACACAATAGCGTGAAGGAATCGGATGTACGCCGTTGTCATGGTTGCAGTACGGAAACTTTCGAAGCTTGCCTCATCACATACGAAGAGCGAAAAGTTTTCCATCGAAAACGGAAAACAACCCAACATGTTAAAAGTGTCAGAGCACAACGCTTTCGTTAACATGTTAAGTCAATCCTGCATCGAAATTCGACCAACATGCAAATTGTTACATGTTGCACTTGACAAGCTTTGTTAAATGTTTATCAATGTGAACACGCTTTAGAGTGCCTATAATTTATGTCACGATTAGCCAATCGGTGTAGTTTTATATAAAGGGTTTAAAATGAGGGTAATGATAGCTTTTTAAAAATTTAAGGTACCATAAGATTTAAAATGAGGCTTGGGTTAGATTTTGGAAGTTGTACAATTGCCAGATCCTATAGTATAGTTGTACAATATTTTGGCAAATTGGCTAAATAGTGTATGTTTCTACTTAAGGGGTTAAAATACGTAGGGTACTTTTTGGTTATTCTAAGGTGGCTTATAATTTTCGTTGGATCCAATACTATAAGTAAACAAAGGTTTGTCTTGACAGGCTAAAGAGTGTTGATTTGTGCGTGAGGGGTTGAAAATAAGGGTAGCGAAAGCTCCTGAAAGTTATAGGAAGATGTTCAGCGGAAAACATGGTAATACTTAACATGATATTCAACTCCCTCGCCCTCAAATAACCCATTTTTTAATGTTAAACTTCTCCCTTTTGCCTATTGGATTGGAAGGCATTAAACTTCTACTATGTTCGCAATAAAGAGCCAAAATATTTCTGATATCCATATTCAACGACGTGGTATTGAAACTGAATGAATCGTATATATGAGTTTGAGATTACAAAATGCAATTGTTAGCTTACACAGAAGTTGCACAGTTGTTTACCTTATTTATTCGATTCACCTTCCTTCGATCTACACGCCTTTTCTTTGTACTACAGGGGGATTTATGAAGAGTTGATACATTTATTTCTTAAATTGTTTCAAAACGAGTTATGCTAGCGACAACTTATTATACCTGAAATGCAGAGGTATTTTGGGAGATTATTTACCTCTATAGCAAATGTTGAAAATGTCCTCCATCCTGCATAAGGCACAACTCAACACGTCGTTCCATGTTACTGGCCACTCGTTGGAGGACTCTGTTATCAGTAGCTTGAATCTCCTGTGCAATGTTGTGCTTCAGATCCTCCAATGTCTGGGGACTGTGACATAAACCCTGTCTTTAGGTTACCCCATAGAAAGAAGTCCGGCGATGTCAAATCCGAAGATCTCGGTGGCCACAGATTCTTGAAAATTATCCGGTCGTCAAAGAAACTTGCAATTAGTGCCATGGATTCATTTCATGTATGGCATGTAGCGCCGTCCTGCTGAAAATATCCTTGACTCAGCTCTACATTGTCTAGTTGTTTTGAGTTTCTCAACAAGTTGGACACACTAAGGAAGAGATAATTGCAGCAGCTCAAAACTTAGTAGAAACATACAACAATATTTAGACGATCAATTGGAAAATTAAATTATTCAGCTCAAGGCTTTCTCCCACGAGTTTCAGAAAAATGACAAGGAAAATGAAAATGCCACTAATCAGGAGAGATGGATGTATAAACTCCTCCCAGCTAATAAGTCAAGTTGTTTTCATAATATCGAGGTCGTTCTAAGAATTTACTTGTTACTTATGGTTACAAACAGCAGTGGAGTAAGGTCATTTTCAAAAGTTGATCATAAACAGGCTTTGAGCTTCCATGTTAGAAGACAGTTTCAACGTTTGCAGTTTGCTCAGCATTGAACGCGGTATTTTAAGACTACTAAGTTATGAATGTTGTAAGCAGCTTCATTAGTATGAGGTCTAGGCGCAAACCAATTATCTACTGAGATTATTTGACACTTTCATTTTAAGTCTGATTGTTTGGAAAAATACTGTACTTGAATACCGAGCGGGATGGCTTAGGCTGCAAGTCTGTGGCCCGCATTCAGAAGGTCCCGGGCTCAATTCCCGATGACCACCCACTCTGACCATGGGTCTTTTTGTGGCTTTCTCCTGGTCGCCAAGGCGAATGCCGGAGTGGTGTATTCTACCACTATTTCTCCTTTCCCCCATTTCCTCTCATTTCATGTTTCAGGTGTGCTTTCTGATCCTGCGGTTTGGTGGTGCCGGGAGATAGCGTGGATGAATGCGCGTTGGAAAAATTTCTCCCCGTGAACGCCACAGTGAGCTGTCCTGACCGTTAGGGTCGCTGCGTCGCCCTCTGGGATTCCTCGCCATTGGAGCACATATGTTCAAACTGGAAATATTACGGACTTCTGCGCGTCTCTGTGGGCCTTTCTGTTTGCGGGCTTGGGACCTCCTGCGGCTCCTTTATCTCACTCCTACCTCCAGTAGATCAAAATGATCGCAGTGCGCAAGGTGTCTCCCTCCGATAAACACATCCTACATCCTATTGTATTTGAATTCAGTATAAGTAAAATTTGCTTGTTTGTTATATTCCCTTTTTTCATCATGCATTTGCCTGACATGACTTAAAATTATAATATGTTATGTTTAAAATTGAAATTTTACATATTTGGGACGATAAGACAATTAGACATGAATCTCAATTTTGTGTTCTTTCCTTAATATAGTTAGTTGTTCATAGCAGTGTTAATAAACTGTATGTAATACCTTAATGATTTTCAGTTCTTTTATTTTTATCTCATCAACTCATTAACTTTTAAATGCTATGTAGTAACTTTTTCTTCAATTTAATAATACTACACTCCAAACGTTTATTTATTTATTTTTTTAGTTAAAAATTACTCTAAAATACGATTTTTGCAGATTTAACCTAGGACCTACAGATGCTAAGTACGATCCTGGTGTGAAAAACGTAAAGGTACGTATCACGGAGGGGTCCTTGGAACCGGGGCAGAGCACCGCGCGCCAGTCGGCCCCTTTGCTTCCAACGTGACCCCTGGGAGGGAAGGTTGAGGGGAGAAACCCGAAGGGCGACCAGATCCGGATGCCGACGGGCGCAATCTTGGACGGGGTCCCTAACATTTCCAGATAGAACGCATCCGAAGCCGCCCGGTCCCAGCCCACAAGCACCAAACTCCAGGGTCCCCCGGAGCGGAGCCCCAATCTGAGGAGAAACCTAATTGAGCGGTACCGCAGCGACGCCAGGGAAGACGCCTTTACAGAGCGCAAGCCACCGCCCAGCCGCAACTCGCCGAACACCGTCGCCTGGTCCTACAATCCTGCAACAGATGTCAAGGAAGATGATGGATGCAGGGAATGAGAGTCTTTGTAGAAGATGAACCACCCCAGCATTTGCCTGGCGACCTGGGGAAACCACGAAAAACCCATGGACCAGAGAGGGCGGCCGGATCGATCCCGGGACCTCCCTAATGTGGGCCATAGACGTAACCGCCTGAGCTATCCCGCTCGGTCCCTGGCGTGAAACTTTCCATCCAACCAGATGATCTTACCAAGAAAGTCGGATTTGTAATATGTTTGGTTAGCACACAATGTCACAGAATTGCAACCTGGACTATGTTTTCCTCCACAAGATCATTTAGGATGGTACGATTTGTATTTCATTTCACGCATTTAGCGTTGAAGGACGCTCTTCAAATAGGATACTTCCTGACTCGCATGGCACATGAACTTTTTCGGGCTATTCACGAATGTTAGAGGACTTTCTATTTCATGCTCCTTTGTCATAGGCGCTTTATAGGAAGTCCAGATTAGGGAGCATTAACCACTGAAACCGTCACATTAGATTTATTCCTGATACAATAAACTATCACGCGTGCTGCTCGAGGAGGATCAAATTCTTCTTGCAGACTGCTCACATCCTTTCTACGTTTTCGATCCTTCAGTACTGCTTTAGAATCCACTTTCTTTGTACTTGATTCAAATTCTCTGCCATGCTTTCTGTTACCTTCCTAAGTTATACTTACACAGAGGTAACATTTTGTTAATTCCATTTCCATGGCAACCACAAAAAGCTATCTTTTAGCTTTTATTTTGTGTAACAATTATCAACTGTATAACTCCTTAATTTCCAAAAGAAAATGTCCGATTTGTACTACATGCTTATTGTTGAGAAATCCTGTATATTCCAATTTGTTTATATTATGTATGATACCCATTTATTTTGCATTCAACCGTTGTAAAATACATTATCTGAGTGCTTCCAATCTTTATTATCACTATTTTTCAATTTGTTATGGCTCTCTTGGCAGTGGCAAATGGGTGCTGGATGATGGTAAATGAGATGAGTATCACTAACGTTGGAAAGACAGCGATCTTCTAGCTGCGAAATGCCTATGCAAATATTGTAAACATTTCGAAAAATGCGCAAGAAAAGTGTAGACAGATAAAAGAAAAATGCGTTTTGCTGTAGACTGTGATGCGTCCATTGTTGTGTGTTGTCATCACAAGAGATTCCAGGTCTGATGTTTGTTCGGCCGACTGGAGAAGGCACCGTCTGCAGGGTGGCTCCAGCCGATGAAGCTGAATTCCTCATCCCAGCTCGGCTGAAATATGGAGGTCCTGGTAGGGTGGATAAGGCTCCTCTTGGCAGTGTGAGGCACACTAGTGGTAAGACCACTGAACTCGGGATCGTCAAATCATCTCTACCAGGTCCCCACGGATAAGAGGAGACAGGAGATGGTCAGAAAGGGCATAGGATTTATTCCACTGACGAATGAGTCAACTATCCTACCGATTTAAAGGATGCCGCTTTGATAGGTAGCGAGGATGAGTTAAGACTAATTGCCTGTTTTGGGGGGGGGGAGAACAGGAATAAAGGTTTAAGGGGAAAACAAGATGTAAAGTGTAGTTGGAAGGAAAAAGGAAGAGGAATAGAAGGATCTTATGCTGTGGTGTCACTATTTATTGGGGCCATAATTGGTGTCATGGTGTCCGGTTCCGCCGAAGTGCTCCGGAGGCTTGTGGGTAAATAATAAATGTTGCGGAGTCTCCGCTGTTGTGGTCAGGTATCTGACATGCCCGAAGCCCTGACAGGGACCTGTGAAATGAGGTGACATAACAGGTCATGAAGGCTCCGAGCCCGGGCCTGTTACCTCCGGGCATTCGGTGTGTGTCCAGTGAGATCTGGACAGCGTTGGCATGTGTGGTGGTGCGTTGGTCCTAGGTCGTCTATTGGAGGTGTCGTGATGTAGGGCTGAAGTGTCCTAATCACCCTGTTCGCATGATCTGCGATCCTGTCTCCAAGGTAGTCGTTTCCATGGCGAATGGTGATGCGGTATGATGAGTCTACATCCTTGATGGTCGCGACCAGGTATGAAGTTATTTTGTCTCTGATGGTCTCGTAGTGCGTGAGGAATTTTTCTTCTAGGTGGCGATGGTCGTGGCGTACTGTGATGCTATGTAGTCTGTGATGGTCTTGAAGTGCGCGTTGAATTGCTCTTCTAGCGAGGTGATGCGGTGGGATAAGGCCAGCAACTCGGCGTGTAGATCCTAACTGCTTCAAGAGTGCTATTGTTGCTGGCCTGTTCTGCTCAACTAGAGCGTTGGTGTTCGTCAACTGATGCTCTAGTTGAGAGGTGTCGATCTGCGGTGGTGGAGTGTTGTTCTGCAGTGTCCTGAAGATGGTGGTGGTCGGCGATGCTCTACGTGGGTAGAATGGGCAGACGGCCTGGCCGGTGAAGTGCCCCTAGTCGCCACAGGAGGCGCAGAAGCGGCGGCGGTGTGACAGGTCGTGTGCCCTGCAGTCTGCGGTGAATGTCCCGTTACCACAGTAGTGGCAGCGGGGAGCGGCGTCACATGACGCGTCGGTGTGCCCGTAAAGGCAGCAGCGGCGGCATGGAGTTGGTCGAACACTGCGGCTGGCCTCGAGCAACAGGGTTTGCCCTAACAAGAGCAGTCCTGCACCCAGGGCCGCCGAGTAGTCGTCCTCGTCCATAAAGATGAGTTGGACCAGCGGTGTCAGACCTCTGTAGTTTCGAATTCTAGTCGCCTTGGCCGCAGACGGCCAAAAGCGCTAAGCGGCGGTGAGTAGGAGCGTGTCAGGGAGCTGACGGTGCACTCCCCGGACTACAGGGGAGTAGCATGCTGGCACGCTGTTCTGCAGCGTGTGACTGGCTGCGCTGGCTGGAGAGATGGCGCTGGGCGCTTAGGCTGGCGGCGATGGTGAAGAGGCTGGAAGCTGTTCTTCATCGGCGGCGGCGCTGGTGGTGGCTTCCTCACGAGGAGGAAACTTGGAGGCTGCGGCTGTCTTCTTCCGACCCATCTCACGCCTCTCGTCCATTCATCACAGAACCGTGGCCATTAGGTCGTAACTCCTGCGCTAATTACTCTGGTGTCATCTAGTTTATTGAGCTTGACTTAATGTGCATCAGCGCCGCTGTGGAACGCGTGTGAACTATTTACATATCATTTGCTATTAACAGTATACTGGTGTTTATGTGGCATGCGTCGAGTCTGTGATGAGCTTGTCAATCTTTGTAGCGGAGTGCCGCTACACTTTTTAAAAGCATTCTTCAGCAGATTTAATTTTAAATTCAGGGAAATAGTGTAATCAAAATCATTAGGTACCAAGAAATACGCCATAACACGTGGTATTATTTCTGCCGAAGTTTTAAGTGCTCAGCACCTATTAGCATGACGTTTTAATGTAAAACTTGAAAGGGGATATATTATACATATATAGGAATTATACATATAAAAGGGGAACCATACATATAAGAATTGTACAGTAATAATTTAATTCACTAACATGTTAAAATATTCAACATCTAACATTTGTACAGAGCTGATTGTAAGAAACGGGCGAGCTAGCAAAATTCCAGGAAAGCATAAAGAGCGCACCTTTCACCAAGCCAACAGGCAGGGAACCGGTAACGGTACGGAGAAATAGAAAGAGACAGATAGAGAAAAGAAAGAGACGGAGATATGGAACTGGCTTCACAACGCTCCAAGATGACGCTTAAGCGCACGGATCTGAAGAAACACATTCTCATACATGTTAAGGTAACGCGGTCTGAGGACCAATAGGAAACGTCGTTACATTTTTAAACGCAGAGGTGAGCGTCACTAGGCTACCGTATATAACGGCAGACAAGGCCTCAGAGCCCACTCTCTAACTGATCTTCAAGAATTCACGTCGACACGAGGTGCTACAGATGCACTTGGGTGCACAAGGGTGGGAGTGCGTGTGCAGATAGCTAGGCTCCTGACTAATTTAAAGTGGTGGGATTATAATAATGGGAAAAGCTAGCCGCCCATAATCATTCCAACTGTGAATAAATTTCATTGATTAAGGGAAACTTGCAGTGTATTTTTTAACTTGCCTCACCCACTATAACCTGAGAATTAATAATTAGATATAGTTAGGAATGGAATACTCAACAACCGACGAGCACCAATAGCCGAGAAAGAACACTGCAGAAGACCACAACAACCAAAGGATCGACGATTTCGCGCTACAAATAGCGCGCAGCACCGTTTCCCGCTACAAATGTCGCCCAACGACTATCTCCCGCTACAAACTCACGAAGCGCTGCACTTGGAGTCGAAATTTAATATGCGTTGCCAAATGAAACTGAAACTTCTGTAACAGCGCCGTTGCTCAAAGCAACAGAACATAGTGAATGCGCTCCAGTGTACCGACACTGTCTTGGGGAAAAGCTTAGTATACTTCAGGCGTATGTTGAAGCAAAGGGACTAAGTTACCGTTAAGACATGGAGTCCTGCAACAAGTCATAACGATCAATTGGTAAATTATGACGAAGAAAATAATTTCGGCCAAAACTAAGAGAAGAATTCCACTTTAAAAGTGACTTAAAATGCGTTATTTTAAGGAATTGGTATCTAATTCTTTACGAGAAAAATGGCTCCGCGCAACTTGTGAGACCCGCGTTCGGGAGGTCCCGGATTCGATTCCCGTAGACCGCCCAACCTGACCTTGGATTTTTCGTGATTTTTCCTGATCGGTAGGCGAATACTGGAGTGGTTTCTCATCTGCCACGATTTCCCTTCCATTCCGTCTCCTCATCTTTCAGATGTGCATCTAGATTTAGTGGTTATGGCGGTGCGAGTAGCGGGTTCAAACCCGGCGAGGGCGATGGAGTTTGTCGAGCGTAAAAATCCTTAGCATGGCTTCCTTCGGAAGGTCAGTAAAGTCGCTGGTCCCGTGTGTATATTTACGCACGTTAAAGAACCTCGAGCCTGATACAGAGGCCTCTGAGCAAAATTGCCGATCTTCCACGCCCAATATAGAATTGGATGCTAAGGACCATAGTAGATAAAGAGCATCCATAAATAAAACTCAATTTCATTGGTGCCAGACAGATGGTGCGGATGCTTGCTCAAAGGAAAGAGTACTCCTGTGGACACTAGAAGGCTGCTTGGTCGGGTAATTTATCGCCCTCTATAGAAAGCTTCAGCAGTGGGACGGGTCTTCGAGCCTGGAACTGTTAGGGACTTCCGCGCGTCTGTGGCCTGTCTGCCTGTAGCCTGCTGTGGTTCCTTCACTTCAGACGTTCCTCCTGAGGGTGATAGCCGCAATGGATGTATGTAGGTCTAAGTGTGCGAGGTAACCCCCTCCTTTGTATAATCTATAATCTAACCTTTTTTTTCCTGTGGAGAAAGTGGATGTATATTTCACTCCTATCTCCGTTGACTATACTGTTATAAAGAGATGATTAATGAAGTTAATAGCCTGTAACTTTGGTTAAAATTATTTAAGGTACGCTAATTTTTAAAGGATTTAATAATTATGTGCTCAAAAAAATCTATATGCGTTATGTTTACATTACTTTTTTCTACCCACAATATTTACTTTCGTAAAACCCCTACAAACTATTCTTACAACATTTATTCTTATATTAATCGAGATAAACATTTGCAGAATTAGTTTCATTAGACATTTATTGTAACTACAAAAGGAATACTTAAGCCGAAGCGATAGACAAATGCTTAAAACAAGGTCGCTATATACTGGCCTTGAAATCCCATACACTTCCTATGACATCACGAGAAACAATTGAATGACGTACTTTTCAACAAAATGACAAAGTACTGAAAGAGACAAACTAATAACAACGAATATCTCAGAAATTATTGCCGCAAAAACGTTATTTGAAATTAATTGCATTTTAAAGAGATCTATTCATTTTCTGTGTAGGAAATATTTGTCTGTCTTTTATAGTTTAACAGCTATACAAAATTATTTCTGAATGAAGAGGACTTTACAGGCTATTCTCAGAAAATTCAAGATATACATATATTATATCTGTCATGTAATTTCCTAAATATGTCGTATTTTAATTAAAATCGTTAGAACCATTTCCGAGAAAATAAAAAATAACCATTTTCCCACGTTTTTGGGGAGGGATTGGATTTGGAATGCCGCATCCTTGAAAGTTAAATACCAACTTCGACATTTATCGGGAATTTGATTTTTGAGTCATGATTTTCACAGACAATACATGGATTTTTTCCTAAATATTTTGTTCTACTCAGAGGTCCTCAAAACATGTCCGGCTCTGGATATCAAATTTTTTAGTGGAATACAATACTTCCTCTAGTTACTCGGCAGTTGGTAGAGAAAGTAAAAATAATGTACCAGTTTCTAAAATATACAGAAATAATAGGTGTAAGTTAGGGACGAGTGGATGATGCGAGGAAATATGGAGGGCGACGACTATGTAGTGGCAAAAGACACAACGCAGGCGAGGTCCCTAACGTTTCCAGGTGTGGCATTATTAGATCGACCCACCTTATTGCTCCTCCTATCCGAACAGACAGATTCAAGTGATGGTCCACTCATCGACCTATCCTCACGGACAGTTCGGACAGAAGGTTCTACCAGATGCCACAGAAGAAAACTTTCCTCAGAGCACATCCAACGCGAATGGTCCTACAAGAAAGATGAAGGAATTGAAATGACAGGAAATGGAGAAGAGAAAATTCTTGGTGTATAATAAGCCGTTTCAGAATTTGGCTAGCGACCAGGGAAAACCACGAAAAAAACCTTGGGGTTTTGCTGGGGGCATCTACATAGGAGTTTGAGCTCGGGGCCTGCCAAATGCGAGCCTCGGACGCTGACACCTGAGACATCTCCCTTGGTTTACAAAAACACTATCCTATTCAAAATTTAAAACACATGCAATAAAAGCAACTGAGTGAAATTAAGCTTTTGAAACTAAAATTTACGAGGCATTTGACAATAACAATGACCGGGGACGGAGGGGACAGCACCCCGATCTCCAGTGGATCCTTTGTGCGTACACCCGAGAGGTATGGATGAGGCGAGGGAACCGCAGGATACGTATGGACTACAGAGCAGGCCGGCACAAATCGACAGAGACGGGCTGAGCTACTTAATAATTCCAGGCCTGACCACCCGGCCACAGGAGGGTCGTTCGGAGACGTTCCGGGGAAACACGACCCAGCAGGGGAGGCTCGACAGGCTCCCCTCTAGCAGGGCCGAGAAGAAGTTCCAATTCGCAAGCCTCGGCGCCATCTGTCCGACACCGAACGACCCCGGCGTCAACCTAAACATGAAATGAGAGGAAATGGGGGAAGAGAGGAAAGTAGTGGTAGAACACACCAGTTCAGCATTAGCCATTTGTCAATCAGGGAAAACCTGAAAAACCGAATGCGAGCCTCACACCTTACCGCGTAGCCATCTCGCTCGGTTACTGAGGCATTTACATATACATATTATAACTGGGAAATGTTTAGAAATTACAGAGAATACCACAGAACTTAGCAAATAAGAACTAACTAGGATGAGGATGTAGGTTGTGTTTATCGGAGGGGGGCAATTGCCACTGCGACCAGCTTGATCTATTGTGGCTACTCTCCCGGGAGGAAGGGGTGGTATGAAAGAGCCGTAGGAGATCTCGGGTGCGCAGGCAGGCAGGCCCACAGGGATGCGCTGAAGTCTCCAATATTTTCAATTTGAACACCCGCGTACCAGTAGAGGCGAAGAATTTCGACAGAGGGCTACGAAGCGACCATAATGGGCGGGACAACGGACCCTGGGGTCTTTCCAATGCGCAATCAACTAGGCCATCTGCCCGACAACGCAGGTCCCGAAGACACACCTGAAACGTGAAGAACAGAGATGAAATGAAAGGAAGTGAGAAATCGTGGTAGAATACGCCACCACGGCATTCACCTAGGCGACCATGGGAAAACCACGAAAAACCCGATGATCAGAGTGGGCGATCACCGGGAATCGAACCGGGAGCTCCTGAATGCGGGCCACAGACGTCGCCAGTGTAGTAAGATTACTTTTGTAATAAAATGTTGTGACTTCGTCTAATTTTTCAAACTGTCACTATTTCGTTTCTATCTGGCACAGTTGCGTTCTTATGTAGATTTAGTTAATAATTAGGAGTAAGAATAAAGCTGTAAATGTTATAAGTTTTCATGAGTGGGAGATAACCTTCATTGGGAGTTCACTCACTAATGTGACTTCACTAAGGTGAACTAGTTCAATTCTCCCACTCGTGAAAACTTATAACATTTACAGCATTATTCTTACTCCTAATTATTAACTATATTATAACATAATTGTTTCTCTTCACTGTCCATACTCATTTGCTTCCCACTTTATTCATACACACTCCAACCTTTTCATAGTCCTTCATAAACATTTCCTTCACTGCAATGCTTGGGACAACCTTTGGCCATTTCTCACTTATCTGTTCCTACCTCCACTTGTTAGTGGTCCTAAATTTAAACAGCATATGTAGTAGATCCTCCTGCTCTCCACATAAAGAGCATTGATTTTTGGTATTCTTATCCTCATTCCTTTTGACCTCCACACTCCTGATCTTACATATGTTATACTTTCTCTTGCTTCCATACCTGTTTTTCCTACATATGCTTCCCTTTCCATGTTGACTTTAAATTTTTATAATCTATTACAGAAGACTTTTCTGATATTTCATTCAACATTTTTTGCATTTCCATATCCTTTAGCCTCTTTCTTACATCTCTCAAAAAATTCAATTCATTATTCTTCCTTTTCCACCAAATCTCTCCTAGACCATTTGATTCTAGGATGTTCTTCAAATGGTACACCCACTCTCTATTTTTTTTAACTTTGCCCATTTCTATCTGTGCTACCTGTTTGACACTTGATATTGGTAGGCCTAGAGCTTCTTTACAAAATAACCTATGGACTTCGACTACCTCCCACCCCTCATCAAGTGCCCATATATTTACTCTGTATAGGATTTCGGCTACTCTATATTTACAACTTTTTATTATTGCTAACACAAATTGTCCTTTAGCTAATGCTGCTTTTTTTTCTCTGTTTTTCCCATTTTTCTGCCACTATCTAATTTGGCTTTTGGTAATTACTTTCTCTAACCACCTTATATTCTTTTTCCCTTTCCATTCCTCATTTTTGCTCAACTTACCTCCTTTCTTAAACATCACAATCTGGGTTTTGTCTTGGTTAAGTCTCGATCCCCAGTCATTGCAGTATTTTTCTACCCCTTGAAGTGCTTATTTTAATCCAATTACCATAAATGATCCCACCACCAAATCATCGGCAAAAACCAATGCCAGTATCTGTACATTATCACTGGCAAGTGCTTATTGTGTCTCCCTATTTCTTGTAAAATTCCATCCAAGAGTATTAGAAATAGCTAATTAGAAGGTATTTTTCTTTAAACACTTGGTATTGATTCCAACCCGATAGGAAACTATTTGACTCAACTCTCACTGTCTTATCACTTGTTAATGTAGGCCATCACTCGAACTCAAAAGTTACATTTGTCAATAGGTCTGTCTGAGCAACACCTGTATTTTGTTTTTTTGCATCACTGGTATATTAAAATAAGTTTTTATTGATGGCTGACCATGTTTCGTTATAAGGTGCGATATATCTCACTACAATACTGTTATACAGAGATTGGTCAAACACCCAAAACTAATAAATGATTTTAACTATCCAAAGGACCATTTGAATTGCATGCAGCAGATATCAAGGTTACATTTTCAAATAAACTGAATAAAAATAATAATTAATTAGCAGATGAAACACTCTGTTGAGCTATGAATGTTAAATGCACGATTCAAATACCTTAATTTTTCTAATTATTAATTTAAAAAATATACATAATTCTTATTCTAAGTATCATTATTGCGTTACCAAATCACCAAGTTCAAGCCACAGATGGGACTCAAACACCAGATCTTCAGCTCCCAGTGCCAATGCTCTCATTACTTGTGCTACCATGGCACGATGTTCATAGTACATAAAACCTCTCTCTGGTTTGAGTATTCTGGTAAACCCTCAAAGCAATCACAAATACTTGATATATACACCAAGGTAGCTTGCAATGTTGCAAGTATTTTTTAATTTCTGAATTTTATAATTAAATAATTTTTCTTTATATATGATAATTATTGTTCTTTCTCATTAGCTGTGTGTAGGTAGTTAGAAATTTGAATAAGATTTAAAGAATTCACTACCATGGATGGAACTTGAACCACAGATCTTCAGTTAATGGAAACTCAAATTAGATTAATCATGCCCATAGTGTAAGAAATGAGACCATTACTCCTACATTATCACAGCAGTTCATCATCCTCAACCTTGTTATGCAACCATCCTACATACATCTGAACCACTTAATTATTACAGATGGCAGTAAAATAGGTGGCAAAATGTACCTCAGACAGATAAGTGTACAAAAATGATAACTGCCAATTCATAAAAGGTGCAAGATTACAAGTATAAAATGTTCCGATTTACAGCGAAATAAATTTTAAAATAGATAGCTGATATTTAGCAGATGCACAAAGCACTACACATTATCCATAAAGCTAGCTGATATTTTTCTATTTACTTAATGTGCATTCACATTGGTTTCAATTAATATCATAATAGTTCACTTTTTGATATATGCCAGTGCCTTAGGCTAGAGTCAATTTAATAAAGTAGGTTGATATGCTAAATAAGAGCAATGAAAAACAAAAGAAATGAGTTCTTAACATTTCAAAACATATTACATGGAAAATTTAAATATTCAACAGCAAAAATTTAATGCCAAGAGAAAATGAATACAAATGTGGTTCATGATACGGTAATTAGTATCACAAATTACTCAGATGTAATGAATGATAATAATATGAATATGTATTTTTATGTAACATTGATTTCAGAGGTTTAATAATTGTAATTATTAATTGGTAAATAATAATATACGGCTCTACTGAAACTGTTAACAATAACACAATAATGCAGCAAGGAATGAGTTGTTTATCGTTACCGGGAACCAGGAAGTTACGTAATGTTTCGCGCCTTTTCGGTAAAAAAAGCTTCTAGAACATTTTCTAAATCAATATGTATTAATGGTTTTCATTGGATAGTAAAATAGACGCTAATGTTGGCGCGTTTTATTAGCCAATAGCAGTTCATTTATAATCTTTAGGTGTATCTTAAGGCAAGCCTATAAATAGCCAGGCTCGAAGTCGGTCGCCCCGCAGTTATACAAAATTCTCCGTACACTCCACGTCGATTCCGCAGTTCAACAAGATTCTTAGTACACTACACGTCAAACCCCAGTTCAACGGAATTCTCAGTACACTACATGTCGCCAATCAGTCCTTCATTTCGTCATAAGTTACACGCAGCAGAAGTACGAGAAATCTTATAAAATATTCTAAAGTTAAATATACAAAGTTGAAGTACGTGAGTTAGAAGTGATAAGAAGTTATTAGAAACAGTTTCAGTATGGCGATTATCTAGATAAATCTGTGAAAGTGTTAGTGCACGTGTTCGACAATAAAACATTATAAAACACATTTCTTCACTAGTAATTTTTGGATAAAAGATTCCTTTTCCGCTTCACAACCTGTAAGAAAAACATGCCTACCCAGATCAGATGATAGCTAGCCGGTGGACATTTAAAACTGATACAAATTACTACGTCAGAGGGAACTATGGAC
The DNA here is from genome assembly GCA_030765065.1 of Deroplatys truncata. NCBI lineage: Eukaryota > Metazoa > Arthropoda > Insecta > Mantodea > Mantidae > Deroplatys > Deroplatys truncata. Next base: position 118,012,371 of record CM060980.1, read on the forward strand.
CAGACCAACGAATGACGTCACACAAGATGGCTTCGCGTGAAGTAAACACATATTTGCACTCGTAAATTGGCTCCCACAACGTGGTGCTATAAACATATATACAAATTGCTATCACAAATTGGCTCCCATACGTGGGGTAGTTAAAGTTATGTAAACAAACATAATTATTTGTACTCGCAAATTGGCGCCCAACGTGGGGCGAAGTGACCAGGAAAGGAAGGCAAAGTGACCAGGAAAGGAACTCAAGTAACCAGGAAAGGAAAGATGACCAGGAAAGGATCAACATAACCAGGAATGCAGCAGTGAAATGATCTACAAGACGCAGATTCAAGAAACAACTAGAGGAGCGACAAACGACGCGGATAAGTGGACGCAAAAACATCGAGACAACGTAGATTCATCATAAAACAACGCAGAAGCGACATACAAATCTAGGAGAAAGGGGCAGAACGCTGGACATCAAAGATACATCAGCAGATAGCATCAGAAAGGTTAGAAAAGTATGATTTTAATTTAAAAAAAAAAAAGTGTAAAACAAGAAACAATGATGGAAGGGGATAATGTAAAAGTTAGCTGTAATTCAATACAGGTTACAAAAAAAAGCTCAAACAATGTAGTATTGGAGGGAGGAAATGTTAGTGCAGAAAGTAAGAATAGAATAGCAGGAAATATTACTATTGATGCTGGTATGATGATGGAAATGATGGAAATTTTGAGAAATATTAGGGAAGATATGCAGAAGAGTCATAGGGAATTGAGAGAAGCTATAAACAAAGATCATAGGGAATTGATAGAAGCTATAAAAAAAGATCGTAGGGAATTAATAGAAAGTATTGGTAGGAAGAATGAGATATTAGAGCAAAAAGTAGATCAAAGCAGTAAAGAAATTGAAAAGAAAGTTATGAAGCTAGATAGTAGTATGCCAGAAATGAGAGATGAAAATGAGGAAGTAATAGCAAGTGAGACAGGAGAAATTTCAAAGAAAATGCTAGACATGAGCAAGGAAATAGGTAACAAAGAAAGTGAGGTTAATGTAGAATGTACAGAGTTAGGAAGTCAAGTGAGTAATATTTCAAGTGAGCTAAGAGAGATAAATGAGGTTATGAATGTAGATGTGAATAAGGCGCAAGTTAATTTCAGTGGGGAAATATCAGAAATACAGAAAGAATCAGAAATGCAAGGAAATAAATTGTACCAAGATGTTCAAAATGAAAACTCCAGTCCAGTACAGTTTAGTACAGATTTGTCAGAGTACTTTCAAAGTAAAGAGATAGTAGAAGAATTGAAAGTGACAGTTGTTAAAAGATATGTAGTTCAAGAAACTGTAGATTGTTTTCAAATATTATCAGGGAACGAAATTTCATATGAATACAAGAGGTTATTCATGAACAATTTGAAGGTTAGGTTACGGCTACGAGTAATGTTTAGCCACACACAATTTGATCCAGGAGGGTAAATAGCAATGTGATGTAAAGTAAATGCTGGATAGTTAAAGATGACTTGCAGAGAAATGTATTGGAACGTAAGAGGGTTAACTAAATATATATATGTCATTTGAAAAGAGAAATAAATTATATATAAAAAAAAAAAAAAAAAAAAAAAATAATTAAATTTTTAGTATCTGTAACAATATTTGAAAATTAAGAATGCAATGATTGAAACTTAAGATGATATTAAAGTAAAAGTACGTAAATACAATTCCAAGAATTAAAAATTAAGAATGCAAAGATTGAAACTTAATATGATATTAAATTAAAAGTACGTAAATACAATTCAAAGAGTATTGTTAAAAATAAAATTCAAAATAACAAAAATGGTAAAAATAATTCAAAACAAATACTTATGTAGCAAACAGAAAAGGTGAAACATTGTCAAGATTTAAGAGATGTAAATATATTTGCAAAGTACAAAATAACAAAAAAATTGGTAAATATAATTAAAAATAATTGAAACAAATACTTATGTAGCAAACAGAAAATGTGACACAGTGCCTAGATTTAAGAGATGTAAATATATGTAAAGGGTGAATATTTTGGTAAATATGTATAGTAATTACAAAAAAATTCTTGAATTGATAAATTTTTGGTAACAATATAAGAAAGTAAACCATTTTTTGTAACACTAGTTAAATAATTTAGGGTAAAGTATTTGCTATAAAAAAATTGTAATGTCAGATTAATATCTAAATTAATTAAACCAGAGCCAGTAAGTAGTGGCGAGATAAAACACATGTCGTGTGTTAAATACGTGTGAAGTGTAAAGTGAAAGTGATAGCGTGTGTTCCAAGATTTAGGAGACTAAAAACACAAATTATAAAATTCTAAACAAGTTATAAATATTTATAATTATGTTTCTAGTGGGGCATATGATACGGTAATTAGTATCACAAATTACTCAGATGTAATGAATGATAATAATATGAATATGTATTTTTATGTAACATTGATTTCAGAGGTTTAATAATTGTAATTATTAATTGGTAAATAATAATATACGGCTCTACTGAAACTGTTAACAATAACACAATAATGCAGCAAGGAATGAGTTGTTTATCGTTACCGGGAACCAGGAAGTTACGTAATGTTTCGCGCCTTTTCGGTAAAAAAAGCTTCTAGAACATTTTCTAAATCAATATGTATTAATGGTTTTCATTGGATAGTAAAATAGACGCTAATGTTGGCGCGTTTTATTAGCCAATAGCAGTTCATTTATAATCTTTAGGTGTATCTTAAGGCAAGCCTATAAATAGCCAGGCTCGAAGTCGGTCGCCCCGCAGTTATACAAAATTCTCCGTACACTCCACGTCGATTCCGCAGTTCAACAAGATTCTTAGTACACTACACGTCAAACCCCAGTTCAACGGAATTCTCAGTACACTACATGTCGCCAATCAGTCCTTCATTTCGTCATAAGTTACACGCAGCAGAAGTACGAGAAATCTTATAAAATATTCTAAAGTTAAATATACAAAGTTGAAGTACGTGAGTTAGAAGTGATAAGAAGTTATTAGAAACAGTTTCAGTATGGCGATTATCTAGATAAATCTGTGAAAGTGTTAGTGCACGTGTTCGACAATAAAACATTATAAAACACATTTCTTCACTAGTAATTTTTGGATAAAAGATTCCTTTTCCGCTTCACAACCTGTAAGAAAAACATGCCTACCCAGATCAGATGATAGCTAGCCGGTGGACATTTAAAACTGATACAAATTACTACGTCAGAGGGAACTATGGACCAGACCAACGAATGACGTCACACAAGATGGCTTCGCGTGAAGTAAACACATATTTGCACTCGTAAATTGGCTTCCACAACGTGGTGCTATAAACATATATACAAATTGCTATCACAAATTGGCTCCCATACGTGGGGTAGTTAAAGTTATGTAAACAAACATAATTATTTGTACTCGCATTCAACAAGATTTATAATATTTTTGTAGTGCATACCAGTTTTTATTTTTTGTGGTTATCCGGCCATTTGAATCTCAATAAGAATTAAAAGGCTTTATGATGTACATAAACAAAATTCAAGGTCGCGGTTTCAAACTGGCCGAGGCCAATGATTAGTGTGCTTAAAAGCAATTGCTCCATGTCAGTAGATTTACTGGAACATAAAAGAACTCCTGCGGGATCAAATCCCAGCTCACCGGTGGCACTAATATGATCATGACAATTGATAGCATCGTTAACAAAATATATATATATATATATATATATAAAAAAATTCAAGATATATAATTTATTTCAACAAAACTTATTAGTCATTTTTGAGAAGTCAAAAATAATGAAAATTTTTCAAAGTAAAGGAGTAGTTTATGAAACATTTCATTTTTTCAGCTTTATTGTTCACAGATACATGCTTAGAGCTTTTTCTAAAATGCTCTTTTTGGGATTCATGGGGACCACAATACATGTATTTAGTGAGACAGGGTGATATATAGAGTGATAGAGGGTATCAAATTTCTGGGTCAAATATACTTACTCTATGGAGTAATTCTGAGAATGGAACTGTTCCAAAAAATAAACTTAGGTCCAGTTTTTAAAATTTGAGTTGGAAAATGTTGATTCACATCACATACATGCGCTAGTTGTTATCGTAGGAGCGCTTTTGAGAGATTTGTTTCTCCCATCTTCAGCTGAGACCCAACTAACTGGATCTCACTAAAGATTAGTGGATGTGATGTGAATCAATATTTTCCAACTCAAATTTTAAATACTACACAACATCACAATAAACAATACTTCTGGTTTATTATAAATAGGTCCAGTTATCCAACTTTGCATTAATATACTTATTTGGGTATTTTGATAACTGGTTCCCAAAATAATGCTCTTATCATAAAGAGTACACTGTGTTACAATGTAACAATTGCAAGTATGTATATGCTGCAAGGCCTTGGAACCATCTCTGTTTTCCAGTTACAATAGAAGGCAATGCCCATTAGGAATTTCTGACCAGTCAGATTTGGTTATGCTTATGAACTCTTGTGAGACACATGCAAAATGTAATCACCTGAGATGCCATTTTGGAACATACATTCATTAGCACAGTGTCTGATAAATAACAGTTACTGCTATGATGATGGACATGAATTCAGTTAAATGTGCACTGAGCATTAATCATAAGTAAATATAAGTATTATTGTTAACAGTTTAATTGTATTTGCTTGTACATGGTGAAAGGGAGAGCAGGGGAGGGAAACACTGTCTTCCTAAATATGATGATGCTAACTCAATACTCACAATGATGCAAAAGAACCTCATTAAGTAATATAACAGTAGGCCAAGAGTATTGTGCTATTATGTTATGCATTAACACTCATGAAAATACTTGATTATTATTCTGGAACGGTTATTTGGAAACCTGTATTATTTTGGAACTGGATAGTTGGAACTGTTGCTCAACAAAAAACAAAAAAACAAACAGACAAAAATCCTGTCTCTAGTATACTTAGGGCTGGTTTCACCAACCAATGTTGAAAGTGGTTTAACATTGAAATTAATGTACACTCTGGTTAATCAAACAAAGTAACATTTCTGTTGAACTTAGTATTGAGTTAGCATCATCATATCCATGTGTTAAGGCATTTACCAAATGTTAGAAGTTGTAAAATGGCTCCAACAAATCAAGCTACTGATGCAGAGTTGCTGTATTTGGAATATTTTAATGCCATTTCTGAAGGCATTTAAACCATTGAACACATTCTGTTCAGCTTTTGAGAGACCACGTTTTGAACTTAAGTTACATTTGTTCACAGATACATGCTTAGAGCTTTTTCTAAAATGCTCTTTTTGGGATTCAAGGGGACCACAATACATGTATTTAGTGAGACAGGGTGATATATAGAGTGATAGAGGGTATCAAATTTCTGGGTCATTTTGAGAAACCATAATGTTTCATACGCTATAAAAATGCTGCTCTATTCAGTTTTCAAAATTCTTAGTTAGATATTTAAAGTTTATAATCTGATGTTTACTGTTTTAACATGTGTATATCCATTAACCTCACCAAAGGATCTTGTATTTTAAACATTTGTAAGCTAGTGTTAAGAATTGTACATATGATATTTTTATCTTTCCATTTCTCTTCATATTTATTTTCCTTTATTGTTTATGTACCGATTTTTATCAGCAACAAATGTATATTTTGTATTAACTACAATCCTAACCTGACTCACATTAAAATAGGATTCATGGCACTTTGGAGATTAAATAAATAAATACATAACAACAACAACAATAAATAATAATAATAATAATAATAATAATAATAATAATAATAATAATAATAATAATAATAATAATACCATTTCTAACTGAAAAAGAGTCATGCATCATTATGATTTTGAAAACCATAAAGAGAAGGAATTTTTAAAGCTCTACAGATTGTCTAACAGGGTCATGAGCATGGTTGTAAGGAAATATAAGAGAGGTTAGAGTACAACAACAGAAACCTATTACTTTCTCCTAAAAATGTTAATTGCTCTGAAATTTTATTCCAAGGTGATAGTGTTGAAATTTCCAAAGCTCACATATGTGGCTTTATCTGGAAGGTTTCCAAAGCAATTACTTCAAAAAGCGAACTGTATTTTTGTTGGGATCTACCTGATCCTCAGTCAGTGGTAACACACGTTTGTCCACTTTGGTTTCAATGTAGAGTCCATCACCAGTTTTTAACCATTCTAAATGCTCTTCACACCTGACCTTTTTGTGCTGCATTTTATGTTAGCATAAAATTGCCACACTTGCTTATTGGACCTGAGAGAAAGCACTGCAACTAAATTCCTCAAAGATTTTCTTCCAGGCTGCATCTTCTTTAATTTATGTCTGTTGGTTTTTCTGTACTCAATAATGCCTCTATACCTAGTAACCAGCTCTATAGTTAACTCCTTTTCGAATAATGAAAAATCATTGACTAATTTTGAAGATTTAGAAGCTAGTAACAGTGATTTGTCATAATTTAAAATAGAGAGTTGAAGGTTGTTACACTACATCACTAAAATGTTCTAAAAATCACTATACATTTTGGTGATGTACTGTAACAACCTTCAACTCTCTTTATTTTAAATAAATAAATGAAAAATCAGTTCCTCTGCGCCTATATTTTTCAATTCATATCTTAATTCTAACCTGAAACAAAATCACATGACAATTATTTATGTACATAACTAGTGTCTGCTACTGAAACAGGGAGCACAGAGAATAGTGTATCGAATGTTCAGAAGCTGTGTAGTTCAGTCATCACCTTCTTGAAAGCTATTTGTTGTTCATAGTAATTGTTTGACATTAACAAGATACTAATTAACAATTTGGTGTAAAAGCTTGATAAGACACAAGATTTTTAACATTATATTAAACTTTTTACATAATGTCAGAAAGCAGATGTTAGAATATATTTAACATAGGTTAGTGAAACCCAATTCTTAATGTGTAAATAATATTGGACAATGTCCTGTACTTACGTTTCTCTTGCATACAATTTGCTTTTCCAAGGAATTGTTCAGGAGGTGGGAGAAAAGGTATGCTGGGAAGCATAAAAATAAGCAAAATATGTTCTCTTATTTATTATTTAAAATATAAAATCTATAAATATACAAACAATTTGTAACATTTTTTGTAGTCTATCAGCACAAGTCTTTTGTATTACTATTGTAATAAGCTAATCTCTCTCGGCTTCACATTAAGTCACAAAAGTTCACTGATAAATGCCTCTACCTTAAGGTATGTAAAAAGTACTAATTACTGATTTTCTTACTCTTATGGCCAGATTCACAAAGCTTCTTTAAATACACACTAAGTTACATTAACTAATGAGTGTTGAAATTTTAAACATGTTAAGACATTTGTTTCAGCAAAATATTCTTACTGACCCTCGAAATGTATGTTAACCCTGGAGAGATGGTGTGGGTTATTTTCTGATTCCACCAATTTTATCTGTCAACTATCGAAAAAAGTTTAGTATAACTTCATTCTACCTTCCCCTGTATTCCTTGACTTCTATTAATGCCATTAGCACAGGTTGTAAATTCTTGAAAGAGCCTTCTTTCAAACATGAATGGCAAAGAATAACCCCATCCACCTCACCTGTTGTCTGCCGTACATCATCCAGCATGTTGTATTTGTACTTTCAGTGAGTATTCTGTTGAATTTCTGGAAAACTGTAATGATATTATACATTTTTCCCATCTCTGAATTCAATAGCTTTTAAACACATAATTCAGTGAGTTACAAGGAGCATTGGCATGGAAATTAAGCCTGATAAAGGGAGAAATCTTATGGGATGCAAAATGAAACAGAAGATGAGCTTGAAAACAGTAATTTTAGCAGTGAAGAAAGTGCAAAGGAAGTAGATGTGATGATGTAACTATTGCAAAGACTATGTAACACAATGGAAAAGACAGGTTTGCAGTGTGATACTTATTTTCCTCACATCACCTGCCATTTGCAAAACCTGAAGCTAAAAGTACTAGACCATCTGAAAAGGCTTGAATTACAGTTTTTAAGAATAATGTGTTATTGCATTCACAGAATAACCGAAAAAGCAGAGAGAGAGAGAAGAATGCAAATCTTACATTGCAGAAATAAGAGCTTTGGTATACAGAGCAGTAAGTATTCATGAAGGTTTATATGAATAAAATGAGGCTTTAATGTATGTTTAAGTACTGTATATGTTGTATGCATTCTAGGTTTCTATAATTTTATGTGATTTGATTTTTATATATTTGCTTAATTTTTTACATTTTCCACGAGTCTCTGGACCTCCCAGTGGACTCGTGGAAAATTCTTGGGAATTTAAAAAGAAGAAGAAGAAGAAGAAATAACTTACATAACAACATATCGCTTAAAGTAATAACTGTTCTGCTAGCTTGTGGTATACTTCCTAGTTTTGAAGTATCTGAATTTTTTACAAACTTTTGTAAAATGTCTGTTTTAGCCAAACAATGTTTTCTTTTTATATAAATAATGCACTAGTTAGATTGTTTCACAAATTGTATATTAAAGACGTCTAAATTTTTTTGTGAATTAAGCTTCTGTATATCTATGGCACAACTAGCCACCTGAAATAAATGGAAATGAGAAGGCCATGTTGCAAGACTACAGGGCAATGGATGGACATTAAAAGCTGAGGGATTAAACAGTGAAGGACTAGTGTGATTAAACAGTGACTAAACAATGCATCACAAAACAATCGGTCACAGTTACTCTAAATAAACATGTGCAATGCCTAATGTGGAGAAGCTCACCATGTTAGAAGAAATGAGCTTTTCCGATTCAATAGGAGGCCTTTGCCCTTCATGGGACACGTTAGGCTATTTTTCATTTTTCATACCTATGGTTTATCAGTTATAAAAAACATTATAGACAACCTATTCAAAATGAAGAGGACTTCCCAGACCATTCACAGAAAATTCAAGATTTACATGCAAATATCTTAAACATATGGTATTTTGTTATAGCCATTTTTAAGAAAATGAAAAATAACAATTTATCCATGTAAAATATAGTTTGGTTGTGAGAATTTTCTTCAAAATCTTCACCTATGCATTCTCTCTCTCACATCTGTGTCACACACAACACACCTCCATGTTTTGGGATTTTATGGATCTCAAAATATGTATTTTCAGGAGCACGCACGCACGCACGCACGCACGCACGCACACACACACACACACAAAATTATCCATAATTTATGGGTACATGTTATCACTTCCACTTTCAAACACAGGAGTGCCAAGCCGGGCATCATTCTGAGATCACTCCCTTAAATGTGATGGGTATTTTCAGATCTCTGAACTTTGTTTCATTCTCACTAAAACAATTAAGGCTGTACCATATGCAAGAAGCCCTTGTGCAGAATTATTGCATTCCAATAAATAAAATCTGTGCGTAGTTATACACTTGCACTTAATTTATTGGAAAAAGAAAAGAAAATGCATGTATGAATATAAGCTTCTTCAGTTTCAAAATTGTTATCATTTACATTGCTGTTCCCGCATGGATAAATTCAAAGCTCTTGCTGCCATTTAGTAACTTCATGACACCCAAATCCACCTTTCACTTTAAAATCAATAGCAATGATGTAAAATTGACACACATATGAAACTAATGGGCTTTACTGGTGGAAAATAAAATAACCATGTGTCAGGGCCATATTTATAGGGGGATTTCTAGGGTTCAAACCCCCCGAAACTTCTGAGTTTTATTTATTTAAATTCATAGCAAATCAATATGGGAAATGTTGTTAGATAATAGTAGGTCTATTATAAACGAGTCTTCTGGGCTGATTTGCTGTAGTCTGCTGGAGTAATTGGATCCAGACGTTTTGTCCACTACTGCGGTGGACATCATCGGTGGCATGGTTGAAGTCTTCTTGGTGAAGGTACAGTTGTGTCTGAGGCGTCGACTGTCCGGGATGCGGTATTTATACACGGGGGGGGGTCTTCTCTGATTGGCTCGGGGCTCGCTGAGGCAGTGCGGTAGGTGGGAGGGGCCTAGCAGCATGCTCGGCACTACTAGATTCTGATTGGGTCGCGTTGTTTGACTGTCTGTTAATGTCATCGATGATGGGGTACCAAGTTTTGTTGAGCTTGAGGGCTTCTTACTTCCTATTGAAGTTGTTGGAATGCTCATAAATTTCTATGGCTTCGCGCTGTAGTCGAGCATGGTAGTGTGGGATGTTAGATAGAATGCTGGTGTCCTGAAACTTGATGACATGCTCCCCCTCTGCTTCTATAGCATGTTCCGCGACCGCTGACTTTTCAAATTGTCCAAGACGGCAGCATCTCTTGTGTTCATTTAGTCTGGTGTTGATACTGCATAGCGTCATGCCAATATATACTGCACACACGAGCAGGGGATCCGGTATTCACCAGCCGAGGAGAGGGGGTCCCTCGGGTCCTTGGCTGAGCGTAGTAAGCTATTGAGCTTTCTAGTAGGCTTGAAAACCGTCTTGATATTATGGTGTCGCAGGAAGCGTTCAATCCTGTCGGTGACGTTCTGAACATAGGGAAGGAATACAGTGCCTTTGCTCTTAGGTGGGGTCGGCTTAGCAGAGATTGGCTGACGTCTGGGTGGTCGGAAGGCTCTCTTTATTTCTTGTGCAGAATAGCCATTGGCTTGTAAGGCTTGTTCCAAATGGTGCAGCTCTTGTGGTAGTAGGTGAGGCTCACAAATGCGGGAAGCACCATGTAGAAGAGTTTGGATCATGGCCCGTTTATGTCTCGGATGGTGGTTGGAGGTTTTGTTGAGATAATGGTCTGTGTGAGTGGGCTTGCGATATACCGTGTGTCCAAGTTTGTCATTATCTTTTTTGCTGACCAGCACGTCCAGGAAGGCCAGCTGACCGTCTTTTTCTTTTTCCATGGTGAACTGGATGCGCGGATTGAGGCTGTTGAGGTGTTGAAGAAAACACAGCAGAGGCTGCTCGCCGTGACTCCATACGGCAAAGGTGTCATCTACATAGCGGAACCATGCAGACGGTTTGTGAGATGCGGTGTTCAGAGTTGTGGCTTCAAAGGATTCCATAAAGAAGTTGGCTACTACTGGACTGAGTGGGCTGCCCATGGCCACACCATCGATTTGTTCGTAGTAAGAATGATTCCACTGGAAGTAGGTGGTGGTAAGAACGTGATGAAAAAGAGCTACAATGTCGTCAGGAAAAATTTGCTTCAGTTGAGTGATGGTGTCGTTGACAGGGACCATGGTGAAGAGAGAGACAACATCAAAGCTGATGAGTACGTCTTGAGGCTGCAAAGTGAGATTTTGGAGTTTCTCAATAAAATGTGAAGAGTCCTTTATGTAGGTATCAGTGTTGCCTACATGCGGTTGCAGCAGGTTGGCTAGATATTTCGCGACGCTGTATGTAGGAGATCCAATACCACTGACAATAGGTCTGAGTGGTACATCTGGCTTGTGTATCTTGGGTAGGCCTTACAGTCTGGGAGGCAGGGCTTCGGATTTTGTGATGCGTCGTTTGTCTTCCTCTGGTAGAGATAACTTCTTGATCATAAGGTTGGTATTACATACTATGTGTGCTGTCGGATCGCATTGTATCTCGTGATATGTATCTGGTTTCAGAAGATCGTTGAGTTTTCATAGTCCTTCTGGTTGAGGATGACAGTAGCATTGCCTTTGTCTGCTGAACAGATGACGATGTCTGTGTTGACGTTCAGGTTCTTAATAGCTGTTTTTTCCTGTTTTGAGAGGTTGCTGGGTAGAACCTTAGTACGTTGAAGAATCCTGGCTGTTTCACGGCGGATCTCTTCGGCTGCGGATGTGGGAAGTGTGCGGATACCAGATTCAATATTGGAGATGATATCCTCGGCTGGTAGAGAAGATGTGGTAACTGCGTAATTGCCCCCTTTGTCAAGTACTGAAGTCTCTGCGGGTGATAATTGATGATCTGACAGATTTAGTATCATCCGACTGATGTCCAAGGTAGTAGGCAGTTTGGTAGTGGATGCAAGTCGTTCAAATTTCCTCTTGTGACGTGCAGTGGTGGTGTTCTGGTTGACGATCAAGGAGCTGTATGTGATCCTATCAGCGTGATCCCAATCATGTCTTTGGAGAGAGTTGGCCAGCTTGAGGTGCAAGGCTAGTAGCTCATGGTTGTTGGCGGCGAGTTCTCGGCGGGTTTGGTGAATGCATTCTCGGAGCAGTGCACGCTCAGAGCGATTGTAGATGCAGCGGTTAAAAAGTGTTGTTTCAGTCTCAGTAATTTTGGAGTTATACCAGAGTCTCGGCAGCGCAGTAGGAAAGTTAAAGAGCAAAGAAGCAATGATTTCTGCTTACGCAGCCCTTCCAGGTGACGAGTCAGACGATATGTCTCCTCCCCGTAGAGGCGAGTCATGAGTAAGCGTAGGCTTTCACGGCCGGTGTTTGTAATTCTAAAAGAGTCTTTGCCGTGGTCTGCTGGAGTAATTGGATCCAGACATTTCGTCCACTACTGCGGTGGACATCATCGGTGGCATGGTCAAAGTCTTCTTGGTGAAGGTACAGTTGTGTCTGAGGCGTCGACTTTTTTTTTTTTTTTTTTTTTTTTTTGGGGGGGGGGAAAACAGGAATAAAGGTTTAAGGAAAAACAGAGATATATATAGGTTGTAGGAAGGAAAAAGGAAGAGGAAAAGAAGGATCTTATACTGTGGTGGCACTATTTATTGGGGGCATAATTGGTATTGTGTGGCTGGTACCGCCGAAGCAAACCTGCGGTTCGTGGGTAGTTACTAAAATACGGAGAGGCCCAAAGTGGACACACTCCTCAGTGGTGAATAGGTAAAAGGTCATGGCGAGGCGCCGGCACCTTGACAGATAACCTAGAAAACAGTGGTGGCTTAAAAGTTGATGTTGAGGTCAACGAAGCCCGGGGCCTGTTACCTCTCCGGGCATCGGAATGTCGGTGGGTTGCGCACTACCGGGGCTTTTACCTCCGGGCACGCAGATGAGAGCGTTGCGGCGTGCGGCGATGTAGCATGTGGAGAGGGGTTGTCGATATGGTGGTGAAGGTTCCCCTCCATGCGTTTGTTGATGTCATGAAGTTTCTCAAATGCCTCAGTCATTTGGTGGCGGCTTTCCTCAATGCGTTCCAGAGCCACTTTATGCTGCTGGGTGGCTTGTTCGGCTAATCTCTGGCAGCTTTCCATGATGGTCCTGTTGGCTGCGTGGAAGTACATATGTCTGTTGAGTGTGCTGTCAATGGATTGCGTTGTGTCGTCGTGCGATTCGGTGATTGTGGTGGCAACCTCCGAGAACTGTGCGCTGAGATGCTCTTCCAGGGCTGTGAGCCTGCTGGCAAGGTTCAGCACCTCAGCGTGAAGGTCCTGGATGGCGTCAATGATGGGCTGGTTTGTAGTTGCTAAGTGTTCCTGGATCTGCGATGAGGTGACGTTCTGCGGTGTAGTTGTGATGGTCTGTGGTGTGTCTGCGATGCGCGGCGTAGCTCTACGTGGGTAGAGTGGGCAGACGGCCTGGCCAGTGAAGTGCCCCTTGCCCCCACAGGAGGCGCAGAAGCGGCGGCGGTGTGTCAGGTCGTGTGCCCTGCAGTCGGCGGTGAAGTTCCCGCTACCGCAATAGTGGCAGCGGGGAGAGGCGTCGCATGACGCGTCTGTGTGCCCGTAAAGGCAGCAGCGGCGGCATGGAGTTGGTCGCCCACTGCGGCTGGCCTCGATCACCAGGGTTTGCCCTAATAAGGGCATTCCTGCGTGTAGGGCCGCCGAGTAGTCGCCTTCCTCCATAAAGGTTAGTCGGACCAGCGGTGTTGGACCTCTGTCGTTGCGAATCCTGGTCGCTTTGGCCGCAGACGGCCAAAAGCGCTGGGCGGCGGTGAGCAGTAAAGCGTCCGGGAGTTGACGGTGCACTCCCCGGACGACAGCGGAGTAGCGTGCAGGCACGCTGGTCAGCGGTGTGTTGCTGGCTGTGCTGGCTGGTGAGGTGGCGCTGGGCGCTTCGATTGGCTGTGGCGGCGGCGGAGAGGCTGGAAGTTGTTCTTCGCCGGCGGTGGAGCTGGTAGTGCCTTCCTCTCGAGGAGGAGGCAAGGAGGCTGCGGTGGTCTTGACGGTCTTCTTCCTGCCCATCTTGACTCGGCGAGAGCTCGAAGCGAAGTCCTGGGGTCGACTTTTTTTTTTTTTTTTTTTTTTTCGAGTGGAGGAGAAAATGATTTATTCACTTACCCCAGCCCCGATGGGAGTCGAGACTGAGAGTGTGGGAATCACCAATAGTCGGCATACCCACTAAAAACTCCTCCACCGGACGGAAAATGGAAGAAGGAAAAAGAAGGAAGTAAGGTGTGATATTGTGGCTGTACCGCATATTGCACCAGCGCAGTCAAAGGTACGGATATATTGGCCGGCCACGAGGGCCTAAGCCAGGCAAAAGAATGGTGCCAGGACGCAAGCATGACCGAGGCCCTACTTGCGCCCTTGGGAATTCAGGAGCGAAGGTTAAAGGAAGTCATGAGTGGTAGTATGGCAGCAGTTCCCAGGTTGCTGCCGTGGTGAGTGATGTGTGTGATTCAATGGTTCCTCGGGTTCCTGGCGCGACCACTCTGTGTCGTGCCCGGCCAGTCCGTAGTAGTAGTTGGTTGACAAACTTTCCTGACTTCAGTTATGATGGTATGTTCAAGTTGGTTGCGGAGACCGCTGATGACTCTGCGGGTGTCCCCAGTGAGAAATACAGCGTTCCGTGTGACGCAGGCGGTGGTTTCGGCATGGAGCTCTCGAAGCCCAGCTATTGAAGCCTGAATGGCTCCAAGTCGCGTGGGTCGGTCGTCGCTTCCATACTCGGCGTCGTCGTCCGGTTCGACGAGATGTTCCTCGATACGTTCCAGCTTACGGTGGGCCGATGCGAGCATCCCGTCGTCTTGATGTAGTTGTGTGATCTGCTTTGAGAGGGCGCTGGTCGCTCTGGTCGAGGTCCGCTGCTTGGCCTCCACGGCCGCAAGGCGCGTGTAGGTTGCACGGCGTAACTCAGCCAGGCGAGTGGTGATGTCCTGTAGTGTTGCCTGCATGGCAGACAACGTGTCTTGAAGTTCTGGATGTGTTCCTACATGTTTTGCCCTTACACAGGGCGTCGTCGGCGAGGGCTGTTCGGTGGTCGTCCGTAACGTAGTAGTCTCAGTCGGTTGGCTGCTCCGGGGGTACAGGGGGCACTGGGCCTGCCCTGTGAAGTGCGTATGCCCGGAGCAGGTGGCGCAGAATCGGCGGCGTCGGCGAAGGTCGTGGGCGGTGCAGTTCGCTGTGAGGCAAGCTGCCCCACAGTAATGGCACCGAGGTGCAGCGACGCATGCCTCCGCTGTGTGCCCGAAGATACAACAGCGTCGGCAGGGTACCGGGCGTTGGCTCCTGCTGGCCTCGATGCGCAAGCGCTGCCCCAGCAGAGGCAGGCTTGACCCCAAGGCCGCCTGAGCGTCCGAGGCGGAACCCAGGTGGAGGCGAACCAGCGGTGTTGGCCCTCGTTTTGAGGAAATTCGGGATGCCCGAATTGCCGAGCGCCAGTGGTGTCTTGCAGCATCCAGCACGAAGTGTACTGGCAGGTCCCTCGGTACTCCACAGATGACCACACTGTGGCGGCCATCTGCCGGAGGGTGCGTCGGCGGTGTCCTCGGGCTCACCAAGGGTGGTAAGCCGGCGGTAGTCGGTGGCGTTGTGCAGCCCTGGGAAACAGAGCCGGAGGCAACAGGTTCCGGCGTTGCAATGCTGCGACCGGGCGAAGCAGCAGCAGAAGCGTAGCTGCGCCCGGTCAGCGGTGTCGGCGAAGCAGCTTTCCCGGCGGATGCCGGTGGAGCTGCCGGCGAGTCGGCGGGGTCTGCGGCCGGTGAGCGCTGGGCTCCTCAGCGGTGGCCGGAGAAGCAGCAGCGGAAGCTTCAGCGGCGAGGCGTTTCCTTCTCTTCCCCATTTCGGCGTTCTCGTTGAGTGTAGAGATGTTGCCTCGGCGGAGTCTCGAAGCGAAAGCCCTGTCGACTGTCCGGGATGCGGTATTTATACACGGGGGGGTCTTCTCTGATTGGCTCGGGGCTCGCTGAGGCAGTGCAGTAGGTGGGAGGGGCCTAGCTGCATGCTCGGCGCTACTAGATTCTGATTGGTTCGCGTTGTTTGACTGTCTGTTAATGTCATCGATGATGGGGTACCAAGTTTTGTTGAGCTTGAGGGCTTCTTCCTTCCTATTGAAGTTGTTGGAATGCTTATAAATTTCTATGGCTTTGCGCTGTAGTCGAGCATGGTAGTGTGGGATGTTAGATAGAATGCTGGTGTCCTGAAACTTGATGACATGCTCCCCCTCTGCTTCTATAGCATGTTCCGCGACCGCTGACTTTTCAAATTGTCCAAGACGGCAGCATCTCTTGTGTTCGTTTAGTCTGGTGTTGATACTGCGTAGTGTCGTGCTAATATATACTGCACCACACAAGCAGGGGATCCGGTATACGCCAGCCGAGGAGAGGGAGGTCTATTGCTAGTAGCACACTTACAAGAAAAAGGGAAACTTAATATCTTCGCCTTACATAGGTAAGGTGACCATACATTCTGGTTTTCGAAGCAGTCTCCATGTTTTGTGCTGTAAGGTGAAATCTGGTGAGTTTTTCTTGTCTATATAATGTCTCCAAGCAATTTTATTGTCCATGTAATGTCTATATACTTCGGAGTAGGTACATGGTAACTGTGTGGGGTACTGTTAAGTTTAGATCTACTTGTGGAAAACCCTCTCGGAAATTATTTTCTGCATACGAGAATGCCATGTGTGAACAAAGTATGCCTGATATATTTTGCTGCATTAGAAGAAACCTGAAATGAGGTAACCTAAGAGATACAGGCTTCATTCATAAAAGCAAATAGGTAGGAACATACATGCTCTGTGCAGAAAAAGCTAATTTCCTTTTTTTGTGCTCTCAAGGATCACTTTAACATTAAACATGTAACTCAGTAAATACGAGGGCGATTCAAGTATAAACGGTAATTGTACAAGAGTACTGCGCAGGCAGTTCCGAGCGGGAAGGTAGAGTTGGTGGTTGAAGGACGGTGTGTTAGGGAGGGGGAACCAGCTTGGTTAACGGCTTCGTTAAGTTTTGGCGTCAGTACAGCCATGAGTGAACAAGAGGTTCCTTCATCAATTGTGCAATGCATTATTATAAAGTTCTTAACCAATGAAGGGGTCAAACCCTCAGAGATTTTCACTCGTTTGAAGGCACAGTTTTGGGACACTACACTGTCCCAGAATCGAGTGTATACTTGGGCTAGAGAATTTAGGGGTGACCTTGAAACTGTAGAGAATGAAGGTCAGGTCTCACTGATGACAACATCTGTGGCAATCGAGACGGTGCTTATTGACTACAAAGGAGTTTTACTCATTGATTTTCTGCATGATCAATGTACGGTGAATGTGGCTTACTATTGCCAATTGTTGAAGTCATTAAAAGCCGCCTACCAGAGCAAAAGACGTCGTATGCCCATCAGAGATGTCATCCTTCTCCAAGACAACGCTAAGCCTCACACTGCGAATTTGACAAGAAATACATTGGAGGACTTGCACTGGGAAATCCTTGAACACCCTCCCTATAGTCCAGACTTGTCCCTGGACTATTTTTTGTTTGCACCCATGAAGGAATTGCTTGGAGGGCAACGATTCGAAACCAATGAAGACATTGAGGAGCATGTGCGCAAATGATTGATGACAAGTCCCCCAACATTTTTTGAACAAGGAATATTCAAGCTTCCAAATTGTTGGCAAAAGTGTATAGAGTGTAAAGGAAGCTATGTAGAGAAATAGAAAAGGTCTCATTTGTGTATATGTTTAATCAATAAATGAATAAAAAAAAAATTACTGTTTATATTTGAATCTACAAGCAATAATTAAGGGAAAAGCTTACTTCTTATCATTTTATTTCTGGAGTCACAAGCAAGGTTGTGCCAACTCTTAAATGTAAAACATGCAAGCACCATATGACTAGATTTAATGAATTCTTTCACTGAGATCTAACTGACAGTTCATAACAACATGTGAAAAGCTGAAATTTTGGTCACGGATGGCTCATCAGTTTGGAAGCACAAATGGAATACCACAAGAAAGCAAGCAGTGGTAATTTCTTGACAACATAAAAACTGTTAAAGAGCTTCTCAACACAAGACCTAGGTGTGTGTGTGTCTAATGATACCAGGAAAATCACAGTGTTATAAGTCTTGTGAAGAACTGAAAGAGATACACTGATTGGCAGAGAAGTATTATACCAACTGCAGCATCAAGATCTCTAAACTTCTTAAAATTTTATAGTGTATTGCTTCTACGTGTGGTCTACCCTGGTTCCTGTCCAATTTTTGGTAAGGTTTATTATTATTATTATTATTTTGATATGTAGTTTGCATGACATTTATGGTCATGTGGTCTTCAAAATAATTTTTAAGTAAAACATGCTTATAATATCACTCTTGTTAATGTGCTTTAAACACAGTAATATCTCAACAAAACCTTGTGATGATGTTTTGTTGGTGAACACATCATAAAGCAATTAAAGGGATCTTCAAGTAATAGTGCTTACAAGAGGAGCTAGCCATAATATTTGCTGAAACCCTAAATGAGTATTTAATCAATTTAAGTAGGCATTAGGGCAGTAATAAAGGTTGGTGAAACAGGCCATTATTCATTTTTAAATAATGTTTCATAATATACATTGCACAGTCCTTGTGTATTTCTAAAACACTGGTATTAATACAAACTCTAAATATTTCTTTGATGAGAAGTACAGTATATACACTGCCACAATTACATTTCACAACTTAGTGAAAACAGGAAAAACACAACGGTTAATAAATAGAGCCTCTATTTCCTGGTGAATTAAAATCCTCCAAAGCAGTGTTTCAAACACAAGGTGGTAGTAGCTTTCTCATAGAAATGTGACACTTTATTACTATTGGTAGTGATAATTTTGTTACAGTATTGTTCTTCCGTAACCAAACACACATAAACCTAATTAAAAATGCATGTTTTGGCGCTAACATACAAATTTGATCACCAAAATATTTGCACATCACTCCCTTTTGTTTATTTAGCCCATTGTTCTCAAGCACTTCTGAGTGCTTTGTTGTTTTCGCATCCATCTTCACAATTTCTTTTTCTTTTATTTGTTAATTAATTTAACATCCTTTAATTATGAAGTCATATTTAAGTGAATGAAAAGGATGCCCAGATGAGCACAGAATCCATACATGGTAGAGAGACTTATACATCCATGAGTCGATACTAGAGGAGGAACAATGGTTATCTTTCAGTAACTGATCTGACTGTCCCAGGGCTAAAAAAATGCTAGGTTCCAAATAACTGTACCTAAATAACAATCAAGTACATCTATTAGCATTTACAAGTTACCTAGCTAATGATTATTATATATTCCCAAATGGCATCTTGGGTAACTGCCTTTCACATGTGTGTATGGGAGTTCAATTGCATAATTAAATCTGATTGTCTAGAAGATTTCTGCAGCAGAACAGAACAGAAACAGGGACAGTCAACTCTCGCATCATATACATACTTGTAACTGTAATAATGCAATGTACTTGCTATGATCAGAGCATTACTGTTGGAACTGGTTATAAAAATGCTGCAATAATCACATTAGTGCAAAGTTAGGGGACTTTTATTCTGGAATTGTATAACTGGAACTATGATTATTTTTTTGGAATGGAACTATTCCAAAATAATTGTTAATTTCTAATTTTTTTAATTTTTGGAACATTCACAATGAAGCAAAAACATTAAAGCTTTGGCTAATGATTGTGTGTTTCTTTGTTTGTTGTTGACAGCATTATGTTTGTTTAGCAACACGTGACTGTTACATATTTTAATTTTTGAATATGTGGTATGCATGACTGTTATTAGTTACATCGTGAATTGCATTTATGTGTTGGTATCATAATTGCAAATTGCATTTAGTTTAAATTATGTTTCATTCAAGATTAAATCCATTTATCACAGCCTTCACGTATTGCAATTAATTATTATGAAAAACCATATCCAATCTGTTTTATATCCATGTAAAATAAACAATTTGTTGATTTTATTGATTTACGTTATGGTAGCACAAATTATTTATAAGTGCTTATTTAGTGTTGTCAAGTAATGATTTGTATTCAATACATTAAACAATAAAAGTGATATTGAAATTATTTCATTCTCTTGAGCACCACGACCTGAGATATGAACTCATTGCTCAATAGCTACACTGGAGCAATATTGTACTCATTCAAACAATCTCATTCTGTAGCTTAAACTTTACAAATCTCTTTCAAATGGCATGCAACATCTGGGACATTATGTAAACTCTGTCATCACCTTTGAGCCTAATCTTCTCTTTCAAATGTGCCCAACATGGGGTATTAGGTAAATTCCATCATCTTTGAGCTTCATCTTCTCCTTCAAATGTGCCCAACAAGGGGTATCATGTAAACTTTGTCATCATCTTTGAGCTTCATCTTCTCCTTCAAATGTGCCCAACATGGGGTATCATGTAAACTTTGTCATCATCTTTGAGCTTCATCTTCTCCTTCAAATGTGCCCAACATGGGGTATCATGTAAACTCTGTCATCACCTTTGAGCTTCATCTTCTCCTTCAAATGTGCCCAACATGGGGCATTATGTAAGCTCTGTCATCACCTTTGAGCTTCATCTTCTCCTTCAAATGTGCCCAACATGGGGTATCATGTAAACTTTGTCATCATCTTTGAGCTTCATCTTCTCCTTCAAATGTGCCCAACATGGGGCATTATGTAAGCTCTGTCATCACCTTTGAGCTTCATCTTCTCCTTCAAATGTGCCCAACATGGGTATCATGTAAACTTTGTCATCATCTTTGAGCTTCATCTTCTTCAAATGTGCCCAACATGGGGTATCATGTAAACTTTGTCATCATCTTTGAGCTTCATCTTCTCCTTCAAATGTGCCCAACATGGGGTATCATGTAAACTTTGTCATCATCTTTGAGCTTCATCTTCTCCTTCAAATGTGCCCAACATGGGGTATCATGTAAACTCTGTCATCACCTTTGAGCTTCATCTTCTCCTTCAAATGTGCCCAACATGGGGCATTATGTAAGCTCTGTCATCACCTTTGAGCTTCATCTTCTCCTTCAAATGTGCCCAACATGGGGTATCATGTAAACTTTGTCATCATCTTTGAGCTTCATCTTCTCCTTCAAATGTGCCCAACATGGGGCATTATGTAAGCTCTGTCATCACCTTTGAGCTTCATCTTCTCCTTCAAATGTGCCCAACATGGGTATCATGTAAACTTTGTCATCATCTTTGAGCTTCATCTTCTTCAAATGTGCCCAACATGGGGTATCATGTAAACTTTGTCATCATCTTTGAGCTTCATCTTCTCCTTCAAATGTGCCCAACATGGGGTATCATGTAAACTCTGTCATCACCTTTGAGCTTCATCTTCTCCTTCAAATGTGCCCAACATGGGGCATTATGTAAGCTCTGTCATCACCTTTGAGCTTCATCTTCTCCTTCAAATGTGCCCAACATGGGGTATCATGTAAACTTTGTCATCATCTTTGAGCTTCATCTTCTCCTTCAAATGTGCCCAACATGGGGCATTATGTAAGCTCTGTCATCACCTTTGAGCTTCATCTTCTCCTTCAAATGTGCCCAACATGGGTATCATGTAAACTTTGTCATCATCTTTGAGCTTCATCTTCTTCAAATGTGCCCAACATGGGGTATCATGTAAACTTTGTCATCATCTTTGAGCTTCATCTTCTCCTTCAAATGTGCCCAACATGGGGTATCATGTAAACTCTGTCATCACCTTTGAGCTTCATCTTCTCCTTCAAATGTGCCCAACATGGGGCATTATGTAAACTTTGTCATCATCTTTGAGCTTCATCTTCTCCTTCAAATGTGCCCAACATGGGGCATTATGTAAGCTTTGTCATCACCTTTGAGCTTTATCTTCTCCTTCAAATGTGCCCAACATGGAGTATCATGTAAACTCTGTCATCATCTTTGAGCTTCATCTTCTCCTTCAAATGTGCCCAACATGGGGCATTATGTAAGCTCTGTCATCACCTTTGAGCTTCATCTTCTCCTTCAAATGTGCCCACATGGGGTATCATGTAAACTTTGTCATCATCTTTGAGCTTCATCTTCTTCAAATGTGCCCAACATGGGGTATCATGTAAACTTTGTCATCATCTTTGAGCTTCATCTTCTTCAAATGTGCCCAACATGGGGCATTATGTAAACCCTGTCATCACCTTTGAGCTTCATCTTCTACTTCAAATGTGCCCAACATGGGGCATTATGTACACTCCATCATCTTTGAGCTTCATCTTCTCATTCACAGCTTTTAGTTACCTAGCATCTTGGCAGGTTAATATTCATGTGATGAAAACGTAAAAAAATTCTTTCCATTCTTATGTAATTGACATCTGCAATTACTATTACCATGTTAAATATTCTATTTAAATTTATAAATTACAGTAGCAGTAACACAAAATTACAGTAGTAGCACAATCACTTAAGAAAAGGGTGAAAAGTTGCAACAAGCTTCAGAAGTTTATTTTGTTGTTCTGTACTACAGATTACTCATGGAAATGATATTCAGCAAAGGTATTCCTTTCAGATTATTTGTAGTTCTAATATGCACCACACTGCAACTGCCAAACATGATTGTCTCCATTAGTGCTACTCCATCTTTGTGAAAGCAAATAAAAGTGTGTCTAGAATCAAAATATATAAAATGTATATCTAGAACCAAAATATATTACCGGTAAAATTAGAATTTTACAGGAATCGTGGTATACATTTCTTTACTTGTTTATAAAAGTGTCCATTTCACTTTTATGAATTATTTTACATTTCTTGGCTTCAAAACTGGGTATTATTACATACCTAGGCCAACTGAATGAAAACGCAATTAAAGAAAATGTCAAACAACATTTTCATAGATATTGTTAATACCAAAAAATAGAAGCTCTATAGAGTTTGGAAGCTTGTTCACTTATGAAAACACTAACATTCTGAAAACTATTATTTTGTGAAAAGGGTTTTAAAAAGAAGCATATACAAAGCTATACATGATATTAACAGCCTAAATCCATTAATTTTTAATACGTATCTTTGGCACTTTCCTAAAATTGTTATTAAAATCTAACAGAGGAGCATTTTATGTATCATGAACTTAATTGAGAGAGATAATGAAGCTTCCAAGTTTTGCTAAGTACTAAAACATACTGTATGCACGTCCTTTGTAAAGTTGAAATGACAGCATTTAAATCTACCAAATTGCTTAAGTGGAGTATGAAAGTAAATACACCATGAATAAATAATAGGTACCAGAAACTAATAAACACACTGCTGACCAAAATTTCAAACATACCTTGACTTAAACAAAGCATCCAAGTCCATGGCTCCCTCCGCTTCACTTTCACTGCTTGTGGATTCAGCTGAACTGGGCAAAAAGTTTCCACCAATCAACAGTCCACGCAGATCTTCTATTGTTGTTTCAGCTTCCTGGAAATAGAAATAAAATGTATATTTACTTAAGAGAAGCAATGAAAAAATTCTGATGTGTTACACTCACATGACTTTCTCTATGTTGTACAAACTATTTTTACAAATGCTTATTCTCCATATGCTTCATGTTAATCTAGATATCGAGATGTTAATCGTATTGCTAATTTTCTTGTAGATGCAAGGGGAATTGGTAGGCTTTAAGCGATAGTCAAATATTTTAAGAGCTGGTTGCTATGTGGCGCATTCCATTCTCTTTGTATATCCAGGACATAAAAAAAATGAATAACGAATTCCCATTTGAGAAAAAGTATTGGAAAATTTAAGGGAATAACAAGCAATACCCCGAAAATGGTTCACTCAACAAAAAAAAATGTATATGACATAATGTATTTTAACGCGATCTACATTTTTTGTATAGTAAAATTTTGTCTATCTCTTATGGTTTACCAGTTATGCAAAAGTCGTTCACAATGAAGAATACTTTTGGAGACATTCCCAGAAAATTCAAGATATACATTTCATTTGTCATGAAAATATATCAAACACATGATATTTTAATCAAAATCGTTAGAGCCATTTTTGAGAAAATTAAAATTTTTGAAAAATGTTTCATGTAAAGGATAATCTGGGGTGGGGGGATTTTCTTGAAAACCTTCGTGCCTCATCTCTGGAAGATACTGAACCTAAATACCAAGTTTGGTGTTTATCCGACTGTTTGTTTCTGAGCTATGCTGTTCACAGACACACACACACACATGGACAAGTTTCCAAAAATGCTTTTTCTGGATTCAGGGCATCTCAAAACATATATTTCCGGTGAAATCTCAGTATCGAATTTTTGGGTGGAATACAATACTTTCCCTACTTACTATACGTAGTAGAGAAAGTAAAAAAGACAAGAAAAATCACAAACACTTTTCTGAGATGAGTATGAGCTGTTTAATTAGGGATTCTAGATGTTCCAGTTTTCAGATATTTTTGTTAGGTTGCCCTGGTGTGCCAAAAACTTTTATCAAGGGACACTAAATATCTTGGTATTTGACCCTGTTGAAATTAATTGCATCACAAAAAAATGTTTGTTCGATATGATCAGATAAATATCAGCAATAGGAAAGGTTTGACCACTTGATCTTTTTATTGGTAGAAAAGCACAAAGTTTATTTCTGGAAGTTCCAGTTCAATTGCTGCAGCTTGTAAATGAAGTAATCTCAATCAGTACATGTGCTTCTAAAGTGAATGCTATAGTTGCGCAAAGCTATGAATGAGTTTTAGTGATTTTCTTAAAGAAAAGTTTTCATTTTTGAAGGCTTGTAATATTGATAATAGTGGGTTAAAAATATAGTGTATTTCTTCCTTGTTGTTATTTAGTATTCCATGGAGGGAAAGCTGTTATCAGGAATCATGTAAGCGCAAAGAATCACAAAACTGCTGTAGAAGCAATAAGTGCAAGTAAACCACTAATTTCATTTTTGAAACACAAGGTTATTGCGATGAAAAAGCAAAGCAACAATGAGATTTCTCACTGTAAACCACAATAATAGCTTCAACCTATGGACTGCACATTGGCAATAATGAAACAGTTGTGAATGATAATTTATGTGTACAAAAAAAATGCAAGGCCATTATTGTTCATGTGTTGGCTCCTTTTGCAAAAGACAAACATGGATTGGAAGAATGGATTTATTGTACAATTTGTTCTACAGTTTGGTTTACAATACATACAATGTATATTCGTATATCATTATACCCCTACATCTGTTGCACAATTTGTCTGGTGCTTGTCTTCTTATTGGGCCACTCAGATGGCTTGGCTCCCTGGCCTTTTCGCTCACTGAGCGGCCCTTGCTTTTCTTACTATTCTATACCATTTTTTCCTTTACCTTCCTTAATATTCTCCCATGTCCTTGATTTTGTTTCTTAGAACCTTTTATTGAGTCAGTCATAACTTTAAGATTTCACCTTCCTTCATTTTCATACATCTAACCAAGACCTTTAAAACTTCTTTCTATTATTGCCTTTTTCTCCTTGTTCTACTAATGCAACCTCTCCTGGTGCTGCTCTTATTAGTCCAATTAATTCTTTATAAACCATTCTATACTTTTGGTCAATTTTCCTACTTCATCTCTAATTTCCCCGCTATTACTCAACCTTACTCTTAAATAATCATATTCTTTGACTACCTCCAGTTCTTGACCACCTAGATACCATTTTTCTTCTTTCCTCCATTTATCACTTAGTACTTATTTATATTTATCTTAATTCCGCATTTTTCACAATTCTTGAATTTCATTTATTGCTTTTGTAACCCTATTATCGATATGGTGCGTACCATAAAATCGTCTGCGTTAATGAACCTGAACCTGGAATCTCCTTATCTCTTATTACTGGACAATGCTAATTTCTTATTTTTACTCCTTCTAATATCATCTATGAATAGGTTAATAATATTGAACTCAGTTTACATCCCTGTCTTAATCCTTGTTTTTGGAGGGCGTGTCAATTTACTCCCTTTTCCTATTTGTTCTTTGTTTTATCCTAATACGTAAATTTATCCATTGCTTTTCTAAGTAGTATGTCTGGATGCCGGGTCGACACTTTCCTCCCCTTATAGCATTACACTCCCTTCTCTCAAATCTATTATTTTATACCCTCCCCATCTTGCAATTTCTTCCGCTTCACTAACCGTTCTTACTCTTATTACTTCCCCACTTCTCACTCATATCACTCCCGCCTCCGCATACGCATTTCTTGTTCTCTCGGCTTCTCTCCACTTCTCCTTCTTTGCATCTCTTCTCGCCCCGCCTCTGCAACCAATGTTAGCTCCTCCTCCTCCCCCTCCCTAGCTGCTGTTTCTTCCTCCCTATTTTCTTCATGGCTGTTTACCTCCTCTGCATATGCATTTCTTACAAAGACAAACATATTGATGCTCTGAAAATGTGAAGTATTGCTGTTTGACAGTAGATTTTTGGAACCATAATGTTACCAAAGTTAGGCCCATAATGTACAATACTTTTTTCCTGCAAGCAGGGTTCAGGTTCAAATATTGGCATTTGCTAATCTGAAACCCCTATTAGTCAAGTTATTGAATCAATTCAAAATTATGAAGTTTGCTGATAAACTAATTGGTTTTTCAACAGAAAATACTAATACAAATTTTGGTGGGTTAACTCCTACCGTTGGACTTCTTGACTATGCATGGGCAATCCCCTTTCAATACTGCTGGCAGATGGGCAAATTTCCAACATGTGGATAAAGTTTTTGCTGTGTACCTAAGAAATTAGCTCCAAGAAACTTGTTTAATTGACTCCTGTTTTAATTAACCAGTTTTTTTTTAGGGATATGAGCAGCTTATTGACAAGGATGCTCAAAAAAGTGCTTTTTACATCAAAGGAGACTATAATGTCTCCATTCAAAGGTGTGAAATGCTCTAGATGTTATATTAGCTCTAGATAACTTTTTATTGAGGGGTTGTTGAATTCTGGAAGGCTGTTCAACTTTCTGGATAATTTGTATGTTGGTGAAACATACTTTCTATGTTGATTACACTGGTAGACAAAAAATAACATCCATGCACACAAAAAACCTTTTTGGAAAAACATTATGTTTACCTTATGTATTCAAAATTGCTGAATCCAAATGTTAGTCATATTGTAACACCCCACGGGGGTGGTTACCCCCGCAGTAGGTGATTACACAGGGGGTTGGTAGCTCAGGGGTAGGGGATGCGTTGGTACCGGGGTGGTAGGCAGGCCAGGGTGGCGTTCTAGGATAGGGGGTATTTAAATAAAGCACAGGGGATGCATTGGCCCACTAAATTATACTTGTAGCTTTAAGTATGCGTACATTCAGTTCGGGGTGAAGCCCCGACAAGTCAATAGAACTTAGGGGTGAAGCCCCGACAAGTCAATAGAACTTAGATGAGTCGCATGCTTACCTGTTGACTGGTGGCGACGGGTCTCAAAACTGATACCTTAATCTGACGACTCTCTCGTAGCAACAACCACGAGGCAACTCACACTCACCCGACCGAGTCAAAACCCTGTAGTATAAATACCTACATAAGCGCTGACTCGGCTTTGTGCAGCGTGGACGCTTTCTGCTTAACCTGAATTTCACACTTCCTGGTATACGAAATATGTGCAATTCTCAAAGCTCTTCCTGGTCCGCTACAATATTTCTCTAACCATACCATTTTTGGGGCAGGTACCTCCGAAATTAGAAAAAAAGTGCATTTTTTGTAAATTTTATTAGCAATTGGTCTCTATGATTTTTGTTTCAATATAAAATTGATAATTTCCACCAATAATAATTTAATCCTTAGATAACATTATAAAGGCTTCATAATGGTGCCTGGATGAATACTTTGACATTGCAATGGGAACTTAGAAAGCGCAACCCTCTGCAGTCTGTGTGATAACAAACAGGAAGCGTATTATTGGTAACATATATCCGTCAATACCTCTTATTCATTCAGTTAACATGAAAGAAACATATGCAAATATGCAACATCTTTTACATCAAGTAAATTACAAAGACCATCAATGGAGCATATGTGCTGACCTTAAAGCTGTAGTATTGCTGGCTGGGCTACAATAGGAGTATGCAAAATTCAAATGCTTCATGTGTGAGTGGGACACTCGTATGAGGGACAAACACTATATTGTGAAAATATGGCCATCCCGAGAAGAAAACATTCTATGTCAAAAAAATGTGGCACATGAAGCCTTAGTCAACAGGGCAAAAATCATATTGCCTCCTTTTCACATTAAGATTGGCTTAATAAAACAATTTGTCCAGGCAATGGATAAAGAAGGTTCAGGATTCGCTTACCTGAAGGGAAAGTTTCCACAAATTAGCGATGCCAATATAAAAAAAGGCATTTGGACCTCAAATAAAGCAACTATTTCAGGATGCTGTATTCAAAGATAAATTGAATTTAATTGAGAGAAGAGTGTGGAATGCATTTGAGAATGCATGTACAACTTTCTGGGAAACAGGAAGTCTAAAAATTATTAAGAAATTGTGGAGTGTCTACTCGCCTCACTTTTTCGTAACATGTGTTGTAATATGTCTCTGAAGCTGCATTTTTTAAGTTCTCATTTGGGATGTTTCCTGCAAATATAGGAGATGTTTTTGACGAGCATGGTGAAATATTTCATCCTAATATATCTGAAACGGAAAGGAAATGGAATGAAAATATGTCAACTGACTACTGTTAGACTGTTGTGCGAGACACACCTGAAGAACTATGCAAAAGAAAAAGAATGAAAGTGCAGTGATATTGCATGTACATGTATGTAGCTAAATTTATGCAGTGGTGTTCAAATGTACAACATATTAATTTTAACCAGAACA
Organism: Deroplatys truncata; assembly: GCA_030765065.1. Classification (NCBI taxonomy): domain Eukaryota; kingdom Metazoa; phylum Arthropoda; class Insecta; order Mantodea; family Mantidae; genus Deroplatys; species Deroplatys truncata. The sequence continues at coordinate 118,041,230 of CM060980.1, forward strand.
TTCATAAGTGAAATAATTCAGCTCAGCTACTCATCATTGCTCCCAGCATTATGAGTGTTATTTAACTATTTCACTTTTTATAAATTGATAAAGAAGGAGTTGGGAAGAGAGAGGTACATTGATTGCTGTAATAGACAAGAAAGGGAAGATTTAACATGGATGAGAACAGGATCAACATATTTAAGAGGAATGAGAGGCAGCAGAAGAGGAATATGAGAGTTGTGTGGGGGAAGAGAAAGTGAGAACACTATATGACAGAATGTATGGAAATAAGGAGCTGGAAGGATAAAGTGTGGGAGAAAAAATGGGATAAGAAAATAGTAGCTATAAAGATGATGTCAGCAAAAGAAGAAAAGAAAATCAAGGGCATGGGTGAACTTTTACGGAAGGTAAAGGAAAAATGATCTAGAAAAGTAAGAGAGGCAAAGAGAGAGGGGCCGCTCAGTGAGCGATAAGGCCTGGGAGCCAAGCAATCTGAGTGGCTCAATAAGAAAACAAGCACCAGACAAACTGTACATAAGATGTAGGGGTACGAGTGAAACTGTATATACTGTAAACAAATTGTAAAACAAATTGTACAATAAATTCATTCATTCGTTCAACTATTGCAGTTAATTTATTTATAACTTGATATTGCTTGACATCAGTAGTAGTTTCTTTCTGCATATAAGTAACATAGTTTTATTATTTAGTGATAAAAGTGAAATAAACAAGCATTCAAAATATGCAAATATTTATGCATATTTGGAATGCTTGTTTATTGGTTTGCAGTTACATACAATGTTATAATTCGTCACTACTTACCCAATCAGAGATAAAGCAAAGTATCAGGCCAAAATTTTAAATGTACGGATCAAATCTTAATTATGTTTATATAAAAACTTAGGGCACTTTTAAAAATGGTGCAATATGAAGCAACTTGATTTTCAAATTCAGATTCAGCATCATGAAAACCATAAGAATGAGTAAGCGTAGGCTTTCACGGCCGGTGTTCGTATTCTAAAAGAGTCTTTCGGGCTGATTTGCCGTGGTCTGCTGGAGTAATTGGATCCAGACGTTTCGTCCACTACTGCGGTGGACATCATCGGTGGCGTGGTCGAAGTCTTCTTGGTGAAGGTACAGTTGTGTCTGAGGCGTCGACTGTCCGGGATGCAGTATTTATACACAGGGGGGTCTTCTCTGATTGGCTCGGGGCTCGCTGAGGCAGTGCGGTAGGTGGGAGGGGCCTAGCTGCATGCTCGGAGCTACTAGATTCTGATTGGTTTGACTGCCATGGGCAGCCCACTCAGTCCAGTAGTAGCCAACTTCTTTATGGAATCCTTTGAAGCCACAGCTCTGAACACCGCATCTCACAAACCGTCTGCTTGGTTCCGCTACGTAGATGACATATGGAGTCACGGCGAGCAGCCTCTGCTGTGTTTTCTTCAACACCTCAACAGACTCAATCCGCGCATCCAGTTCACCATGGAAAAAGAAAAAGACGGTCAGCTGGCCTTCCTGGACGTGCTGGTCAGCAAAAAAACAATGGCAAACTTGGACACATGGTATATCGCAAGCCCACTCACACAGACTGTTATCTCAACAAAACCTCCAACCACCATCCGAGACATAAACGGGCCATGATCCAAACTCTTCTACACCGCGCTTCCCGCATTTGTGAGCCTCACCTACTACCACAAGAGCTGCACCATTTGGAACAAGCCTTACAACACAATGGCTATTCTGCACAAGAAATAAAGAGAGCCTTCTGACCACCCAGACGTCAGCCGATCTCTGCTAAGCCGACCCCACCTAAGAGCAAAGGCACGGTATTCCTTCCCTATGTTCAGAACGTCACCGACAGGATTGAACGCTTCCTGCGACACCATAATATCAAGACAGTTTTCAAATCTACTAGAAAGCTCAATAGCTTACTACGCTCAGCCAAGGACCCGAGGGACCCCCTCTCCTCGGCTGGCGTATACCGGATCCCCTGCTCGTGTGGTGCAGTATATATTGCCACGACGCTACACAGTATCAACACCAGACTAAATGAGCACAAGAGATGCTGCCGTTTTGGACAATTTGAAAAGTCAGCGGTCGCTGAACATGCTATAGAAGTGGAGGGGGAGCATGTCATCAAGTTTCAGGACACCAGCATTCTATCTAACATCCCACACTACCATGCTCGACTACAGCGCAAAGCCATAGAAATTTATAAGCATTCCAACAACTTCAATAGGAAGGAAGAAGCCGTCAAGCTCAACAAAACTTGGTACCCCATCATCGATGACATTAACAGACAGTCAAACAACGCGAACCAATCAGAATCTAGTAGCGCCGAGCATGCAGCTAGGCCCCTCCCACCTACCGCACTGCCTCAGCGAGCCCTGAGCCAATCAGAGAAGACCCCCCCGTGTATAAATACTGCATCCCGGACAGTCGACGCCTCAGACACAACTGTACCTTCACAAAGAAGACTTCGACCACGCCACCGATGATGTCCACCGCAGTAGTGGACGAAACGTCTGGATCCAATTACTCCAGCAGACCACGGCAAATCAGCCCGGAAGACTCTTTTAGAACCATAAGAATGACACTTTTTTTTCCCAAGAGGATTTTGGTGTTGACCAGTGTTATTTGTCTCATTGGCAAATCAGGTTTGTGAACCCTGGGCAAGGTTTCCATTTTTTCTATGGCTGGTTTGATGTTGTTTGCTGAAATCTGTATACAATTATTATGAGAAGTTTTAATTATGGTAAATACCGGGAATTCCCAATAACACATATTTCAATGTTTCGAGAATGAATGTGAATTTAAAGGTGCCTTTGCACTAACTATTGTGAACTAAATTTATGAGAGATTTATATATGACCTGTATATTTTATATCAGCAATTCAGAACAAAGACATTTTCTATTCTTCATTTCTTTAATACTCTATTTTGTGAATCAGATTTATGAGGAAGCGTAATATGAACTTTAACTATTGCATAACAGGATTTCAGTAGAAACAAAGTCGTTCTGTCTCTATCACTCCCCACATATCCTATGACGTTTGGGGGATACCTCATTTCACCAAGTGATAACGGACCCATTTCTGAGGTGGAGGCATCTGGTGGGCGGAATCTGTTGCCTCCGATGGTAGATGATGATGGTAGCAGTGGAATGAGGGACCTACAGCTTTTAATGTGGATTCGAACCACATTGGGCTTGGGATACTTCACATGAGCAAGCCAGAGCTGGATAGGGCTAACTTAAAATCACCACCTCAGAGCCAGGAATTGAACTCTGGACCTTCAGCACAAGAGCTGGAAACAAAATCACTGTGCTACCCCAGTGCCCTAGAAGAAATAAAGTTATGATTTCCAATTATTAAATATTTTATTTGATATATCTGAAGTTGACAATTTATATATGAGAACTATTTTCAAGAACAATTTAAGAATGTTACTTGATTCTTTTACCATGTTAAATTTATTGCATATACATATTTATTACTCACATAGATTGATAATTATAGTTTACAGCTGCAAATAAAATATGTACTTACTGATACAGCCTAACTATCCACTATCCTTGGGTCTTACATTTTAGCATATTCCATGAAATTACCATGCCACTACCTCCCTCCGTCTAGCTGAGTGGAACCAGAAGCCATATGGTAGAGCAAGTGGCTTGTAACATATGCCTGGAAACCTTAGTTTCAACAAATACATTGAATAAAAAAGAGAACCGAGGCATCTGGTATGTTATAATCACATGACTTTCTCCATCCACTGTCATTTATTTACATAGGTATTCTATAAATAATTCATACAAAGTCTGTTCTTGTCTTATCCTGGTCTGTTAATCACCATAAATTTTAGCAGTACTGCTTTCAGTAACATGTTATTATAGGTGCCACAGTTGGGTCGAGAGTTAAATGTTTAAAAAGCTAATCTATATATGTTGTTGTTCACCAATGGCACTGGGGATTAATTGATCTGCATCATTTTCCGTCTGGCTTCCCAATATAAAGTCTGTAAGTTATCACTTTTAAGGCCTTTGCATTTGGTGAGATGTTATTTGTTCAGGATGGAACAACGTAGTCCATCTCCATGTGGTGTTCCCTGGGTAACGCTAAATGGATTACAACACAGACATGCTTCCCAAGCTAATCTATATATGCTGGACATAATATTGCATGCCCTTTCCAAGATCTCATGAGAAACAAAAGAATAGCACTTGAAAGTGTATTGTTTAAAATACTGCAAAATTCAAACCAACAGTGAATATTTAGGAAACGGTTAATGCTTCAAAAGAAGTTATACAGGTTGTCTGAAATGAAAGCTACCAATAAAGAAATGGAATAACTAAGACATTCATAAAGGTTACATGCGGCCAACTTACACTAAAATGTAGAGAAACTCATGGAGTTTTTATGTCTTGAAGTTGGCATACCTGTTATTCCTATTGTTGTGTATACACAGATTGTTTTCCAAAATGTTCCATTCATGCCACAAGAAAAAAGTTCAATGCTGTTATTGGTTAGCAGAGTTTAAGTTTCTGATTACACTTCAGCAAAGGTTTCATGAAACATATGGCCACATAGCTCTGGGCAGGCACACCATTGTTCAGTAGCACAAACATTTGCTTGAAAATGGGAACTTTCAGCGACATGGCAACAGCGGTAGGAAGCACACGTCAGATGAACAAGTGGAAGCCATTCGTGAAGCATTCACATGGAGTCCAAGGAAATCTATCAGGCGAGCGAGTTGTAAACTTAATTTACCTCGTTCTACCATCCATGATGTTGTTCATAATTAACAGCTTACAAACTTCAATTGGTCCAGAAATTGCAGTGCAATTATTGACCAAGACACTATGACTTTGCAGTTGATATCTTCTCTTACATAGACGAGGATAATGAATACCTCAACAAAGTGATATTTTCTGATGAAGCAATGTTTCACGTGTGCAGTAATGTCAATTGCAGAATCTGGGGTTCTGACAATCCTTGTGTTATTTGTGATCATGAACGCAACACTCCAAAGTTAAATGCTTGGTGTGGATTAACCAGGTCAGAAGTTATTGAAACTTTTTTCTTTATGGAAAACACAGTGAATGGTGTCATATCTCAATATGCTTGAAAATTTTGCTCTACCCCAGATTCCAGAGGGGTACATCTTCCAGCAAGAAGAGGTCCCCTCTCATTGTTGGGGACCAGTTGTTCAAGCTTTAAACCATCATTTTTTGAGAGAGTGGATTGGTTGTGGTGGTCCCATGTCTCCAATAATCTCCTGATCTAAGACCATTAGATTTTTACTTTCTCTACTACATATAGTAAGTAGGGGAAGTATTGTATTCCACCCAAAAATTCGATACCGAGATTTCACCAGAAATACATGTTTTAAGACCCCCTGAATAAAAAAAAAAGCATTTTTGGAAACATGTCAGTGTGTGTGTCTGTCTGTGTGTGTGTCTGTCTGTGTGTGTGTCTGACTGTGAACAGCATAACTCAGAAACGAACAGTCAGATAAACACCAAACCTGGTATTTAGGTTCAGTATCTTCCATGGATGCGACATGAAGGTTTTCAAGAAAATGCTCCCACCCCAGAGTACCCTTTACATGGAAGATTTTTCGAAAATTTTAATTTTCTCAAAAATGGCTCTAACGATTTTGATTCAAATATCATATGTTTAAGATATTTTTATGACAACTAAAATGTATATCTTGAATTTCCTGGGAATGTCTCCAAAAGTATTCTTTATTGTGAACGCCTTTTGCATAACTGGTAAACCATAAGAGATAGACAAAATTTTACTACACAAAAAATGTAGATCGCATTAAAATACACAATTTATGTCATATACATTTTTTTTGTTGAGTGAACCATTTTCGAGATATTACTTGTTATTCCCTTAAATTTTTCAATACTTATTTTCTCAAATGGGAATTCGTTATTCATTTTTTTGTCTTCGATATGCAAAGAATTATAATCCGTAACAAAGGGAATGGTGCTGCACCTAGCAACCAGCTATTAAGAGATATGTATGTGCTTAAAGGCTACTGTTTTTCTATATTGCCCTTGTAAATATATTTTCCCCTTACATCTACAAGAAAATTAGCAATAAGATAGAGTCTGCAATGTTGATCTCGATTAACATGAAGTAGATGCAGAATAAACGTTTGTAAAAATAGTTTGTACAAGAGTAGAGAAAGTCATGTGAGTGTAACACATCAGATTTTTTTCTTTGGGGAGTCATGAAAGGCCATGTCTAGAGTACAAGAGTGGATGATCTTCAAGTTTTACGCCATAGGATTACACAGGCAGTACGATCTGCAACTCAATACAGATATTACAGACTACCTAGAGAGAGACTGAATACAGACTGGATGTATGTCATGCCAGTGGAGGGGGAAAGCTGAAATGTTTTGTCATGGTGTGATAAACTTCTTAAGTTGCTTAATATTTTCCTTAATTTTCATTTTTGTGTCCTAATTAACGACTAAGTTATTTCATTTCTTTATTGGTAGTGTTCATTTCGGACACCCTGTATAACTTAAACTGCATATTCTAACGGGCTTTTAGTATCACTTATACTTTCCCAATCATATAAAGTTCAATAAGAATGAAGAGGATTTCACCAGTTATATATAGAAAGGTGAAAGTATACATTTTATTCTTCATGTTTTAAACATACTTTAATGAAAATGATTAAAGACATTTATAAAAAAGACAAAAATATTTGCCTGTCTTCTTTACCCAGTTTTTAATCCAAATACACGGTTTGATATTTATCTAAATTTTTATTTTTGAAGTATGCTCTCTCACGCACGCACACACACACGCGCGTACAAACAGAGTGCATTTTTGGGTGAAATACAATGCTTTCTCTACTGCCATAAGTAAACAGCAGGGAAAGTAAAGAAACAAGACAAAAAACGTAATGAAGGAAATAAAAAGTAAAGAAGAAAACTAAAAGAAACTTAAAGATAACTGCCACATCAATGAGATAACACGAATGAAACTGTGAATTTGACTTGTGGCACATAATTTCCAAAACACTTGTTGAAACAAGGTGTTCTTTAGGTGAATCAATGTTAATTATTTTTCCTCACGTGGTGTGTAAACAAAAAGTTGTAAAGGTAGAATCAAACTGAAAAATTCAGTGCCATAGCTAGGATTTGAATCACAGATCTTTGGCTTACCATATTGCTCTAACCAACTGAGCTATCATGGCAACATGCCCATAAGACATTAAATTCTCCGACTAATATTTTTCCTGGTAAACTATACGGTATTCTCAAATTCATTAATAAGAAGCCAAGTGCAAACTCACCTTCTGTACTGAACTGTCACCCTCAGTCTGCAAAGCTTTCAAATTCTCTTCAAAGGTATCGTTCCACATGGAGCACAAAGTCCATCTGCGGTGCAATCCAAACAGACGCAAAAGAATGCAAGTTTGAGCCTGAAGTTCAGGACTGCTATATGTGAGATAGCAATTTAAATCCAAAACATGACCATCTGTAATTAGAAAACATTTGCTGTTTTATTGCAGTATGATTGGATCTAATGGCTACACTGATTTTCATCACTGACAATATATGAGTGTCTTCACTTTAGCTTCTGAATATGTAGAAGGTTTAAGGATGTATCGGCAGAAACAGAAATATTGCATTCCAAATGTAATAAAATCTCATTAATACAGACCCTATAGTTGGATATTGCTTACTTAACACAATTTCTAAAAAAAAAATCTAATGTATAACACACACATAAGTTTCTTTAACCATTAAAAATTCACATATATTCATTTTATATTACACTATTCATATAAAATACCTCGATGGCCAAGTTTTGCTTGATGATGCCATAGTTTTGCCCTTTTAAGCTTCTGCATAGCAAGCAGGGTACTGCAGGACCCCAATATAACCATTTTATTATTTGTAGCTTTTACAAGTAGCTTACCGTTTTCAGATTATGTGACATTGTTAAACCCTCCCCACTAAACATTATCATTGTTGAATTTTTAAAATACATTTATCTATACAATAAATAAATAATTGAAATATTAATTGGAATTCCCTGGTATCCTGCCTGGGATTACATGTAACAAGAAAACATACATGTATAAATGCACATTATAGAAATTTATGTGGGTATATGTGTGAATTGAATGTTTTAAATTTTAATGCATTGTTGTGTGTAATTATTTTGAATCTAATATGTTTCTCTGTTAGTCTTTTTACTCAGTTATTGCTGTAGTAAGTTCCTGTTGTAAAATGAAAATGTCTCAAAAGCTAAAATTACAGAACAATTTAGACAATGAAGAAAAGGTAAAGAGGAAGTTATGCAGATAACAGAAGCAGAATCAGACCCAGGAGATAGTTATGTGGGTTCTGTGTGTTCTGAAATAGAAGACAACATGGAAGATATTGACACAGTTGAAGACATTATTAAAGGAAGGGATAACAAAGGAGTGATTGATGAAATTGAAATGCTGGAGAGATACACATACATCAGCAAAATTGGAAAAAGACCGGAAGTGTAAAAAAAAAGTGTGGCAAACGGAATTTGTTTGTGTGTAGTGAACATGCAATTATGAAGACAGAAAAAGAGTGCAAAAATGACATTGATTGAAACACTTTTTACAGAAAATAATATACTTGTCAATTGAAGTCAAACTTTGAATTAAGACACATATCTGGTACATTACATTGTTATTATATAAGATTACTTTTGTTTCTGCACATTTACCATGTCTAACAATACATTTTGCTTTGGGGTACTATGGTACCCCTTTTGGTTTTCCGTGTTATATTTTTAGCTTGGTATGCAGAAGGTTAATTAAGTCCAATGCATTAGCAGTCATCAAGAATGGGAACAGATAAACATATATTTAGATACGTATTTTTACTATTTCAAATTGAGCTTGGAATAACTTAGATGATTTTTTAAAATTAGTAGTTATATCAATGCATTAGGATTTAAAATAAAGGTTCAAAAAGTCTGGATGAAATTATGTTTAGAAGTTTGAAACAAATTAACACATTTCATTTCAAGAACACTTATTTTCTCAAGGGCATAACTTATTTCTTTTTCACAACAAAGTAAGCAATTCCATGCAAGATAAGCTTTACTTTTGGGATCCCTGTATTCAAACTATTAGAACAAATGGAATCAAAATACTTCATTTGAGCACAAAGATCTAATGAAATCTTTGTATAAATTTTAATCTAGACGCCCTTTGCACCATGTATGAAAGCTGGATTCTGTATGGCTGGTAATGACTTAATTATCAGTTATTAGCAGCTGTTCAAGAGGCATTTTAATTTTACATGAATTAGAAACTTCTGCTGTTTTCTCCATCTATTCACTTCAAACCTATCTATTTCTAGTAGGTAGACTAACCACATATTGAGTCCATTGCACAGCTGAACCACAGCTGAGCTTGTGTGATGAACTTTTATGGTTAGATTTCCTCAGTTGCTGGAGCCCATGTGATTATTTTGTTGTAAATTAATAGCTGGAGCAGGGCAGTGATAGTACTTCTTACAGGACAAGGCTATTGCTGTTGACAAGTCTGAGCTTTTGTTGTGCATAGAAAAGTCAAGGCCTTGCAACAATACAAAATGTTCTGTGAAGAAGTCTGTGAAACACAACCTATTAAAACCAACGTTCTAACATGGAATATCACAAATGCAATAATATTATAACTTAGAGCTGATTACGAAGTCCATTTCTTGCAATAAATTACATATTTACTGATCATATTAAAGCTTAACCAATAATAGACACGAACTCCTTGATTCTAGACTCTAGATTGTATACAAGATTAAATCATTTAAGAGCATAAACCAATATTTCAGGATGATATATCTTAAGTTTAAATTACACTTGTATTGCCTTTATCACTTTTTTTTATTTATTCCATTTATGTGCTACCTTTGGCATCTAAGGTAATATTGCTGAATTTAGACTTTGCTGTTAGGCTATTGTTTCCAATTACAATATTTCTTTAAAACAGTCTATGAAGATGAGCTTTCCTGGAGATACGATTTATGCAGATTGATTTCTTGCCTGAAAGCCCTTTGCAGTCAATTCTTTCAAGTCCATTGAGCTGATTTCAAGAACTTGAATATATATATATGTATGCAATATATAATGCTAGCAGCATTCAAGTGCTTATATCATGGGTCAGTTTTGGTTAGTATAGCTTCAACACACACAAACAAACAAACAAAAAAATAAGACAAGACATGCTCAAACATGTTCTATTAGATGATGCTACTGCTTGAGAAAATGTAAACATATATATTCTGGAAACATTTAATGCTGCTATAAAAATTATATATTTAGCTTAACAGAGTTAAGATGCAAGTTTTACCTGGTACAGGTTTATGCATTATAATCTTCTCGATCAAGATCACATCTTCTGGAAGGGAGCGCAAGACATGACAGAATATGGCAATAAGGTCTATCACAATCCTAGTTTTTCTCTTGTATAACAATAGGAGTTGCTGCAGAGTGAAAATAGCTCCAGTTCCAATCACTGCATTGCAGAACTGAGACAGGAACTCTTTGGAGAAATGTGTCAGATTACACAACAAAGTGCAGATGCGCTCCAAGGCTTGAAGTGATTCTGTACTAATGTCAGATGATGCCTGTGAATCCCCATCCTGGCAATGTTTTGAACTTGCTACAAGATTTATTGTAGCAACAAGCTTTGGAACGATCTTCAGTTTTAAGTATATCTGAAACAATATAACAAGGATTCTGTTGAAAATTTTTAGCATATCAGATTTCATGTACACTGATCAAGAATTGCAGGAATGAAATACAGTAATCATCAGCACAGCTCTAGGAGGGGTTTACATTTTTAGCTGCATTTGCTATTACAGGACGATTTAGCTTTGCACTGTCTGTCCATCTGTAAGAACAAATTAATACTCAAGCCACTGGATGTACAAGTCAAATACACTGGATGCAAAAAATAGTAGAGCATCAAGGCAGTACCAAAATAAGCATCTTGAGGACAGGAACAAGAGGTCGCGGAAGCTCTTTTACTTTGCTTCATGCATCAACATTAAATCCATCATATTAAAGTCACTTGATTGTGAAACCTGTTTCTGGCATGTCTGATATAAACAAAATGCACTTTTGTACAGTACTAGTCACAGTCACTATGTACACTATGTGATCAAAAGTATTGGACACCTAGCTGAAAATGACATACAAGTTTGTGGCGCCCTCCATCAGTAATGCTGGAAGTCAATATGGTGTTGGCCCACCCTTAGCCTTGATGACAGCGTTCACTCTCGCAGGCATACTTTCAATCAGGTGCTGGAAGGTTTCTTGGGGAATGGCAGCCCATTCTTCACAGAGTGCGGAACTGAGGAGAGGTATTGATGTAGGTCGGTGAGGCCTGTCATGAAGTCGGTGTTCCAAAACATCCCAAAGGTGTTCTATAGGATTCAAGTCAGGACTCTGTGCAGGCCAGTCCATTACAGGGATGTTATTGTCGTGTAACCACTCTGCCACAGGTGCTCGATAGTGTTGAAAGATACAATCGCCATCCCCGAATTGCTCTTCAACAGTGTGAAGCAAGAAGGTGCTTAAAATATCAGTGTAGGTCTGCGCTGTGATCGTGCCACACAAAACAACAAGGGGTGCAAGCCCCCTCCAGGAAAAACACGACCACACCATAACATTGCCACCTCCGAATTTCACTGTTGGCACTACACGCGCTGGCAGATGACGTTCACTGGGCATTCACCATACCCACACCCTGCCATCGGATCACCACATTGTGTACCGTGATTTGTCACTCCACACAACGTTTTGCCACTGTTCAATTGTGTAATGTTGACACTCCTTACACCAAGCGAGGCATCGTTTGGCATTTCCAGCGTGATGAGCAGCCGCTCGACCATGGAATCCAAGGTTCCTCACCTCAGCCTAACTGTTCATAGTACTTGGAGTGGATCCTGATGCAGTTTGGAATTCCTGTGTGATGGTCTGGATAGACGTCTGCATATTACTCTTTACAACCCTCTTCAAATGTCGGCGGTCTCTGTCAGTCAACAGACAAGGTTGGCCTGTATGCTTTTGTGCTGTACATGTCCCTTCACATTTCCATTTCACTATCACATCAGAAACAGTGGACCTAGGGATGTTTAGGAGTGCGGAAATCTTGCGTACAGACTTCTGACACAAGTGACACCCAATCACCTGACCACCTTTGAAGTCCGTGAGTTCCACGGAGCATCCCATTCTGCTGTTTCACGATGTCTAATGACTACTGAGGTCACGGATGAGTAGCAGGCAGGTGGCAGCACAATGCACCTAAGATGAAAAACGTATGTTTGTGGGGTGTCCAGATACTTTTGATCACATAGTGTATGTCTTATGTGCAATTCTGCATTTGCTTTTGTGAAGTCTACTGGATGTTATGGTAATACTGAATATTCATTCAGTACAAACAGTACAGTACAGTACTCACATGTAATGTTTAGTTTCCATTGTGTACCAGCACTCGTTAGTTGAGACAGTATGTGCACACTTGTTGTGAGAGTTGCATTTCATTTTGACTGACAAATGAAGATGTTTCATAAAGTCATACTTCAAGTATATAAGACTTTGCATTTATTTGAAAAAAATGGGAAGATCAGTATAACTGGATTGTGACTGTTGAGAATAATTGTTTTAAGGCAAAATGTGTTACTTGAATCAGACATGGAGGTAAAAGTGACTTAAAGCAATACATTTCAACCGCACTGCAAAGAAGTTTCTTGAGGCAAACAAACACATCATCTAAGATAACAAAATTTATGTTTAAGAAGAGACTCGATCACAACAGTGTCAATATGTCATTGCTGCTGAATTAGCATTCTGCTACCACAATGTTGTTAAACATAATCTAAGCTATAACAGTTTTGATTGCGGCATGAATATAACCAGGCATGTTTTCACCAATGACTCGCCAACTACATCAAAATTAAGCTGCAGATGAATGAAAGTGGAAGCTTTGGTGAAAAATGTATTAGCACCAAAAAGCATGAATGACTTTATGAAGATTTTATCCTCTTCTGAAGAAACAAAATGTTTCTCCTCATTGTCAACTGATGCTTCCAACAAGGGGAAAGGGAAGATGTTTTCAATCTGCCTGCATTACTTTGATACCCATGAAGGTGTTCAGTGGAAGGTAAGACAGATTTCCAGCAGGGCTGGTAGAACTTAGAAGAGGGGTAATGGGTAAAAGTTTTCAATGGAACAAAGAGCAACTACAAAGTGTAATGGCATAAATAATAATAAAACAAATATTATTAATAAATATTATACTTTTACATCCTTTATATTTTTTTATTTACTTCAGTTTTTGTCTTTTTAAGGTGCTGGATATCATATAAGACTGCAATGAAACCGTATCTGCAATTTTTTAAAACATGAAACAATATTTGAGAAATTAAATGTTTCTGTAGAAAACTTAGTGGCTTATTCAGCAGATAATGCAAATATAAATTTTGGTGTAAACAATAGTGTTTATACAAAGTTTAAAGATGAAAACAGTGCTATAGTGAAAGTAAATTGCAGTCCTCATCTTATACATAATATGTGTGAATATGCAAGTGATGTGTTAGATGTGGACATAGAAACAGTTATTTTAAAAACTTAAATTGAAGAGAAATTGAAGACTTGAATTTTTTGAAGTTCTTAGATATGTTGACAAGGTGGATGTCTTTAGGCAAAACTGTAGACGGGCTTTTACAAAACTGGAATGGAATAACTAGTTATTTCAAAAGTTTATCAGACTTAGATAGCCTCAAATTTCTACAGCAATATTTTCAGGGAAATCAGACAACTGCGATAAAGAAATCCTTTAAAAGTTTTATCTGTCCTTAATGTCTCTTAAGTTTTTTATGAAGCCATACTTGAGCTTGAAAAAAATGAACCTACTATTGTTCAAACTTATGATGCAACGTCAAAACTGAGCCAAGTTAATTTGTGGGAAAGATGATAATTTTCTTGGTGGAGAAGTTAAGTCATTAATGGATCAACTCCTTCCAAACCTTCAGAACAAAGTGAAATCTAACCTAAAGAGCCTTTACAATGCTGCAATAAATTATTGGAAAAAGTTTGACTCAATGATGTTAATATTTTTAAGAAACTAGAGGCTTTACATTTGAAATATATTACATTTTCTGGTTCTGAAGAAATTATTAATTCTTTGAAATTTACTGAAATTTGTCCAGCTTTTATGAAGAGTTTTCTTCCCATAAGACAGAATTATGTGATGCTGGAGCTTAATACACCTGTACTGATACTGGTAGTGATCAGAGTTGTAATGTGAACTCAAAATGGGTGAATTTTTTCTCTAAATTAATTTAGATGCAGTTCCAAACAGGGACGTCATTTGTGGGATATGGGGGGGGGGGGAGTTGTGAGAAATAATTAGGCTACTGTTATTATTGCTCTACCAAAAGAAAAATTACAAGAGCTGTACTTTTATATACAGATATTTCACATTTAAGAAATAAATGAGGATTCTCTCTTAGGCTGAATGTGTCATTAAAATTCACAAGAAAATTCGGATAACTGCTTCAGGCATTCTTGCCCCTCCCAAGAAGAAACTGAAATGACGCACCTGGTTCCAAATATACTAATGTTGGTATCTTATGCCTTAGATATACCTGGTTTGAATGCATATGTTGAAAGAGTTTTTTCACTTCTTAAAAAAAATAAATGAAATGATGAAAGAAACAAATGTTCAGCAGCTCTAATAAAGTCAGAAATTCAAGTCTCGCTTAATTTTAATCATAGTTGTCAGAAATTTCATGACTTGATTAAAGAAAGATACAGCATTTTTTAAAAAAGCTAAAAGTGAAGATAAATATGAGTTTTAACTTTTAAGCTTTTTATGTAGAAAATGAAACAAGCAGCAAAATACTGTGATATAGTTTGTACCTTAAATTACACGTGTGTCTCAGTGTTTTCTTGAGCAAATGTCGTTATGACCTGTCCTTTATTGGCACTTCAAAACTCTGGCAACCCTACTAAGACCCTGGAATAATTCTTGTTTTTCTTTAACTTCCACTCTACTCCTTACTTCTAGCTTCCCCGTCTCTTTCTTCCCATGTGTTACCCATTCCAATTTCTTGTAAAATTTCTTTCAAACCGGTGTACAATTCATTCCAACACAAGGTTTCTCCTGTGTGATTAAATAATGTCTCAGGATATTTTGATCATTTAATGATCTTATTCTATGCCAGTATTTCAATATCCATTCCACTATCATACCCTCGCAACCTACTCTTCACATTTCTAACATTGCTGCTTCTTTTGGCGATGCTGTAGGTAAATCCAATATCTGTCTGCAAAATTATCTATGTATTTTATCTACAATTTCATTACCTCCCCAAATCTCTGAACCATAAACCATCTATGGTCTTCCATATAGAGAGTTGCTTCCTTGAAAGTCTTTGCCTCATCTTTAAAAGGTGTCTAACTTAATAAAAAATTTGGTACTTATCAAAATTTTAGTTTTTCAATTATCCTGTTCTTTCTCTCTGCCTCCTCCATTTAAAAAAAAAAATATATATATATATATTTTTTTTAGGTTCAAAAGATCTTAAAATGTGTATATCTGGTTAAGTTTAGATATTCATTTTTGGGTGAATGCTATAAGTGCAGTTTTGTCAACCATAGTTATAATAGGGAAAGTAAAAGTGTAGAGATCATTAAAGTATCCAATTTATGCCATACTTTTTTTCTCTGCATGTCTACATTTTTGCAGGATAAAATTTATTTCAGTGAAAATTTTATCTCTGAAAATTTAACAACAAATAACACTTTTTTGCATTGGTTTTGAGCAAGAGCACTCACTCTATTACATGATCATGACAAATAAAAATTGAGTGTTATCCCTGCACATTCTGCATATAAACAAGTATGTACTGCCTAACATGGAAACATTGTTAGACAGATATTTATCATGATAAACTTAAGATTGAAAACATTCGAGTTTTTATATTACCAGTATAGGGGAACCTGTGAATTGGTAATGGATAGAGGAATTCTTGTGGACACTGCACATCAGTTTTTGTTTTTAATACGATTTTTGGCTTCATAGTAGCTCATTATGACTTTAATGTCAATTATTCATTCAATATATAAAATTACCAGAATTAGTTTATTATAAATAGATAAATATAGTAGAATATCTGTGCCTTGCTATGAAGATATGAGTACTTTACATTTTCTGAATCACTGTCCAAAGGAGAAATTTACTTCTGAAACATTTGTTTAGCGTAACTAACATTCAGTATTTTTTTTCACCAATATTTCTCAAAGTTTAAACCAACTTCCAAAAAGCAAAACAGCGTGATATCATGTTCACATCGTTACCTAATAAGTGATATGCTGCCCTTCTAAGCAAAAAAACACATCTCAAAATGATGATTGATTGATGATTGTGGAGTAATTATGTAGCTCTGAGCTACTGTAAATTTTCCCTAAATGAAAAGGATACATTTCATAAAAAATATCTTGCTTAAGAAACCAAAATATAAATTACACTAATTTATAACTAAGTGCACATCAGTAATTCACAAAACCAG
Source organism: Deroplatys truncata (assembly GCA_030765065.1). Lineage (NCBI taxonomy): Eukaryota > Metazoa > Arthropoda > Insecta > Mantodea > Mantidae > Deroplatys > Deroplatys truncata. The sequence goes on from CM060980.1 coordinate 118,057,811, forward strand.
CTGCATGATAAATAATGAAAGGATGAAGCATTATTTTGAATTGGGAGGACAGTTTGTCTGTCCTACTGCTCTTGGTATAACTAAGTGCTCAATTAGATTTCAATTTTTAACTAGAACCATGCAACTTTGACAAGTGAAACAATAGTAGATTTGATACAAGGGTGATAAGTACTTTATAAGAGAATTGAGGAAAAGCTTGAAAATATAAGATGAGGTTGAGTATTTTCTATTTCTAAGATTCTGTTATACACTAATATATACACTGAAATTTCATCATCACATTTCTTCAGGGGACAAGAATATAAAACATATTATTGAATATTCAATTTAAAACAACTTACAAGAATTAGAGAAGCAATTTATGTTTATTGAAGTTGTTTTCAGGTTATACTTGCCCATGCATTTGAAAAAATCTGATGTGTTACACCCACTAACTTTCTCTACTCCTGTACAAACTATTTTTACAAACGCTTATTCTCCATATGCTTCATGTTAATTGAGATATCAAGATGTTAACCTTATTGCTAATTTTCTTGTAGATGCAAGGGGAATTGATAGGCTTTAAGCGATAGTCAAATATTTTAAGAGCTGGTTGCTATGTGGAGTATTTCATTCTCTTTGCATTACCAGGACAAAAAAAATGAATAACGAATTTGAGAAAAAGTATAAGTATTGGAAAATTTAAGGGAATAACAAGCAATATCTTGAAAATAGTTCACCCAACAAAAAAAATGTATACGACATAAATTGTGTATTTTAATGCGATCTGCATTTTTTGTGTAGTAAAATTTTGTCTATCTCTTATGGTTTACTAGTTACGCAAAAGTCGTTCACAATGAGAATACTTTTGGAGACATTCCCAGAAAATTCGAGATATACATTTCATTTCTCATGAAAATATCTTAAACATATGATATTTTAATCAAAATCGTTAGAGTCATTTTTGAGAAAATTAAAATTTTCGAAAAATGTTCCATGTGAAGGGTAATCTGGGGTGGGGGGGATTTTCTTGAAAACCTTCATGTGGCATCTCTAGAAGATACTGTGCCTAAATACCAAGTTTGGTGTTTATCCGACTGTTCGTTTCTGAGTTATGCTGTTCACAGACGGACATGTTTGTAAAAATGTTTTTGGATTCAGGGGGTCTCAAAACATGTATTTCCGTGAAATCTCGGTACTGAATTTTTGAGTGGAATACAATACTTCCCCTATTTACTATACGTAGTATAGAAAGTAAAAAAAAAGAAAGAAAGAAAGAAAGAAAAATCTGCTGCCATTTCATCTCAAGCATGGCAGGATATTGCTAAAACAAAGCACTGATTTTCATTCGCTGACCTGTCCCTCATAACCTTGGTAACAAACATCAATTACCAAAACTTTTTATAGGACATGAATTTTGTAGTATACTTACACGTTTTGTAGCCCTATAGTTTCATAGTTGCAAACCGTGTTAGGCCTGCATTTTAGTTAGCACATACAAACACTTCAATCTCTTAAAACACACATTTATCTATAGGTAACAATTCAATGAGTAATATATTTCCACACTATTGACATGACAATAACTACACATATGGTTCCTTATTAACACAAGAAACACAATGTATCACTAACTGCACACTTTACAGGCATTTAAAAAACATATCCAGACGTTTGTTTTCTACTTTTCTGTCCAAGGTTGTACAAAGTTGAGTCTAGTTTTGACAGAGAGTTCAATATGTCTTCATTCACTGCAAAGCTTGAAATAAAGCTCCTAAAAGTGTCCATAGCTTCCAATGTCTTTGCAAAATTTGAAAAGGGTACTATTTCTTCTCCATCATCATGTCCTGCCTTTTCCTTCATATGCTCTTCCAAAATGTCAGATTGTTGCAGTCTGGCAAATGGCAACAGTGTCGTCACACTGAACTGTCGTCGAAGTTCTCAAGTTCATCAGTGTCTCCAACATTTTCCTCCTCAATATCTTGAGTTTCATTCCCTGCACAAAATCTTGCCTTGTGGAAGCAGTTGCCAATTGTGGTTTGATTCACAAGAGTTCCCTAGAACATTTTAAAAATCCATTGCATCGAGGATGGTAACCTCCTTGCATGTACCACTGATGTTGGCCAACCACTTTTGTACCAATCATTTCCTGTACTTCTTCTTTACACAATAAACAATGCCCCGGTTGAGAGGTTGAAGCTGACTCATACAGTTTGCAGAAAAGAAAACCACCTTCACTTTCCTCATGGGAACATTCACTGGGTGTGCAGCACAATGGTCCATGTAGAATAATAAAGCTTTTAGCTCCATTTTTGCATCAAGAGCATGCAAAAATTCTTCAAATATAGCAGTCATCCAACATTTGTGTTGGCTTTATACTGCCAAGGCCAACTCTTCACATTCCCTAAACATCAAGGCTTATTTGTTTTACCAATGATAAGCAGAGGCAACTTCTCTGTTCTGCTTTTGTTGCAACAAAGCATGACAGTTAATCTCTCTTTGCTTAATTTCCCACCATGGCAAATTTCTCCTTTGTAAGCAAAGTTCTTGTCGGGTAGAAGGCTGAAGAAAGTCTCATGTGTTGAATATGTCATTGGACCTGTACTCTTCCAACAGTGATGTCTCACTAGCCCAAGTTTCAACCATCTCGTTATACACAGCTGCTGCTTGTCCCTGCACGCACTTGTAAACAAGACCATACCTGATGTAGATTGAGTCACACTTTTTTACACTCACCTTCACTAATTAAAAGTTATATAAAACAGAAACGTTTTCGAGGGCATTCGTCCTCATCGTCAGTGACTGGGTGACTAAGGGTCGCTTTCTCCCAAGTCCTCTTCTTCCTAATCCTGCGGATTCTGACCCTGTTGCCATCTGGTGTTGGGGGCACAAAGTTTTAACACATTGCTTACAGGCAGGATTTCAAAATTAATGACTAGGAAACCCACACATGTGGACAACTACATAAAGAAAAATGGTTGCAACCCAACTTCGCGCCAACTAGCCGCCTTTAGAAGTTTAATCCACCGTTGCATAGCGTCCCCTTGAGCAAAGAAGAATTTTTAAAAGAACAACAACATATAGAAAAAATAGCAATAACTAATGGATTCAACTCAGATCTCATAAGCAACTTGATATACAAGAAGAAAAAACTCAAAGCAATTTCACATTCCACCACTCTCTCTCAAACACAAATTGGAAATACAAGAAATTCACATACCACCCTTGGGCCTTTAGAAAATTTGAACAAATCTTCAACAAATTTAACATTAGACTAGCTCTACAGAACAAATTCAGCTTGAAGAACTTACTAAACACACCTCTCAAAAATACCATCCCAAACACATTAAAATCAGGAATTTACCAGATTAGTTGTGAGGAATGTGAGAAATACTACATAGGAAAAACTAAAAGAAACTTGGAAACCAGACTTAAGGAACACCAAAGAAACATAAAACTAAAACAAATAGAAAAATCTGCTGTATCACACCATTTTTGGACTGAAAACCACAACATTGGCCAAAGTATAAAGTTGTTAAAACCCCTCACCACACCAATAGAATTGAACATCAGGAAAAAAATACACATCGTCAAAAACAGCAACAACGTCATTAATTTTGAAATCCCGCCTGTAAGCAATGTGTTAAAACTTTGTGCCCCCAATACCAGATGGCAACAGGGTCAGAATCCGCAGGATGAGGAAGAAGAGGACACGGGAGAAAGCGACCCTTAGTCACCCAGTCGCTGACGATGAGGACGAATGCCCTCGAAAACGTTTCTGTTTTATATAACTTTTAATTAGTGAAGGTGAGTGTAAAAAAAATGTGACTCAATCTACATCATGATGAATACTTCACTGTTAATAATGCTTCTGTTTTTAATCTTTAAGACAAAAACCTGTTCTTAAAATGCTCAATATATCCATTTGACACTGCAAGTCTGCTATTCCCATCCAGTTCTCAAGGCAGTTTGCTTTTGCACTAATTATAGTTCCATCCACTGCAATATTTGCTGCACAGGCTTGGTTAAACCATTTCAGGAGCACTATTTCCAGTTCTGAAAAATTTTCCTTCATGCACACATTTCCTGTTTCCATCCCTGTTATCCTTGTATGCATTTTATTTTGCTTTGATTGCTTACAATTCTGTTTAAAGTTGAAGGAGCAAGTTTTAATCCTTGCATCAGTTCCACTCTCTTAAAGTGAGGATTTCTGTTTACTTCTTGAAATATTTTAATTTTGTTGTCATTAGTTAATGATTTGGCAAATTTTATCTTCTCCATTACTGCAATATGACACAACACTTTTTTACGGTTTTTTTCGGTAACACATAAATATGTATACTATGGTCAACTTGATATGTAATGTTTCTCACCCTTTGCAGCAGCCAACTTTCATTCTTTTTGACCAGCAAGTAGGGGAGGACATTGGACTGTTCAAGGTTGCACTATCTGTAAGTCACAACTTTCACCCACTCTGTGGTTATCTTTGAAAAGGTCCACATTCTGCAAGAGGTGAACAAAATATTCCTTCAGAGTTGGGTAAAATGATTCATACTAAACAGAAATAGAAAAATTTCAGATGTAACAAATGAGGTATTTTTACATTAATTTAATACGATGAGAATTGGGACTTAAAAATTGTGATGTGATAAGCAATAAAACACACTAACGAGGAAAAAGTTAATGAGGTTACACTGTTCATATCGCCTACTGTTTTTTGGCAACTGATGATTTAATTGTAATGTTATCTACTAAGTCAAGTTCATTTACAGCTGATTGAAGCATCAAAATGGCTGGCCAGTACCAATCTTAAATAAACTGTACATAAATGCTGGTTTCATGACCAACTTTATTTTCAAATAATCCCATATGGATTTAAGTTAAATCACAAAAGTTCAGTTATAGATTTTACAGAAAACCTTAAGCAGTTACTATCATGGTTGAAACTTTTGCGATAGAAATTGAAGAACCATGGCTAATAGAATGTGCTTCTTTAGTTCCTGATAAATCCAAATCAAGGTACGATAGAGCATATGCTACATTCAAGATGGTAAAGAAGGTCATTCAGCCAGCTTTACCTGGTATCCTAATTTGAAAATTAACATGATGTACAAATTAAATGCATATTATAAAATTAAACACAAAGCTAGAAAAAAAGACTAAAAATGGTAAAATTTTTAACTAAAAATATCACTATAGTCCATGTCTGTAATAATAAAAACATTAAAAGTTTATAGCTCTAATTCGAGTAGTGCCTATAGACTGCAAGAAATGCAAAAGAGGTAGGTAGGTGGATAAGTAGCTTAGACTTCCTGGGCATGTCATAATGGATCACCCAAAATATATATCATGCAATTGCTATGAAAATGCCATTTCCTTCTTCTATCAAATTAAGCTTACTTAAGGCTCATTCATTTAATAACATATATGAATATTAATACATTTTTAGCAGTTATGTAAACTCCATTATTTCTCAGTCCAATCTTCTCAACAGTGACACAAAGGTGAACAGAAAGTACTAAAGCATTACCTGTCTTATTTTGGTCCTTTCTTCTTCTGTAATGCCAGCAACCACAAATGGTAGGGAGAGAAGACATGACACGTACTCTACCACACGACAACTTGCTGTGGAATTGCACAGTGGTGTGACAACAAAATCCACAAAATTTTCTTGCAGAAGTACCTCAACATCACCTAACATTACTTCCTTCATAGTGTGCTGGAGAAACACCTGCCACTCTTCATTTTCAATATGTTCTTCTTTAGTGTTTAATAAAGCATCATACTTTTCTGCATTCAATGACCACTCTATTATGTCTATGTCATCAAAAGGATTTCTTTTCTTTTTACCACTACTCTTTGTTTTTTCTTTCCCCATAGTTTTAGTTTTTTCTCTCCCTGTGTTTTCTTTCATTTTTTCTTTTCCTACGTTTTCTTTTGTTTTTTCTTTTCCCAGACACTTTTTTGCTTTCTCTTTCCCTGACTTCTCTTTTGTTTTCTCCTTCCCAGCATTTTCCTTAACTTTGCTGAAACCCTTCTTCTGGCTTAGCTGTTGAATCCTGGCCTTTTCCAATTTAATGTGCATTAAAAGTATTTCAAGGTCATCAAGTGATTTAAATATTTTTGGTTTAAATGCATGTTTAGGACTTTTAATTTTGAGTTGCCTGGCCAGTTGCCCGGTGGTAGCATTGGTTTTTAATTTTCTGCTATGATGTGGTTGCTTAGCAGCAGTTGAAGCACTGGTTTTTGATTTTTTATGATGCTGAATGTCAGCTATATCTGAGAGCACAATACAACTTTCTACTCTACGGAGTGCTTCAATGCTTGTTTCAGCTGCTTGCAAAGACAGTGGCGCAGAATCACTCCTTTGATGCACTGTTGGTTTTCTCCAATTAGCAATGTTTAATGCTTCAACGTCAGCTACCATCCTGAAGTAAAAAGATAAAACAGAAAATGAATACTATGTATGACAAAACAAGAATCACCGAGGAGAAAAATGATGCTAGGGTCTAAGCAGCACATGCCGAGAGCAAGTTCATTAAAATATAAAATGACATTCTTATCAGTTTTAAAACAAAACCCTTACATCACTGATGCTTTTAATTTAAGCATGAGTCATTTTAAAAACATGAATCAATGCATCAGTATTTAAAAAAAAATCTGATGTATTACACTCACATGACTTTCTCTACTCTTGTACAAACTATTTTTACAAACGCTTATTCTCCATCTACTTCATGTTAATCGAGATAAAGGGGAGTATATATTTACAAGGACAATATAGAAATACAGTAGCCTTTAAGCACATACATATCTCTTAATAGCTGGTTGCTATGTGCAGCACCATTCTCTTTGACACAGATTAATACTCTTTGCATATCCAAGATAAAAAAATGAATAATGAATTCCCATTTGAGAAAATAAGTATTGAAAAATTTAACGAAATAACAAGCAATATCTCGAAAATCGTTCACTCAACAACAAAAATGTATATGACATAAATTGTGTATTTTAATGCGATCTACATTTTTTGTGTAGTAAAATTTTGTCTATCTCTTATGGTTTACCAGTTATGCAAAAGTCATTCAAATGAAGAATAATTTTGGAGACATTCCCAGAAAATTCGAGATATACATTTTATTTGTCATGAAAATATCTTAAACATATGATATCTTAATCAAAATCGTTAGAGCCATTTTTGAGAAATTTAAAATTTTCGAAAAATGTTCCATGTAAAGGGTAGTCTGGGATGGGGGGGATTTTCTTGAAAACTCTCGTGTTGCATCTCTGGAAGATACTGAACCTAAATACCAAGTTTGGTGTTTATCCGACTGTTTGTTTCTGAGTTATGCTGTTCACAGACACACACACGGACATGTTTCCAAAAATGCTTTTTTTGGATTCAGGGGGTCTCAAAACATATATTTCCGGTGAAATCTCGGTATTGAATTTTTGGGTGGAATACAATACTTCCCTACTTACTATACGTAGTAGAGAAAGTAATATGAATCAATGCAATTTAAACATGCAACAGCTGTAAACTATTACTGCTTAATGAGTTGAATAAACACTTCACTTGTTTCAGTTTCATTGTATCCACTAGAACATGTTTGACAGGCTGTTACCCTCATCATTAGTTAAAGTAAATTGCTGGATGCAATTAACTGTACATATAAGGCAGTTGTGGTGTTTGTTTCCAGAACAATGTTCACCAATTGTCTCTTGTATGTCTATATAGAGATTTCCCAAATACTCAATTCCATTATGTTTTTTTTATTTCTTTCAAAAGATAAATTTTGGCCTCATGCTATTTCTGTCAAAAATAGTGTACAAGGGCAATTTATCTGATTCAATTTTAAGTTACTTGGGTCCTCTTTTAATCTTGTTTCTAAATTATTTTTTGTCTTCTTAATGTAGGACTTATAGCATTGTGTACAATTTATTTCATTAGTGGTATTTTGGATATAAAGGTCCACATTCTGCAAGAGGTGAACAAAATATTCCTTCAGAGTTGGGTAAAATGATTCATACTAAACAGAAATAGAAAAATTTCAGATGTAACAAATGAGGTATTTTTAGTTTGTATAGTCCCTTTAACTTCTATGGTCATATCAGGAACTTAAAACAGAACTGTGGTGTTATTACTCATTGAACTTTAGGTTTTTATATTGCTACAGTAAAACCTTTATACATTATCCACTTATAAGTTTTTTTCTGAGGCCCCAACTAAACCCCTCCTATGCTTTCCATGTTAATTTATTTCAGATATATGTTTTACATTTACTTGTTTTTTTACACTTATGCAATCATATTTTAAAGACCTTTATTGTAGAAACATCATTTACACATTCAAACGTATGAGTAGCAATGCCACAAAACTGTGTGTCAGAATGCAAATATTTGGTGCAGACCGTACTTTTCTTGGAAACCGTCCTTTAGTGTCAGAGAATGGGGTCACAATTTTTGTTAGCAGCAACCACAGGCTGTGACCTTAATGTCAGATCAAGAAAAATCCATGCAAAACATTAAAATTACACTGCTCATTAAGCATCTTCATGTCTGCAAATTAGCAGAATGAAAATGAATGGGAGAAAGATAAAGTATGTTACAATCGCTGATAAATTAAAAATTCTGAAGATAGTGAAAGTGGAAATAAGAAGCCAGTAGATATTGCCAAAGAATTACGGATTGCCCCATCCTTGATAAATGCCATTGTTGCAAAAGCAATGGAAGCTGAAGAAAGTGCATGTGAGTTTGGAGTATTTAGCAGGAAATGAACATGCATTCACAGCGAAAAACATGAACACCTGGAAGACAGTTTGTTGCAGTGGTTTCAGCAACACAGGGCAGAAATCATTCTCCTCAGTGGACCAATGTTTAGTGAAAAAGCAAATAAACTGGCAGTCAGGCTTAATATTGAAGATTTTCATGCCTCATCAGGCTGCCTACAGAAATTTAAGATTAGACATGCCATCAACAGCAAAGGCCTGTGTGGTGAAAGTAAAAGTATAGAGAATATTATGCAAGAGTGGAAAGAAAACTGTTTGAAGGAACTAATAAGTGCATATGATCCCAAAGATGTATTCACAGATGAAACGGCCTTTTTTTTAATGTGATGCCTAACTGCACAATGGCACTCAAAGGTGAAAAGTGCCACGGTGGGATAGTAAAGAATACATAGTAGTGTTGCTATATGTGAACAATGATGGAAGTGAAAAACTACCTTCCCTCACTGTTGGAAAATTTGCAAGGCTTCATTGTTCTAAAAATGTTAAAGCTCAGAATACAAGTACACTAACAATAAGAAATAATGGATCACAACGAAAGTGCCTCAAGACTGGATGAGAGGCATTGATACAAAAATGGGCATGAAAGGTAGGAAGATCCTTCTGTTTGTGAACAGATACATAGCACGTCCTCCGAGTACATCTGAGAAATGTGACTGTTGTGGCAGTAATTTGTATCACAATAATGTAAATGCCAGAGTGATTGGAGTGTAAATAAGCATTATTGTATGACATTGATTTGAGATGTTTGTTAATTATAAACATTGTTAGGAAATAAGTTTACACGGCCTCACTGAAACTGACAATAGGAGTGGATAACAATGTGCGAGGGGGTGAGTTGAATATTAATTAGAAGAGACAAACAAATGACGCCAGATTGGCGCGCTTTTCTTAGAAATAACGGGAAATTTTCCCTAGAGCATTTGTGTTCGTAATTTTGATTGGATATAAAAAATAGATGCTAATGTTGGCGCGTTTTATTAGCCAATAGCAGCTCGGTTATAATGTTTAGGCATATTAGGGTGTGGGAGTATAAAAAGCTAAAGCCAGAGGCAAGTATTGCCCAGTTCAACAAAAATCATCCACGCGTTACACGTCGCTGAGTCCAACATAATCATTCAGAAGTTAAACGTCGTGTAGTTCATCAGAATCGTTCGCGAGTTACATGTCGCAATTCTACAGAATCTCTCGCGTCTTAAAGTTTGTTATAAATGTGAAACACGCGAATTAATAATGTGCAGTAAATAAGTGATTATAGTGATATTAGAAAATATAACAGTTTCAGTCTGGCGTGTATCAAGAGTCAATATGTGAACTTAATTGTGACGGTAATAAAAGTGTAAAAACAAATTCTTTTATCAGTGTTATCTTTGAGTAACAAATCCTTTCCGTTTACACACCCTGTTCAAGAGATGTGCTTGACCGAGAAATAATAGCTAGCCGGAGGACAAAGAACCCAAAATGCAAAATAATAAAACAATAACAGGCGCTCAGAAATAGATAACATGAAGTGACCGCGACAAATTGGCTTCCATACGTTGTGCAGATAAACATGAAGCATCTTCTTCTACCAACTACAAACAAATATTCCACTTCACTGTTGAGTTCTTCCCTGCAAATTGCACAAGTGAACTCCACCATTAGACTGTGAAATTATACATAATTTTAAGCTGCATTATTGCAAAATGCTGGTGCAACATGCTATCCATTTTATAAGCACTGAAAAGGATGCAATGAAAATTCTCATTTTGCAGGTAAGATCTTAAGACTTAATCTTGTTACAAAAATCATGACATATGATTTTGACAATATAAATTCATCTTGTGTTTATATGGTGTTAATTACAGCCCATGGTTTATTCTTGTAAAAATACATACTACAATGAACTGAATATCCACATGTAAAAATATGTAGGGATAGTAGGGTGGGGATGCTTGATTTTTTCAGTAACTTATATAACTACATATATTATTGGTGCTGAAATTATGCAATAATAATGAAAAGTGTTCATTAATTGTTGTATTTTCAGACATTTAATCTAGAATGATCATGAATATCGATTGTTACATTGCCGTGTTGCTATCAAGCATTATAAATTGGAGTTTTACAAAGGAAAAGTAATAATAATGTATTTAAAATTCAAAATATCATACATATCTGCTTGTTATTTGAAATAACATTATGGTTGTTTTGTTAGCCCCACGTTTGGGGAAGCCAATTTGAAGTGGTATACTTATTATAATATTTATTTAATTTGTTGAGCCCCACGTTTGGGAGCCAATTTGCGATGGTAAATTTATAATGTTATTTGTGTATTTGTGTTTACTCAACGTGGTGAAGCCATTTTGAGACGTGATTCTTTGTTAGGTTTGTAGCTCCATCTGGTGTTAGCAATTTGCGGCAGTATTAGTTTTTATTTGAAAGAATGCTACTGTTATTTTATTTAATTTTGTTTCACTGTCCTCCGGCTAGCTATGATCTTTTCGGTCGAGCACTTCTCTTTATACAGGTTGTGTAAACGGAAAGGAATCTTTTATCCAAAGATAACACTGATGAAAGAATTTCTTTTATACTTTTATTGTCGAACACAGTCACTATCACATTTACACTTTGATCTAGACACTCGCCAAACTGAAACTATTATAACAACTTATTTACTGATCATTCTTAATTCGCGTACTTCAACTTTTTGTATAATTAACTTTACAACACTTGAGAATTTTCCTAACTCTGCTACGTGTAACTTGCGAATCGATAGCCGACATGTAATATTTCTGCTGGACTGAAGGCGACGTGTATCATACAAATATTTTCGACGAACTGACAGACTGAAAGCGACGTGTAATGTATAAAGATTTTTGATGAACTGACGGACTCTACCTCTAACCTAACTCTTTTTATACTCCCACACCCCGATATGCCTAAAGATTATAACTGAGCTGCAATTGGCTAATAAAACGCGCCAACATTAGCATCTATTTTTATATCCAATGAAACTTATGAATACATATGCTCTAGGGAAAAATGTTCCAGAAAATTCTAAAGGAAAACGCGCCAACATTACGTAACTTCCTCGTCTCTAATAATGATAAACAGCTCACCCCCTCGCTGCATTATTGCACGCTATTATTGACAGTTTCAGTAAGGTCGTATAAACTTACTTCTCAACAATAATTACAATCAACAAACATCTTAAATCAATGACACATAAAGATGCATATTCATACTATAATCATTCTTTACATTTAAGTAATTTGTGATACAAATTACTGCATCATATTTCACAGTTTTCTACTTATATGTTTGTATACTTCAGTAATAACTGATCAAAATTTGTTGATTTTAAGTCGATTTAGCAAATACACATTGTGAAAATCCAGAAACTATGTTTTTATGTAAAATCATAACACAATGCTCTCTCCAAATAGGCAATGCATTACATTGTTGCTTTATAGCAGAGAGTTTCGCAAATGACCATTCACAACTGTTTCTGCAAAGCTGAGTTCAGCAGATTGTGATGACTGTATCAATGAAGATGATCATATTATTCCTGCTGGTGATGAAGAATAGAACAAATTACAAATTCAAGGACCATTTGATGATTACACTGTTGTTGACAAAAATGCAATTACAGCAGAAGCTATGGCTATCCCAAAATTCTCTGAAGATGACACTGTTGGTGCGGGACTAATGCATACTACTGTGGGTTTGAAGCCATTAATGCTCTAAAGACAATCAAATGCGTTGTGACACATGTTTCCAAGAAAATTATTATTGTTATTGAGATTTTAGGGCACAGTATATGCTGTAGCAGAGAGTAAGAAAACAAAATCTGATGTGTTACACTCACATAACTTTCTCTACTCTTGAACAAACTATTTTTACAAACGCTTATTCTCCATATGCTTCTTGTTAATCGAGATATCGAGATGGCAATCTTATTGCTAATTTTCTTGTAGATGCAAGGGGAATATGGTAGGTTTTAAGCGATAGTAAAATATTTTAAGTGCTGGTTGCTATGTGGTGCATTCCATTCTCTTTGCATGTCCAGGACATAAAAAAACTGATTAACGAATTTGAGAAAAGGTATAAGTACTGGAAAATTTAAGGGAATAACAAGCAATATCTCGAAAACGGTTCACTCAACCCAAAAAAAAAGAAAAAAAAAAGTATATGACATAAGTTGTGTATTTTAACGCGATCTACATTTTTTGTGTAGTAAAATTTTGTCTATCTCTTATGGTTTACCAGTTATGCAAAAGTCATTCACAATGAAGAATACTTGTGGAGCTTTCCCAGAAAATTCAAGATATACATTTCATTTGTCATGAAAATATCTTAACATATGATATTTTAATCAAAATTGTTAGAGCCATTTTTGAGAAAATTAAAATTTTCGAAAAATGTTCATTGTAAAGGGTAATCTGTGGTGTGAGGATTTTCTTGAAAACTTTCGTGTCGCATCTATGGAAGATACTGAACCTAAATACCAAATTTGGTGTTTATCCGACTGTTCGTTTACGAGTTATGCTGTTCACACACACACACACACACACACACACGGACATGTTTCCAAAAATGCTTTTTTTGGATTCAGGGGTCTCAAAACATGTATTTCCAGGGAAATCTCGGTATCGAATTTTTGGGTGGAATACAATACTTCCCCTACTTAATGTCCGTAGTAGAGAAAGTAACAATTGAAGGGAATTTTTGTGAAGTAATCACTTTTTCTATGTTGGACATTAGGAAATGTTAATTTTGTATTCTGTAAGTTGTAACAGAATTATTCAATTAAATTAAATTTTGAAGCATCTCACAAATCAAGTAAATAAAGAAATTATTTACAAAGAAGGTAACAAAGTAATAAAAGAAATTATAAGAATGCAACAGAAATAAAATAATGAAATTTATATAGAATCACATCAAGAGAAGAAGAATAAGAAGAAAGTCGTGAAACAACGTAAAATTTATTAGTAACATTTTAAATTAATTTCAAGATATATGCAAATATGTATAACAAAATCTCAAGCCAAGAATGATAAGACAGTAACAGAAATCATTTAAATAAGTAGCTAGATAGAAATATGTTAAAAACAGTAGCAGAAAGAATTGAGGAACGCTAACAATGCATGCATGCAACAAAGCACAAACCGTTGTTAAAGACAAGAAAGTCAACAAGCTAAAAACACGACACCATTGCATCTTTGTATGCATCAAACACATAGCATTGAAGAAGAGAAAATTGCATAAATTATAGGAAGAAAGAAAAGTGATTGCGTTTTTAGTAAGTTGAGCGATTAATACAGAAAGATCATCGTTAATCCAGTTGGAAATATCCTTGAAGTATAAATATAGCTCCGCGAGAATGCATAGGGAAAATGTTTATTCCACATAGATAATTACCTGGATTAGATCTATTACGAGCAGGGAAAGGAAGTTTTAGCTCCCTAATCATAACTTTTTGTATTAAGAAAAAAGAATTAATTATCTGCAATAATACACTACTTCAGAAATAAATAAAACATAGTAAAAATCAAAAACTGAACAATACAATACTTATTGAGATTTTGTTGACTAGTAATTTCCAAGGAAAATTGTTGATGTTTTTGAAAAGATGGCTAAAATCTATAGAATTAAACAATGAATTAAGTAATGATTTTGTTAAACTTACTAATCTTTGCTTGAATCAAACTTTTTCAGTTTTAATGGAAAATTCTACGAACAAACTACTAGTTTAGCTGTGGGTAGCTCTCTTTCACCTTTTCTTGCCTATCTTTTCATGAGCTATTTTGAAATACAAGTCATTAAAGCATTCCCTCTAATTTTTAAAATTTGGTATAAATATGTAATTATATTTTTGCTATTGTTCCTAATAAAAACGTAAACTATGCTTTAAAACTTTTAGATTTACAATATAAAGCTATGAAGTTCACATTAGAAATTGAAAAGAATGGTTACCTGCCTTTCCTGGATTTAAAGATAATTAAAAATAATAATAAATTTAATTTTGGTATTTATAGAAAATTGACTCATACTGATAATTACATAAAAAATAAAAGTTTTAACCTGTCCCACATAAATTTGCTGTTTTTAATAGTTTAATTTAAAGGTTGATAAATATTCCCCTCAATAAGGATGAATTCAATAAAGAATATAAGCATATAATTAACACTGATTTAATTAATGGTTTTAATATTGACTTTATAAATAAAAAAATTGAGAACTTCAAATTTCAGAAAGCTGTTAAAGATGTTTCCACACAATAAAAGATAATGTTCTTAAAAAAAATTACATCATCCTTGGGCAAATAATTACATTTACAACATTTTTAAAGAACATGGTTATAACTTTATAATTTTAGTCCCTCAAAATAAATACAACATAAAATATTTGCTAGGTTTCTCTGAAAAAGATAATATTTCAAAAAATAAAGTCTGATATTTATCAGTTAAGCTGTTTGGATTGTGACCAGATTTATATCGGAAAAACTAAACGTCATTTGGAAACCAGAGTAAAAGAACATTTTAGAAATATTAAATACAAACAAACTGGTAAATCAGCTGTGGTTGAGCATTTTTGGTCATTTAATAATGAAATAAATCCCAAAGTTAAATTATTAAAACATGGACCCACAGATTTAATGGTGTAGGAGAAAATATTTATTTTAAAGAATAAAGATCGTGTACTGAATTTTGAAATTCCACCGATTGATTCCATTAACAAATTTGTTTTAGTTCCAATAGATAGATTACCGTAGCTAACTATCCATCACCTAGAGGCAGCAATTGCAACATAAATAAATGACGAGAGAAAAATGAAGCTGATGATGAAATCAAGAGATTTCAAAACATGTCCTGCTATTGAATTATTGTACAAGATAAGTGAAGATTTGTCACTAATAGTTATTGTTATATTAATTTTCATTTATCTTTATTTAAGTATAATTGCAACACTGAGAATAAATAAAATTCCCAAATGTCACAATATTACTTAAACCATTCCAAACATTGATGAGCAACCAATGTTCTGTTCCAAAGTTTATATTTTTTTGAATAGTCAAATATAATTTCTAATGCATTAATCCTGTATTATTGATTTTAAAGACTAATGTGTTATTTTTCAGTTGCACGCACACACGCACACACTTTTTTTTTATTCAGGTGCTTAAAAAAATCTATACAAGGGTGTCCTGAAAAGTTTCCGACCTAATAAAGATACAAGACATTTTTTCAGAATTCTTTTTTTATTTTTCAACATAGTCTCCTTGTAACTCTACACACTTCTCCCAGCGATGCTCCCATCTCTGTAACCCGTCCAAATAGTACTCAGCGTTTTTCTCTGCAAAATAATTGTTCACGAAAGTGATTGCCTCTTCATTTGATGAAAATCTCTGTCCTCCGAGCACAATTTTCAGATGAGGGAACAAAAAGAAGTCGCTTGGGGCTAGATCTGGTGAGTAAGGCGGATGGTCAAGCAGTTCAAACCGTAATTTGTGGATTTTTGTCATTGCAACCGCTGAGGTGTGAGACGGTGCGTTGTCTTGGCAAAACAGGATTTTCTTTTTCTGCAAATGTGGTCGTTTTTCCACAAGTTCTGCCTTCAGCTTGTCAAGTAATGATGCGTAGTATGCTCCTGTAATGGTTTTTCCTTTTTGAAGATAATCGATTAAAATAACTCCATGACTATCCCAAAAAACAGTCGCCATCACTTTCCCAGACGAAAAAACAGTTTTTGCTTTTTTTGGAGCCGGTTCCCCCTTTGCAGTCCAATGTTTGGACTATATTTTTGTTTCGGGCGTATAATGGTGTATCTAAGTTTCATCTACAGTAATTAATCGGTGCCAAAACTCAGATTTATTGTGCCTAAACTGCGCCAACAGAGCGTTGAAAATGTTCATTCGAACACATTTTCGATCAAACGTGAGCAAACACGGCACCCAACGCGCGGACAGCTTTCTCATGTCTAAATGTTGATTTAATATGTGACAAACACGTTCTTTTGACATGTTCATAGCCTCTGCTATCTCTCTCACTTTAATTCGGCGGTCGTCTAGCACCATTTGGTGAACTTTGGCGACGTTTTCGTCAGTAGTTGCAATTTTTGGACATCCCGAACGTTCATTGTCTCCCAAGCTCTTATGGGCATGTTTAAATTCAGCTGCCCAAAATTTCACTGTGGTAAATGATGGTGCAGAGTCCCCATACACAGAATCCAACTCATCTTTGATTTGCGTAGGCATACTGCCTTTCAAAAACAAATATTTAATGACAGCTTGATACTTGATTTTGTCCATTTTCATAAAAACACTCACATCACCTCACTCAAACAACTGTTACATAAAAACTGAGCGTCCAAAATGGCTGAAACTTTGGTGAGTAACTGTCAACAGATGAACAACGAAATTCACTAGCTTTTATTTACGAGTGCTGCCATCTTCATGTTGAGGTCGGAAACTTTTCAGACCATCCTCCTAAATGAAGCGTTATTGTATATTTGTTTTTATTATTAAACACACTCAGATTGTTTCACTTGCATTCACACTTCCACTCTTTGCAGAGGGTAGGGTAATTGATATATTTTATTTTAATCTTTCACTACAAAACAAAAAAAATATATATTTCCTACAATCAGAGGATAGGGAATGGTTCTAGTTAAAGAAATATTCCCCTGTCCCTGTCAGGAATCCAATCTAGGACCTGTGGAATTTTGTACATAGTCTTAGATTTTTAAAAGCTTATGCTATATTTGTCACTGCTGCCACAGTGTTGCCCTAATATGAAAAAATATTTTGAACATTTGGGAGATCTTTGTATAGAAATATGAGAGCAATTAATGGATTTCAGCATTGCAGATGTTTCAAGCCTTAAGTTCTTGAAATAAATACTAGAGCTACCTTACATAAATAATTCAGTAGTCAGCTCTAACTGACAATGCTGGTGCTTTAGAGTGCCATCATGATGATGATAATGACAATGACGCACACAGGAATCGAGGAAAATTGGAGATGATGTCAGTTTAGAGCTGCAGGAAAACATTCCAACAGCCAAAGTAATGCCAATGTTTACTGATATTTACTGCAGTAATGAATTTACAAAATTGAATGAGTGCAATAGCAACAAGTAGCAAAGAAGCAAACATTAAGAACAGCCTGGGGGAGTTTCCTTTGGTCACTTCTAAAAATAATTATTAAATTTATAAACATCCTGCATTCACAGTTTTCCCAATTTCACCCATTTTTTTCAGCTCCCTTTAAAACTGATAAATCAAGGTTCAACTGCAATTAACTACATAAGTTCACTTTATCTTTTTAAGGTAGTTAAATTACATTCAGACATGTAGACAACATCTCTGACAAGACACCAAGGAAATAGACAGTGATGCTCTCAAACAATTAACTAAACGATTAAGCTATAAAATTTACATAAGGAACTGAAAAATATGGATGATTCCATTCTTAGAGCTTAAGGATACAATACGGAATACCAGCATATTTGAAAGATGCATCACAGATCTGTTTTGGCCAATGCTTACTCGACAGGTTAGTTAGGAAATGCAAAATAACAAAAAGATAAACAATATCACAACGCTAAATAATGGAGTCAGTTCACAACAAAACTAGACATTCGATCCACATACTTTCAATAAGCTCTTCCAAGAGCATAACAAAATTGGCACCTTACAACTGATACCACCTCAGAATCCCTTCAGAGGCACCATACCAAACGCAAACACACGAGTTCAAGACTGCCTACATATACTCATTGTAAAAACAAAAGGGAACCTACAAACCAAATTGAACTTGAAACCTTAAGCAGACAAATTAGATGTAGCCCACCATTTTTGGCCGACACAGCAAAACATCAAACAGGAAATAAGCTTGCTAAAAGATGCAAAGAACACCCACAGAACTAACAATTTGGGAGGAAATCTACATGATAAAAATGTTAATAAGCAGGGTTAGGATTTTTAGGTGCAAATTTCAGATGAAAAAAGGAAGGAAAAAGGTGCTCAAATAAGTTGAAAAAAGGGATAATATGTGATACGGTAATTTGTATCATAAATTACTTAAATGTAAATAATGATTGTAATATGAATATGCATTTTTATGTGACATTGATTTCAGATGTTTATTAATTGTAATTATTATTGGTAAATAATAATATACGGCTTTACTGAAACTGTCAATAATAACGCAATAATGCAGCGAGGGGGTGAGTTGTTTATCGTTATTGGGAACAAGGAAGTTACGTAATGTTTCGCGCGTTTTCGGTAGAACCTTCTAGAATGTTTCCCTAAAAGCAATATGTATTCGTGGTTTTCATTGGATATTAAAATAGACGCTAATGTTGGCGCGTTTTATTAGCCAATAGCAGTTCATTTATAATCTTTAGGCATGTCGAGGAGTGGGAGTATATAAAGTCGAGTCCGTGGTAGATCGCCCCCAGTTCAACAAAATTCTCAATACCTTACACGTAGGTCGCCTCAGTTCATCAAAATTTCGTGTACACTACACGTCGTCAGTCAGTCCTTCAGTTCGTCAAGTTACGCGCCGCAAAAATCATTAAAGATCTAAAATATTATACATTTAAATATACACAAAGTTGAAGTACGTGAGTTAAAAGTGATAAGTAAGAAGTTATTACAAACAGTTTCAGTTTGGCGAGTATCTATATCAATATGTAAAAGTGTTAGTGAACGTGTTCGGCAATAAAAATTATAAAACAAATTTTCTTCATCAGTATAATTTCTGGATAAAAGATTCCTTTCCGCTTCACAACCTGCAAAGAGATACATGTTCGACCCAAATAGCTAGCTGGAGGACATTTAAAGTGAATTATTTCAAAACTGATGCAAATTGCTACGCCAGATGGAGCTACAAACCAAACAAATGAATGACGTCACAAGATGGCTTCAACACTGATGTAAACAACATTATGTAAAGCCATTTCTCTAGCAAATTGGCTTCCACAACGTGGGGCTAACAAAAACACACATATTACGTAAGCAACAACCGTCGCAAATTGGCACCCAGAACGTGGGGCACGATAACCAGGAAAGGAGCACGATAACCAGGAAAGGAACACGATGACCAGGAAAGAAGCATAGTGACCAGGAAAGGAACACGATGACCAGGAAAGGATCAACATAACCAGGAAGGGGCGAATGCAGCAGTGAAATGATCTACAAGACGCAGATTCCAGAAACAACAGGGAGGACAGACTACATGGATAATTGGACATCGTAATTCCGAGATTACAAGGCAACAGGGAAATTCAAACTACAGGACGACAAAACTACGCAGATTCATCGAAGCGACATACAAACCTAGGAGAATGGGGCAGACAGCTGGACATCTAAGCAACATCAGCAGATAGCATCAGAAAGGTTAGAAAAGTGTGATTTTAATTCTAAAAAAAAAAAAAAAAAAAAAAAAAAAAAGTGTAAAACAAGAAACAATGATGAAGGGGGATAATGTAACAGTTAGCTGTAATTCAATACAGGATACAGAAAATAGCTTCAACAATGTAGTATTGGAGGGAGGAAATGTTAGTGCAGAAAGTAAGAATAGAATAGCAAGAAATATTACTATTGATGCTAGAATGATTATGGAAATGCTGAAAAATTTGAATGAGAATATAAAAAAGACTAATGAGAATATGGAAAAGAATTGTAGGGAAACGAGGGAATATATTAGTAAGAAATTAGATCAGAGTTTGGAGGAATTGAGAGAAGATATAAAAAAGGATCATAGGAAATCAATTGAAGATATTGGTAGGAGTAATGAGATATTAGAGCAAAGAGTAGATCAAAGCAGTGGAGAAATTGAAAAGAAAGTTATGAAGCTAGATAGTAGTATGCCAGAAATGAGAGATGAAAATGAGGAAGTAATAGTAAGTGAGATAGGAGAATTTTCAAAGAAAATGCTAGACATGAGCAGGGAAATATGTAACAAAAAAAGTGAGGTTAATACTAAAAGTGAGGTTAATGTAGAATGTACAGAGTTAGGAAGTCAAATGAGTAGTATTTCAAGTGAGTTAAGAGAGATGAAAGAGGTTATGAATGTAGATGTAAATGAGGCGCAAGTTAATTTCAGAGGGGAAATATCAGAAATACAGAATGAGACAGTAATGCAAAGAAATAAATTGTACCAAGATGTTCAAAATGAAAACTCCAGTCCAGTACAGTTTAGTACAGATTTGTCAGAGTATTCTCAGATTAAAAAGATAGCAGAAGAATTGAAAATGAAAGTTGTCAAAAGATGTATTGTTCAGGAAACTTTAGATGGTTTTCAAATGTTATCATGTGATGAAATTTCATATGAATACAAGAGGTTATTCATGAACAAAAATTTGAAGGTTAGGTTACGGTTACGAGTAATGTTTAGCCACACACAATTTGATTCAGGAGGGTAAATAGCAATGTGATGTAAAGTAAACGCTGGATAGGTAAAGATGACTTGCAGAGAAATGTATTGGAACGTAAGAGGGTTAACTATATATATATGTCATTTGAAAAGAGAAATAAATTATAAAAAAAAAAAAAAAAAAAAAAAAATTAAATTTTTAGTAACTGTAACAATATTTGAAAATTAAGAATGCAAAGATTGAAACTTAATATGATATTAAATTAAAAGTACGTAAATACAATTCAAAGAGTATTGTTAAAATAAAATTCAGAATAACAAAAATTGGTAAAAATAATTAAAACAAATATTTATGTAGTAAATAGAACATGTGAAACAGTGTCTAGATTTAAGAGATGAAAATATATTTATGTAAATGGTGAATATTTTGGTAAATATGTGTAATAATTACAAAAATTCTTGAACGCATAAATTTTGTCAACAATATAAGAGTGTAAACCATTTTGAAACAGTAATTAAATAATTTAGGGTAAAGTAGTTGCTATAAAAAAAAAAAATTTTTTTTGTAATGTCAGATTAATATCTAAATTAATTAAACCAGAGCCAGTAAGTAGTGGCGAGATAAAAAAAAAAAAATAAAATAAAATAAATATGTTGTGTGTTAAATGCGTGTGAAGTGTTAAGTGAAAGTGATAGCGTGTGTTCCAAGATTTAGGAGACTAAAAACACAATTATAAAATTTCCAAACAAGTTATAAATATTTATAATTATGTTTCTAGTGGGGCATATGATATGGTAATTTGTATCATAAATTACTTAAATGTAAATAATGATTGTAATATGAATATGCATTTTTATGTGACATTGATTTCAGATGTTTATTAATTGTAATTATTATTGGTAAATAATAATATACGGCTTTACTGAAACTGTCAATAATAACGCAATAATGCAGCGAGGGGGTGAGTTGTTTATCATTATTGGGAACAAGGAAGTTACGTAATGTTTCGCGCGTTTTCGGTAGAACCTTCTAGAATGTTTCCCTAAAAGCAATATGTATTCGTGGTTTTCATTGGATATTAAAATAGACGCTAATGTTGGCGCGTTTTATTAGCCAATAGCAGTTCATTTATAATCTTTAGGCATGTCGAGGAGTGGGAGTATATAAAGTCGAGTCCGTGGTAGATCGCCCCCAGTTCAACAAAATTCTCAATACCTTACACGTAGGTCGCCTCAGTTCATCAAAATTTCGTGTACACTACACGTCGTCAGTCAGTCCTTCAGTTCGTCAAGTTACGCGCCGCAAAAATCATTAAAGATCTAAAATATTATACATTTAAATATACACAAAGTTGAAGTACGTGAGTTAAAAGTGATAAGTAAGAAGTTATTACAAACAGTTTCAGTTTGGCGAGTATCTATATCAATATGTAAAAGTGTTAGTGAACGTGTTCGGCAATAAAAATTATAAAACAAATTTTCTTCATCAGTATAATTTCTGGATAAAAGATTCCTTTCCGCTTCACAACCTGCAAAGAGATACATGTTCGACCCAAATAGCTAGCTGGAGGACATTTAAAGTGAATTATTTCAAAACTGATGCAAATTGCTACGCCAGATGGAGCTACAAACCAAACAAATGAATGACGTCACAAGATGGCAACGCGTGAAGTAAACACACATACATAAACATCACAAGCATCAACATTATTTGTAATTCCGTCGCATATGGTGCTGGTTTATTTAAGGGGATGCACAACTGAAATTGCTATTTTCTAAACTATCCATTCAATTGGGCTGAAATTTTAATCACATGTCAGTCTTCTTTAGATATAATTGTTTTGTGAATTTCAATCCAAACTCTTAATTAGTTTTCAAGTTATTAATTTTCAAAATATAACACATGATGCATTTTCAAAAAACAAATCTTATGTTGCTTCTATGTCACGGAACTACAAATCTGTCATATAATCTTTTTTCTACCATTCTTAGTTTAAGAGAAAAAAAAGTTTTGTAGTTTTGTATTTGCATTTTTTCATTTTTTTTGTATACATTGTTATCTTCAAAAATTAGTAGCGCAAAAATTATTCATTACACAGAAAAATTATATGACAGTTTTATTTATCTGGGTTTTTGAAATAAGCATAAAAAATGTCAATATGAATGGATGAAAACTACATCATGTAGAATATTTTGAATATGCAGAAATGCTGGAAATAAGAAACGCCTTAAAATGAAGTTTTAAAAATATAAACAGCTAGCAACCAAATGTGCAAGGGTATTTAAAAAGTCTCGTAACGATCCTGAAGTGTTCACTAGGTCAAAAATAAAAGTGGATAGTTGTGCATTCCCGTAACTAATTCAACGATTTCTCTTTCCCCTATTCTAATTTATTGAACTACAAACAAGTACATCAAATTATCACTCATCAAAAGAAGAAAAAAACATGAAACTGTTGTACTTCAAGACATTAAGCATCTCCACATTTTTAAAAGTAAGTCTGTTTCTATTAGGAGATAGAATGTCTTTGTAGATGCTAAAGCTTCTTTCAACATCCACAAAAACCAGTGGGGCAACTCTACAGATGTGGCAAATTTCTCAATGTCTGGATTCTTCTGAAGACTAGATTCAAGTTTGTCTTTGCCAAAGCTATCTAACTGCTCCCTCACGGAAATAAAAATATCCGATTGTTTTTCTGTTTCCAGAACTTGTTTTTCCAATCGTTTAATAGTGAAGGCCGGTACTTGTAACTATGGACACAATATAATTCTGTCTTTTCTCCAGTAACAGAAGTTGCTGTGCCTTGGAAATTGCACCTGCTTCGGATGGATCCAAAGAAAGCACAAACTCTTTAATTTTGTCAAAATTCTCACACAACATAGCAGCACACTCAATCCAAGATCCCCAGCGAATAATGACAGGGAAATTTGGAAGGATCAGGCCAGTGATTTCCCTGTAGTAAACAACATGGCTCGGAGCTTTCAGTAGAATCTTTTTCGGGGCAGAGATGAGTTGATTTGAGATGTCATATTCATTCCTTATGGATTCACAAACCCTGTGAAGGGCATGAGCCAAACATGTCACATGCTTCAAGTTAGGAACAAAGGTTTCAATTGGTTAACTGCTGAAACCATGTATGGAGCCTGGTCTGTAACCACAAGAAAAAGTTTTTCAAACTCGATACCAGTACGCCAGAGTTTTTGACAGAAGTCCATAATGGATTGCATTACTATACTGGCATTGGCTTTCTGCAGTTCATACATTTTTAACAACATGGGCTTAACTTTCTCCCCTGCTAAGGGAAAAACTAAAATGTTCAAAACATATCGTTCCATTGGGTCTATGGTTTCATCCACAATGATTCCCACATTGCAATCAGACACTTTCTGCTTGATTCTTTCTATGGTTTCTTGGTAAACAGGCTCCATGTAGTTTTTTCTTAAAGTACTCTCATCGGGCATTGACATCTTTGTGTATTTTTCAAGAAAAATAGGCTGGATGGTTCACCTTATTGAGTGGAATTCCTGCTTGTGTAAGAGCTGCACACAAATCAATGTTTAATTCCTTCAAATTTGGGGTTTTTGAAGAAATCTGTTGAAACGCATTTCGTAATAGAGGTTGCCGTGATTTGTTTGCTTGAAGAGTCTTGTTCATTTGATGCTTAGAGCTGGAAATGTGTTGTTTAATGCAATCTCGCTGGTGTTTTTCATCTAAAAAAATTCCTGAATCACAAATAGTACATGCATAACAGTTCCATCAGTGTCTATGAAATCTTGTTTGAATTCCTCAGCCTGAACAATAAATCGAGCACTGGACACCTTTGGCATGGTAAAATCTAGTACTAGTACACTAGTTTGGTAATGTAACATAGAGCTAACACTAGTTCACTTGCTAACACAATGTGACTGTCATACAACTCACTCTTGCACTCATTCGATGTCCACATTCTCTTATAACATCGCGACAATTACCAGAATGTTCTCATTCATGCTGGAACTTTAATCTCAGCGATTTCTAGTAGTTTCGAGTAGAACCCAGTCTTAATAATGCGCGGAACTTCTTGGATGAAGTTACTGTCGTCTCTGCGTGCCCAGCCTTCGCCTCCACGTAAACAGATGAGATCTCTTACAGTAACAAACTCACATTCACGAACACAGGCTACTGATTCTGGTGGGATAGAATCACTCATTGTCAATTGCATTATTGCGGGCTACTTTATAGTGGTAAAGTGAGAGCAAGAGGTTTTCATCGAACATACAATTATTTTCCATTGTTGCAGGTGTGCTTTCAATTCCCGTGCAGCATTTACTGAAAGAGGTAGGCTTACTATTCGCACGTACACAGCAAGCTGAGGAGACGTTAATTGAAAGTTAAAGAATAAATTGGAATGAAACTTAAAATAAAAAAGGGAGAAAAAGGGGATTGTGGTCATGGTTGGGCGAAAATGGGATAAAGAGGTAAAGGTCCCAAAAAAGGGAAAAAGGTGAGGAAAAATGCCTCTTTTTGCAACTAGAAACAAATTTCACACTGTGATATCTTTCCGCACAGCTTTAACTTACCCTAAGAAAAAAGGTGTGCATCTAAAAATCCTAACCCTGCTAATAAGGTTATGAACTTTAAAATGCCATCAGTTGACGATATAGATTCAAACCAAATGATCAGATAGTAGCACAATCATCTCAACAGTAAGTGGCTTCCTCTCTGAGTATCCATCAGTTGAAAAATTGCTGATGATATGGATGAAGGTCCTTGAAACATGTCCAAGGTTTAAATCTAAGTGTCTAATTTTGACATAGTAATATTCTATTTTAGTACTACCTTGCTTATTATTGAGTTTTGTAAAAAGGTATTACACAACAAAAGTTTATAAGTACGAAGTTTCTGACAGGTTACTATTTACAAGTTTTGAGAGTAGAATTTTTAAGATATTACACCAATTTTTTGTTACCATTTATTTGTATATGTGGTGGCGGTGGTAATAATAATAATTTAATACCTCTCAAATTTCTCACATAAAGCCTGCTTAGTTCCTGATGCTTTTTCTTCTTGTTGAGTAGCACCCTGTGTGACACAATTTGGAGGTGGGGATTTAACTGTGGCACCTCCACTTCCTGGAGCACCTGCAGTGGCTCTGAAAATTGAATACAGTTTACAGGGATTTTTCTTCCAGCAAGATAATAAGATTTTCAAAGCTTGAGCAGAGAAATTAAAGACTACTAACCTGCAGAGTGGAGCAGTTTTATTCACTATGTCTTGTTTTTGCATCTCTTTTGCCAATGCTAGGGATGCACTCAATGGAGATGTCAGAGGTGTATAAGCCACTGCAAAAACACAGTAACAAAATGTATGTAGTCTCATTTCATTGTTTATATTACTGAAAGCGCTTTCCATTTCATTTATTTACCTGCCAATTAAAATTACATTAATCATGGCATTATCACTTTATGTATAAAAGGTACAGTAAAAAAGAAGCTACATAAGTATAATACCTAAGTCCTACTTATTAATTCCTACTTTTACAAATTATAACAAAGAAAATGTATGTACAGAGCAGTTCCTTAAGCTAATGTATTTTGAGTTTTGTCAAATATAACAATTTAAAAATCTGATGTGTTACACTCACATGACTTTCTCTACTCTTCTATAAACTATTTTTACAAATGCTTATTCTCCATATGCTTCATGTTAATCGAGATATCGAGATGTTAATCTTATTGCTAATTTTCTTGTAGATGCAAGGGCAATTCCTAGGCTTTAAGCGATATTCAAATATTTTAAGAAGTGGTTGCCATGTGGAGTATTCCATTCTCTTTGCATTACCAGGACAAAAAAAAATGAATAATGAATTTGAGAAAAAGTATAAATATTGGAAAATTTAAAGGAATAACAAGCAATATCTCGAAAATGGTTCACCCAACAAATAAAATGTATATGACATAAATTGTGTATTTTAATGCGATCTACATTTTTTGTGTAGTAAAATTTTGTCTATCTCTTATGGTTTACCAGTTATTCATATGCAAAAGTCGTTCACAATGAAGAATACTTTTGGAGACATTCCTAGAAAATTCGAGATATACATTTCATTTGTCATAAAAATATCTTAAACATATGATATTTTAATCAAAATCGTTAAGAGCCATTTTTGAGAAAATTTAAATTTTCGAAAAATGTTCCATGTAAAGGGTAATCTGGTGTGGGGGGGATTTTCTTGAAAACCTTCGTGTCGCATCTCTGGAAGATACTGAACTTAAATACCAAGTTTGGTGTTTATCCGACTGTTCGTTTCTGAGTTATGCTTTTCACAGACACACACAGGGACATTTTTCCAAAAATGTTTTTTTTTAATCAGGGGTTCTCAAAACATGTATTTCCACTGAAATCTCAATATCGAATTTTTGGGTGGAATACAATACTTCCCCTACTTACTATACGTAGTAGAGAAAGTAAATATGTATAAAACACAAAATGAAACACTGCAATTAGCTGGAAGTTTTAAGCTACATAAAAAAGATATAATAGAAAGTTGGAAGAATTAGGAAGAGATATCAATACAAAAGCAGTATTTTTACTAAAAATCACAAAAATCTCTTAGTTTTCATCACAGCTTGGTGAAATTTGGCGACCATGTCATGAGAAGTTTTGATCCATGGATGACAGTACAATAGAACCCCACTAGTCCAACACCTATGGGACTGGGAGCATAGTTGGAATATGAAAAAAGTCGGATTATCAGACAAAGACTTTTATGTATGTAAAAATATGATAAAAAGACAATGTTTTACATAACTGAAAATGTTGTTCGCAATATTAAAGCAGTTCTCCATTGCTTCAAAAATCAACATTCAACACATTGGTCTCAACATGTTGGCAGTAAACGAGTGTCTTCACCGACCAAGAAGTCTTGCATAACACGTTGAATCACCATGTCTTGGCTAAACAAAATTGTTTTCCACCGGAAGTGGAAAACTGTTGAGTGCGATATGTATTCGGCTCACTTCAAGCAGACCTGACTAACTTCAGACATACATGACATTCTTCTGGCCCATGCATATTAGTCATTGCTTACTAGCAAGAAAAATGGAGTGGACGAAAGAAAAGACAATATAGTTAATTAAGGAGATTCAAGACTTGCAAGCGATTTGTAGGTTGAAGCAAAACTAAGGATGTGATGGTTGTGAAGAACACGAGATTCTCTGAAGGAAGTAGTCAGCAAATTACTACCACAATGTTTCCATCTCACATTTATGCAAAAACATGCTATCTCCTCCTTTCCCAGAATTTGACTCTAGCATAAGGCACTGCTTCTGAGTTAGGTAGCAGAGAAATGATATATTACCTTTGTTAGGGTGACCATCTATGTAGGTGAAGAATGAGGGACAAGAGTGACAAAAAATTTGGTTTATTGCAAAATTTTGAGATACAGTACAGTGTGAACTTGAATTATAATTCTAATGTCTTTCTTTGCTTACATACATATAAATTCCTTCATTACCTATGTCTAATTTTACATTTAATTTTTTTTTCTCTACTGCTTATCTATAAGAAGAAGAGGAAGCATTGTAGTGCACCCAAAAATCTGACTTGAGATTTCACCAGACATACAGTTTTGGGACTGTCTGAATCCAAAAAAAACATTTTTAGAAAAAGATCTCTATGTGAGTGTCTGTGAACAGTGTAACTCAAAAATGTAAAGTAAGTTATAACAAATTTGGTATTTAAGTTCAACATATTCCAAAAACATGACAAAAAGGTTTTCAAAAAAATCCCCCAACCCACATTTTTGTCCTTTACATGGAAAACGTGTCCTTATTTTTATTTTCTCAAATATGGTTCTAACAATTGTTTATGATATTTGCATGCCAAATAAAATGTATATCTTGCATTTTCTGCAACTAGCCTGTGAAGTCCTCTTCATTCTGGATGACTTAATTTTTAAATTGTAAGCGACAGACAAAAGTTATTAGACAAAAAATGAGGTCCAGTTTAAGCCTACAATTTATGTCAAATAAATTTGTTTGTGACATTAACCATTTCTGAGACATTCTCTGTTACCGGTATGGATTTTGAAAGTTGCAGTTTTTTCAAGTGGGTTGCTGTTCGTTTTTTCTTATGTTCATGAAAAGAGCATGGAATTTCAATGCCATCCACAGTGATCTACTTTTTAAAAATCTGACCATTGCTTTACACTACTATACTCTTCTTGTACAAACAATGAAATATGTAAATGTGTAATGAAAGTTTATCTCAATTAGCCAGAAGTAGACAGCAGAATAAGCTTTCATAAGAAGAGTAAGTGGAGAAAATCATGTAAATGTAACACAGAATGTTTTTAAAAGCATTAAAGAGAACATTTTCAATAGCAAAGATCCCAAAAGAATGAATTGTATTTGAATGAATGAATTGAATTTAATGTACAATTTTGTTTACAATATATACAATGTGTATTAATACATCACTGTACCCCTACATCTTATGTACAATTTGTCTGGTGCTTGTTTTCTTATTGAGCCACTCAGATTGCTTGGCTCCCAGACCTTATCGCTGACTGAGCGGCCCTTGCCTCTCTTACTTTACTAGACCATTTTTTCTTTACCTTCCTTAAAACTTCTCCCATGCCCCTGATTTTCTTTTCTTCTTTCCCTGTCAACATCTTTATAGCTACTATTTTTCTATCCATATTTTCCAATTTCCTCTCTCACACTTTTTCCCTCCAGCTCCTTATTTCCTTACATTCTGTCATATAGTGTTCTGTGCTTTCTCTTCCTCCACACAACTCGCATATGTTGTGTCTCTCATCCCTCTTAAATACATTGATACCATTCTCATCCATGCTAAACCTTCCCTTTCTTGTCTATTACAGCAATCAATGTACCTCTCTCTTCCCCACTCCTTCTTTATCAATTTATAAAAGCTTAATGATTTTTTATCTTCAAGGCTTCCTCATATCTCTTGTCGTTCTATATCTTCCACTCTGTTTCTTACTACTTTCCAAAATCTGTTTGTATTTCTTTCCTCCAACCCCCATATATCCCCCATTCCAATTGACTCCATTATTTTTTTCAATTTCTTTCCACCAGCTGTTTTTGTTTCTTAGAACCTTTGCTGAGTCAGGCATATCTTTAAGATTTCACCTTCCTCCATTTTCATGCATCTAAACCAAAATTTTAAAATTGATCACAAAAGAAATAAATCAGTTATATTCCTATTATCATTATGTACAATTAATGAAATTAATTATAATTTTTACAGCCTGCCTGACTAGGGAATGTGAAATAGAGCCAGCTGAAAAACTCAATGGCATAGCTATTACAGTTACAGGCCTGCTAAAATTTTTCTTGCATAGTAATTCATTACTGAATGCGCTAGATGTTCTCGGGCTTCAAGGCAGGTGAATTGTTGGTGTATCACCAACAATTCGGGAGCACTCATCTTTCCCATCATCACCAAAAATTCATCTGGCTTGAAGCCCAAGAACATCTAGAGTATATACGTTGGCAGGAAAGCTCCAGATCTTATTACTGAAAGTTTTTCAAAAGACAAAACTAACATTACTTGGCCTAATATTTTATTTCAGAAGCACACGATGCAACTTGTTTCTGCTAAAATGTATGTTTCTTGTTTTTTGTACACGTCAAAATGTCTTCATTTTGGTAGTTCCTGATTTCATTCTTTTCTTCTAACCAACAGAGCTAACATGCACCACCATAATCACTTTCTGTATCCATTTTATTACAATTACAATTTGCCACAGAAAGCACCTTCTTCAATGAAGGAAATAAGAGCCATGAGAGGTGCATAAGTGATAATTCAAGTCAAACAACCTGTTAACACTAGGTGTTCTACATGTATGTTATAAATGTGATTACAGCTAGGACAACACAACATAATCAAATCACCAAAAAATGAATGTACCAAAACTAAGCAGAAAAAAACACGTTTGCAGAATAAATTATGCTCCGCATGAAACAGTGTAAGCAGTCTTAAAATGAAAAAAGTCCTGAAAAATTTGGAACCCTAGCCTTCGCATTAAAGTAAAAAAAAAAATATTTTTCAAAGTGACATGCATTTAAAAACAATGTGCAATGTACGCATTTAAAATTAAGAATACAATACAAACAAAATCATTACAGGCATTTATTGCAGATGAAAGCTGTTGGGGTAGTACTAACCTAATCAGCTACCCTTGGTAGAAATCATCCCTGTAATTTACCTTCTTTGAAACTTTCTTCAGCAATGGAGACACCACTTTTAACAAAAGGATGTTCTAACAACTGTGGCCACGTCAGTCTCTTTGCGGGATCTTTCTGTAGCAAGCCCTAAATGACACAAATATGTATTAGTACTCATCATCCCTATGGTATTAAACTGCTATAGCAGCAATACAGAAATGTGACACATCACAGAAATAAAATAGCATTTAGAAATTTGTAGTATGCTCAAGAGAACTTGATTATTACTTAGGTTGTAAAATACAAAGAAAATATTGCACAATTATGAAATTGCTTATACATTGTATTGGGCACATTATTTTGCAGTATGTGAATCCACAGAATTCCTAAAGAATTTACAACAGAAATTTTAACAAATAAGCTATAAACAGTTTTGACTTTGGAATGAGTCACATTATCTTTGCATATACCTTTATTTAATAAGTTATCTTGATTATAAATATTTATTTGGTGCTAAGCTCATTACATAATGGAGTCTATGAGAACTGGCCCTGCCCACTTCATCCCGTAGGCCTCCAGTGCTCTCAAATTATTTTATACCTTTCTCTTCTCCATATAGTGTTTTCTGTACATCTCCAGTGCTACACTTTCTTCAGATTTATTTGCCATTGAATTGATACCATGCACACATAATTTTGGTATTTCAAAAGCTACTACCCTATAGAACTTGTCACCTTTCTCGTTAACCCACTTGGACTGTTCTGTTTTCACTGTAAAATTGTTCTCCTCTGCGCTGAACACTTCATCTACACTTATCTTTAATGCAATACTCAAAGCAAAATCTACACTATAAAACTAATGATTAAAATGAAGTGTTTAAAACAGTGGAGCATGTCAATTAGATGTTAAAACACTGGTCAGCAAATTAAAAACACTTGTTGCTCTTTTAAGTAAGTGGAGCAACAAGTGTTTTTAATTGGCTGACCAGTGTTTTAACAACTTAAAATCTACACTATTACCAAAAACATTGACACATTTATTTGAGTGCCTTCTTCCAGCTACATTTCAGCTACAGCTAAAATTTTAAAATTTGGATTTACAACCCCTACCCCTCCTGCTTTCCTATGTTGTGAACCTGCCCTGAATCTGTATTCCTTTAACTTCCTCTGACTTCCCATATATTTCTATTCTCATTTTGCCTCTGGATCAACTGCTCAATTTTGAATAAACTCTCTCAGGGTATTGAAATGACACTAGATGATCTCTTGGAGTCTTTGACCTCTCCTGTGTTTCCATGTGCCAGCTTTCCGTCCACTGGAATTCAACTCCTTGGTAACGTCATTAGTTCACCCGCTGATTGACCTTGGCAGCTCTCCCCTTCTCTCGCTGATGACACACCTTCGCTTGTCGGGTCTATTGCACCATTCCTTGAACTGTCTGCCCCTCTTTCCCATTGTGTTAGCCTTAAAACTTGGCGATTTATCTTACCCTCACTATTGTACCTTAGCTCCATCTCATTCTCAGCTACTGCTCTTCTGTCTATCTAAAGCTGGAAATTCCTTATGTATGCTTATCTTCCTTCTGCTCAGACTTTGACTTGTTGCACTAATTTATACTTTATTTTATGCTCCTCAAATGACAAATCCCTGTTAATGAATATTTGTGTTCCTTTTAGCATTTTGGTTCGGCTAAACACCTAATAGACTAACATCACTTAAGTTTACTCACTTAACATGTTTCGGGAAACGGTTGTTCCCATCCTCAGAAGTTAATTCGACTGGCCCGTGTTGTTGGTGTTTCCGTTTTTTGGACTGGATCCTGTGGTGGCATCTTGTGGTGGAGAAATGTACTTCCAGAGAGGATTTGGTGGCGGCAAATCAAAATTCATTCGATGTGTGTTGTGTTTTAGAATGGTGATCTTCTCCCATGCATCTAATTCGGCTGCAAATTTGGCTGGTTTGACTAATGTAATATTGGGTTTGATGTTGTGATTAGTGATCCAAAAATGGTGTGAAACTGCAGATTTGTCCATTTGTTTGTATTTAATACATCTCATGTGCTCCTTTATACACATACACATCACTGTTTCTAGCTTCTTTTCATTACAATATCAACGTGACCTAATAGACTGTTTGTGATGATTAATAAGTTATCAAAATGGAACATTTTCAAGGACATTCGACCTCATTGTCAGCAGTTGAATAACTAAAGCTTGTTCATGCTTTTTAAGACCAACATCAATACAGTGTATATTATTATTTTTCTTTAAGTTAAAAAGAAACAGCAACTGAATCATATGGTTTTGAGCTTGATATGTGTACAGAAATACTCTATCCTATACTCTGCAGAAGCAGTTGCTAAAATATATGCAGGAAACAGCAGCATTTGTATTGACTGTTGAAGGCTTTCTAAACATATAAATAATGGTAACAACTACAGTCAAGTTTAAGCTCATATTAATTTTGGATATTAATCTTGGGCTGCTACAGTATTTCATTGCTGCTATTAATGTTTGTATTAAGTTTTTTAGCAATGTACTTAAATCTAATTTTTCTGTTGAAAAGTCTGTTAAATAAAACTAAGGGCCGGTTTCACCAACCAATGTTAAAGACACTCTAACATCTTGTTTGTTAACAAGGTGTTCAAAGCTTAACATAAGGTTAAAACTTTTACATTTCATCAAACTTTTACAGCAAATTGTTAGCTAACATTTTGTTAACTTCAAAGCCAACTGCGAACGCTAGCTTTCGAGAAGGCAGTGGCCGAACTAAACTGCTTCTGAACATGCTCCGATGCACTTTTATCTACATATCACTGTGCCCTCTGCGTTAGCAGCAGACAACTATTTACATTCATGGATTGCCATGTGATGTTTTCAATTGTTTGAGGTTAGAATCACGATGTTAACTGAAATGTTTCACCGTTTGAAATGCATTAATTAACATCTGATTAATAAGCACTGATGTATTACCAAGTGCGAAAAAGCTGATGGTCTTACATTAAAGGATAGGATTGCAGCCTGGGACAAAATCCGCGAGTAATTTAATTGGAATGAATGCGTTTCTGTTAAGTCCAATAAGCAACTGCAGCAATTTTATGCTAACAAAGTGCAGCACCAGAAATGTTAGGTGCAAAGAGCGTTTAAAACTGGTGGTGGACACTGCATTGAAACTAATGGACGAAAATGTGTTATCGCTGATTAATCAAGCAGATCCCCCCCCCAAAAAAAACACTGTTTGCTTCTTGAAGAAATTGCTTTGGAAACCTTCCTGATAAACCCACAAATGGTAGCTTTGGAAATACCAACATCACCCATCAAGTAAATGAAAAATGTTAGTAGCATAAAATCTAAGTACCTAGTTAACCTTGTAGCATAGGAGAAAGAGGCATGCTTCTGTTGGTAGCATTCTAACCTCTCGTATTTCCCATAAAAACCATGCTCATGACCCTTTGGACAGTCTATATTGCTTTAAAAATTCCTCCTTTTGCAGGGTTTCAAATTCATTATGATGTACGACTACTCTTCTGTTAGGAATGGCATTAAAAAAATACCAATTGTAATAAACTCGCACCAACAGCTTGGTTTGCGGCAGCCATTTTCGAACATCTAACATTTGTTAAATGCCTTAACACAGGAGTACGGAGATGTTAACTTAATACCGACTTTAACACATTGTTAAAGTTAACATTGTTTGATGAAACAGAATTTGTGTTCATTTCAGTGTTAAATCAGTTTAACATTGTGTTAAAATTTACCATTCTGTTGTTGAAACCAGCCCTAAGTATGATAATTTTGACACAGAGCAACAAAGTTTTTAATGCGCTCATTTTAAAGAAAATATCATAGATAAAGATGGTGATGTTACATGGGATTCTGAACTTGCACAATTACCGAAGTTCTCTTACACGTATGCCTCAAGTTCTGGGTTTAAAGCAGAAACAATTAAGTTAAATTTCTACAGATCTATGAAAAATTTACTCGTAAGAGCGCATGAAAGACTATTTCATTTGTCCTTAGAATTCCCTAATGCAATGCTGTGGAAACATGATTGGGTACTGCTTTCATTAACTATAATACCAAGCAATAATGTAAACTCACTTAGTTATTTGATTGACACAACTTTGAACAGTATTAAATGGATGAACATAGTTGAAAACTATGTAATAAAAAATTAACAATATAAGATACAATAGTGATGGTCAAACACATCAGCGTATATGTTGTATTGAATTTGTAACATCTGTGTACTGACAAAGGAAGTAGCCCTAAAGCATTTCTTCTTCATTCTGAATTTGATAAACCTGATGGCTAACAGGAGGAAGCCAAAAATCAAAATGTGCACATAAAAAGCTTATGCTCAATTCAACTTGCTAAAAATCCTTAGCCTTCCTTTAATTTGCAGACTAGTTTCTTCAAAATCCATCTACTACACAATGCATACAGAATGGCGTCATACAGCACAAGCAGTGCAAAATTCTGAAGCACCACAAACACTCAGGGTACAGAGAATCAAGGCAAGGCAAGGCATGGCAAGGCAACCAAAAACACTTGGTGCTCAACTCTAACAGCCTCGAATGTTAACAATGGTGTGCTAGCAGAATATGCTATGAACACTAGCAATAACCTTATGTTACATATGTTTTTGGCCCACTATGTAACTTGCAAACATCCATTGACTGAAGTTGAAACTGACTAGATTGTAATATGTTAATGTTACCATTCTTGTCTCAATACAATAGTGCTGTATTCTTAGGTAAATGCATTGTCTGTTTCATTGGGATGTCCCCAAAGTACCCTTCCATCACCACCCATTCAGCAGGCTTTTCTTTGCATTGTGTGAAAGGCAAGAAATAACATACAGTTTATGGATGAGCCTAGGCTCACAATAACCATGGAATGGAAAGCAAAACAACACGCAGCATTTTGGTTCACAATACATCGGGATGGTGGAAATGCATAGTGATTGACAACAAAATGGAAAATAAATTTTGCACACTGGGATCATTCACTTGTAACTGACCAGACTTTTTTTCACCTGCTTCCTATTCAGCCAGCATAAAAATCTGATAAGAATAAATATTTTCTAAACGAAGAGCCGGGTAAATTGCCTTACCTCTGCCCGCATTAGCGATTGAAGTGGTCTTACGCTTGCTCTAATGTAATGCTGCCAACATATGAATAATGTCACTGAAGGCGGTAAGATACTCAGCCTTAAGGCGTAGCCGAGAGATTGAGGGCCCTTAGCCTCAAAGCGTAGCCGAGGGATGTTTTTTAGAAGGAGAGGAGTGTAGCAAGTTGCGGGCGATAGGCCACAACTGTGAAGCAATGCCACGGTGTAGCCAAGAGATCTGCGCATCTAAAACTCGAATGATTCACGTTCACAGAAACAACAGCACATCGCATATTTAGTGCATTTCACTTTTTATTTACGTTGGCAGTACCCACTTTGCATGTGATTTATCAGAAAAATGGCTACGTTTGTTGTGTTCCTCACGTGATTTGGCTATGTAAGTAAAACACGTGAAACAGGTGGGCACCAGATGTAGAAGAGACCACATCATGTTCTAAACTCACTCCTAAGGTAATTTATTTCATTATTTCTCACTTCCTTATACCTAATATAGGTGGGCAGAGATATGACAATTTTGCTGAAGAGCCATTACTATCTTTGATTCTTCTAGTGAAAGCATTTTATCAAGAGACATTTGTTCATTAAAGCTGACTAATTTTGAAGATTTAGAAGCTAGTAACAGTGATGTGTCATAATTTAAAATAAAGAGAGTTGAAGGTTGTTACACTACATCACTAAAATATTCTTACTTGAATGCGTTTTGGGAGACTCATGAGTTGAGGACATGCTAACGATGGGAGCAAACCGTCTCCCGAAACGCGTTCAAGTAAGAATATTTTAGTGATGTAGTGTAACAACCTTCAGCTCTCTTTATTTTAAATCATTAAAGTTGTTCTTCAGTGCTCAATGAATCTGAGGGAGCGAGGACAGACATTTGTCAAAACTCCTTCCAGTTTGATTTTTCCAGCTGCGAATTGAGAGCTGTTTTAGGTCACAGCTGCCTGAATAATTTCTACAGTGAACATTCATGTTGCAACCCATGTATTTTGTCATTCTTGTTTTGGTTACCATTCTCTGTTACTGTGGACCAGGCATTATAGACTAAGGGGATGCTATGTCCCTGACCGAAATGTGGAGTGCTGAAGAGATGGCCAGTAATAAATAATTCACTCTAACTGATCTTAAAACCTTTTCATATGTTCTGCGTATTCCATTTTGAAACAAAAAGATAACATATTCAAACCCGGACATGAAAAGAAATTTCCATCCTTGAGCAATAAGTGCTGTTTTTCTGCAAGCAAGTTTTGCATTTAAAATTGTGGTTTAGGGAAAACCACTATCAAACTTTGTCTTACAAATCCATTCTGAAAGTCTAGAAGGGCACTTGTTTCATGGTCAGAGATTTTGTAAACATGGGCCTGATCTACGTGCTATATTTGGGTAAAGCCTGGAAAGCAGTGAACAGCATTCTAATTGATCAGTTGAATTCTGCTCATTACTTACTTATTTGAAGTCTGTGTTTTGGTCTGCAGTGCATGAAAATTATTACTGTACCTGTATAAATGACTGGCATGGTGCAGAAAGAAAATCAGGCCATTTTATTTCCTCATGTCGAATGAGCTGCACCAGGTGCAAGATTGAAGTGGTTGAAAAGGGTGGTACTCCTACCAATAGCTCGTATACAATACAACCCAGGGACCTGTGAAGCATTATCTCATTTAAGCAAGCAGTTTATCAGGATGATGAAATGTATACTCAGTGACTAGTATGAAAAACAAATTATCATTAACGTATAATATTATACTTTGAAGCATATTTGTCAATATTTAAAACCTGAGCAAAAGCTTATGCTCAAATGTTCAGAACCTTCAAATAAGCATGTGCTTCACTCTTGCACTTCAAAGGTTAGGAGTTTTGAGTGAAAAATCAACACACACACACGCACATATACATATTTTTTCTAAAAATACTTTTAAAAATACCTACTAAGTACACAGTAGAGAAAGAAAACAAATACCACCTCTCCTGATTTGAAGTTTTTGTCTACATGTTCAACAATGGGAGCCCAAGCAAGCAGAATCTAAATCCAAGAGCATTAGTTTTAAATAAGATTATTCACAAAAACATAGCTCCAATCTCTGATCTTGATCAAGTGCTTGTATTATTAATGTTTATACTTTAAAGTGTATCCTGCATTTTAATCATACCAGCCAATACCTCCAGAGAGGAGAAGACAATGCTATGATTTTCAATTGTATAAAGTTGCTTTGTTTGTTTGTTTCTTTTTTTTTTTTTTTGTTTTGTTCTTTTTGGACCTACTAAATAATTGGTTACAACAGTATTTTTGTGAACCATTGTTAAAGTCCAATGTATTGATGCTTTGAAGTTCATTTCCAAACAAGCAAACTGATTAGAATTGGGCTTCCATTTTCATGCTATCCTTATAGAAAGATATAGTAAAGCTTAATGTTTTAAGGATCTTAAAAAAAGTATCAAAGATGCATAACTGAAAAATAACACATGTCTATAAAATAAATAATACAGGACTAATGCATTAGACATTATATTTTACCATTCAGAAACATATAAACATATAGAATACATTAATTAATTTTGAAGATTGAGAAGCTAGTAACAGTGATGTGTCATAATTAAATATAATTAAGTTAAATTTAAAAATATTTTAAATTATAGAATACAGTATTTACATTTCTTTACATCCAACGTGGAAAATGTGATTACTTTACAAAAACAATCTGTTGTCCTTGATTGCTTTTTCTTACTCTCTGCTACAACATATTGTGTCCTCAAATCTTGATAACTCAGTAATAATTTCCTCCATAACATTATGATGCATCACAAAGCATTTGACTGTCTCTACTATCCATTCCAAACCAGAGTTCCCTCTGATGTAAACAGAAGCACGTGCTTCTGCTTGTCACGAACCCAAGAATATACTCTTACGCCAACGTAAATAGTTACTTAATAATGTATTGTATTATGAAATATTAGAGCAGGAAAGATACAGAACTGCACATTTTATTGCGGTTATCATAATAAATCATTGTTAAAGGTAATGGATGTATACTAGCTGTTAAGAGATTACAAAATATTATTTTCGTCTGCTTTTGCGCTAACGCCGAGAGCATCTTGCTTGTTAATACCAACCGTAATGCATGACTGCCACTCTCTTACATATATAAGAAATGCAGCAATGAAGTCCCAGAGGTGCTATCTGAGTACCGAATAAACACTTTGCGTAACACAGGATATATGATAAGCGAAGTCATTCATAATACACTAACACACATATGCTCAACTCAGGTTGTGGCTCAGGTCAAATCTTGTGATTTAGTCAGTTGGTATTTGAGTTCACATGGGAGAGGAAGGTGCGTGTAGTGCGAATAAACTGTTCAAACACAGAAGTGGGAAACAGTTAAAAAGTGGCTAAAAACAAACAATACTTCATACATTCAACTCACTATTACAAAAATACCCGACACTTGCATTATTGCATATTACGATACTAATATTGGATTTTACAGGCGTTTCAGTGAGAAGTGTAACCAAAGCGGGCAGGCAATATAAACAGATATAATACAACATAGAACTTGTGGGAACTTGTTTTAAGTGCGACAGTGCTGTGGAATTGTGGATAAGCTTGTCATTATTTTGGAGAGTAGTACTGATACTGATATGGCAGCTGAGTCATCTTTGGAGGATTTGGATTTGGGTGTTGCACTTTTGCCCGAGGATTGTGATCAACGTAAGTAAAATGTTCATTGCCGCATACTTAAAAAATTGATTGTTACCTCAGGTTGCATTTTGAACTCATTGATTCTCATGCAGGGCGCCTTTTTATAGATTAAATAGTGTTCAACAAGCACGTGGGAGGGGAACAAGTAGCCATTATGGGCGGGAATTGCGAACTACTTTCGCGCGGATAATACAGAGAGTTTGTTTTCAGTGAAAGGCACTCTGGTTTGGAATGGACAGTAGGTTATGCAACCAACCAGTCATCATCAGTGTCATCATCTTCCTTACTCAATGTCTAAAAATTTCCAGAATAGTTATGACTTCCACTGTGATTACATTCTTATAACATCAATGTAATCATCAAGCGATGGCTGAATTTCTAGCTTGTCCCATTTATCACCAACAGGAATATTATGATCATCTTTATTGATACAATCATCGCATTCTCTGTGGAAACAGTTGCGGATAGTCATTTGTGAAACTCTACCATGAAGCTGTAATGGAATGCATGGCCTATTAGAAGACAGCAATGTGTTATGATGTTAGATAAAAAGCTATTTTTATGTTTACTTGTATAAAGCCCTGAATTTTAATGTTTCTATTTTATTTATTTTATGCCGCTTTAACTACATAGTCATATTGCAAATTTTTAATGTTTATTTGCTAAATCAGCTGAAAATAAATAAACCATGTGTCAGTTATTACTAAAGCATACAAACAAATTGGTAGAAAACTGTGAAATAACAAGCAAATATCCATTCCCTTTTGAATTTTAAATGTAATATTATTACTTTTCCTTTGTAAAACTTCATTTATAGTACATTTGTAGAAATGTGGAAATGCAACAATTAATATTTGTGATCGCTTTCAGTTAAATGTCTGAAAATACAATGATTAACAAATGAACACCTTTCATTATTACTGCATATTTTTAGCACCAATAATGTATGTAATTATTTAAGTTACTGAAAAACAAACATTTCTACCTGTAATATTTTTACATGTAGATATTCCAATTCATTATAGTATGTATAAACACAAAGATGCTTAATGAACAGTGAGCTTTTACATATGTTTTGCGTGGATTTGTCTTGGCCTGAGTTCAAGGTCATAGCTGCTATCGAAAGTTGTGACTCTGCCCTCTGATGCTAAGGTACGGTTTCCAAGAAAAGTACAGCCGGTATCAAACATTTGTGTGACATGCATTTTTGTGACATCGCTCCATATATAATTGGAATGCATAAATGGTGCTTCTATGCTACATGTCTTTAAAATACAATTGCATAAGTGTAAAATACAAATGAATTTAAAACATATATTGAAACAAATTAACTTTGAAAGCATAGGAGTTTAGTTGGCACCTCAGAAAAAACAAAGAAACAAATATGTGTAAAAAATACAAGTGCAAAAACATATAAAAGAAGTTTTATTGTAGTAAGGTTACTTTAATGGCAATGATTGCAATTATGGAACAATGACACTCTTAATCTAATGGTTAATTACAAGAAAAAATTATTTGCATCAAAATTTAATGATTGCAATTAAAAACTATCATAAGAGTAATTATTACATCTATTCGATTATCTTTACTCAGTTATGTATGCGCCATCACTGAAGTTCCTACTAAGAGACTTGCAGACTTTGCAAAGAAGGCAATGATCTTGGGGAATTAAATGAAGAGAAGGTTGCAGTGCACAGGGCATTTATTGTCCTCCCTTCCTTTAAAATAAATAATAAGCCATCACTGATATTCCACAAAGTTACCATGGAAACAAATATATCATTACATTATTGCATATAGAGAGAAGATTATTAAGAATATTAGAACAATTATTAACAATAAGTAGCAAACAAAGCTAGAACAGTGAAGTATATACTACAAACACAATATTATCCATATAAATTGTTAACTATTACTTCACTTATCTTTTTAATTCGACTTAAAGCAGGATGTGTTTTGTGATCATTGATCACATTTTCAGCTCCAATCACTTTTCACAATCTGTTGAGGTGACGGCATTAAGGCTACTGACACTAGTTGATTGATTATTTGTGATAGGTTTTACTTTTGGCAGCTGGCATTAATACCACAATCCATCACACAGCAGCAGTAGCCTAAAATAAACTCAACAGATTGTAAACGGATGTGGAAACAGCTGAAGGTGCAACTGATGGCTCATTAAATGTGTTTTATTTTTAAGTTTAATTTCAAATATAAGAATGCAATGCTTATTAACTTACAAACGGATTACATACTTACTGGAACAATTTACTAAACCAACTCTTATTACTGACATTAAAACCAGTTTCAATTCTTAAGGACAGGATGACAAGAAGCGGTCATCTTCAGAATATTATGTATGACATGATAATACAGCGTTAGTCAAAAAGAAGGAATAGATTTCACAAATTTATTTCTAAATGAACAACAATAGATGGCGACACATGCAATACATCACTGAATAAAGAAACATTCAAAGTTTTATTTTATGTGTTCAAAATGAGCACCATTTGTTATGCGAGGACGACCAGTTGTTTTTCCGTTTGCATATGCAACTATCTTCCACGAATTTATTGTATCAATTGTAAATTTTTTATGATAAGGTGGATTGTTGTTGAACTTACAACAAAATGCATACTGCAATGAAACAATGGATTCCTTCTTTGCATAATACAGCACACAAAACAACTTTTTCTGTGGCGTCGCCATTCTCTGGTAAACAAACACACTGCTGTGCGCACTGAACAGAACTAATAGGTGGGGCTTAAAACTTTGAACTTTCCTCTATTCAATTATGTGTTGTATGTGTTGCTATCTATTGTCGTTCATTAGAAATAAATATGTAAAGTCTGTTCCTTCTTTTTGAATAATCTGTATTATGGAAACTATGTTTTGTTAGAAAGAAAATCAATACCAACAGCAAATGAACTAATTTACATTAACAAAATGATATCATAAGCATAAACAGAAGGTAATGCTTCAAACTCATTCAGTATAAAATCATTTTACAATTCTACTGATCATAAATATCAGCAATTTATATTTATAATGTAATTCAATTACTGCACTTGAACATAGCATAAATTTTATACACCAAGTATAACTTACATAAGCAATGAAGTATAACATTTAAAACTAATTTCTCAACACCATATAACTTAGGGTAAATTGCTCTTACGGGGTCCCTGGCAGCGATGGAAGTGATGTCTTATATGTCCTACAGATGTCACTCTGTGTTGTTCTCTAGCTCTAACGAAATGCTGGCAACATATAAATAACTAATGCCGCCAAAGCTGGTAAGATACTCAGCTGAAGGTGTAGCCGAGGGATTGAGGGCCCTCAGCCTCAAAGCGTAGCTGAGGGATGCTTTTAGAAGGAGAGGAGTGTAGCAATTGCGGCCAAAGGCTGGAACTGCGAAGCAACGACAGGGCGTAGCCGAGGGATCTGCACGTCTAAACTCGAATGATTCACAATTGC
Source organism: Deroplatys truncata (assembly GCA_030765065.1). Lineage (NCBI taxonomy): Eukaryota > Metazoa > Arthropoda > Insecta > Mantodea > Mantidae > Deroplatys > Deroplatys truncata. Next base: position 118,101,418 of record CM060980.1, read on the forward strand.
AGGAATTCCTTATTTCGCATATTTTACTTCTTATTTAGGTTGGCACTTCCCATTCAGCATCTGTTTTAGCAGGAAGATGGCTACGTTTGTTGTGTTTATATCGCAATTTTCCTATAAAAGTAAAACACCTGAAAAGGGCAGGCAGGCAGGTGGGCACCAGGTATTGGCGAGATCACATCTACTTATTTCCTCACTCTTAAGGTAATTTATTCCATTCCTTCTTGCTTTTTTCAGCGTTTTCAATGGGGATCCCATAAGAGCAAAATAGCCTTATTCTAAGCTATTACTTTTGAATATGCCCTTACCACAGATCTGCATTGTGATCATAAGGATATTCTTCTATGAGTTCTGGAGCCATGTACAGTGGTGTACCTTTAATAGAAGTCAGTACATGAGTCCCTGTGCTCATGCAGCGTGCAAAGCCAAAATCGCACAGTTTAATTGCTCCCTTTGCATCCATCAAAATATTCTGTGGTTTTAGGTCCCTGAAAATTCAAGTTTATAAGTTAGCTATGAACACATACTAATTACTTTCATGAATAATAATTGCCATAAAATGTATTATATGGATGTGCCAACTTCAGGGCATTATTACTATACTATATTATTATTACTATACTACCCTGGGTGAAGGTGGTAGGTTTTTTCTATTTTTCTTTTTCGAATAGTATTTAACATCTACTCTTACTACATATAGCATCACAGTGATATTGGTAATGGATGAAATGAAATGAGAAAGGAAATGTTCCAGGTCTAAGTTTTGAGTACCTCCCCTACATTTGCCAGTTATGAGGACTAGAGAAACCTGCAAAAAAAACCTCAGTGAGGATGTGAGTTGCAGAACTCCTGTTAACGAGTCTATATCCCAATTACTTAAATAATCCCATATTGGTAAGGTGTTGGTGAATTATATTTGCCTTTCTATACTTATTCTAAAATCAGTTTCTATGAGAAAGTGACACACAAGAAAAGTTTGGGAAATACTCTGTTGTTTTATTTTAGTTTTCTTTTCTTTCTAAGATTATGTAATATTGAGGCTACATTTATTGACCTGCTGTTTAGAGTTAACTGCCATCTCACACTCTTGTATGCCTTTCTTGTATATCTATGGCAAAATGTGTTGAAATTATTTCTAGCAAATATTTATCCTCATTAACAAGGAGTAGATAGAAAATTAACTTTTTATATGAATAATCTGTAGAATAGCTGTAATGCTAAATGATGTTAAATACAGAAAGTTGTATGATCACATCATGTCAATTAAAAAAAAAAGACCTTTTAGGTATCCCTGAAACAAATTAATGGCTTGTGGACTTTCTGGTGATACTCCCCCTCTCCTGCTCTTAAGATGTATATAAGATGACACCCACTCTGTTATCACTCTTGACACATTTCATTTCCTCTTGTTCAGGCCTGAAATGACTGTTGATAGGAAATTGATGCTGCTAAATGCCCATTCTTCCACTACCCTTCAGATCCCTTTTTCCATGTAGATGGATTGTTACAAAAAAGTACATAAATTGATTTTGCTTTAATGACCTACAGTTGATAATTTGTGCTGTATGCAGATAATTTTACAACTTAGTTATAATTTAACTTTTATTGTTATATAAAACAATTGTTTGATTTTTTTACTTATTCATGCTGCATGTACAGTGATTAATCCAGATAATCAAGAGTTTGCTGTAAATGATGTCTGAGATATTTGGAATATGCTCCTGGGTTTTAAAAGGTTCAAAAGCACACAATTTAATTTTGTATGACAGTAATAGAAATACTACAACCATAATCTGTGTTCAGTCAGTTGTCCAATTAATTGTGCTTTAATCTCCAACAACATTATATAGGCAAACCAATGGAAACCCTAAAATTGCGATAAAATTAAATCATAGTAAATGGGTTACACTTTTGATTTCAATTATATGTAATGCAGGACCTAAAAGTTATGCAAATCTGATGAAGATGTATGTCTGTTTTTTAAGAAAAGAGTTTGGAGGAAAACCATTAGTATCTATAAGCTTTTCTCCAATGTTCAGATGCTAAAGATACCAATGCCTTTATTATTATCCCCTGCACTTAAATCCCATCATGAAATGACTGTACAATAGTAAGCATTTTTTATTTTGAAAGTGTATGTTCAGTGTAAAATGCAAGAGAAAAGCTGTTAATTTAAACTGCTTTAACTATGAGGTCATAATTCTTTCAATAAGGATTGTATGATCCTTTTTACATGTGGGTCTATTCCAGATAGATGGCCTTAGTTGCAAAGTTGCCTTTCTGCACCATCTACTTCACCAATTGTTTATAGGTGGCTGCAGTTGATTAGTTGCTTTCCTCTGCCATCTAGTTTATTACTAATTATTTAATTGGAATGCAGATTTTGGCACCATGATAAAACTGTTCAGTGCTTACACACACAGTGAATTGCCTGAGTAGTCAATTTCCTGTATAATCTGTTTGATGTATATTATCTTTCTTCTAAGGGTAATAGAAACTGGGTCATAGTAACTGAAGTGTTCAATCCAGTATTTGCCTGGTGATAGGGAATCCACAACTGACAGTGAGATTGGCCAGTACATAGAATTTGAATCAGTGACTTTTCAAAAGTGAGCTACATATGCTATCACTGGAGCCGTCTCACTTGATAGAAAAGCTAATGTTCACTCACCTATGAAGTATCCTATGGGAATGCAGGTAATACAAAGCTGATACAAGATCACATGCAATTGGCTTTACTACTTCTTCAGGCATGCAGCGTTCTTTTTCCAAAATCTGATGCAGAACTTTATTGGCAAATTCAGTCACTGCAACAATCTGAAACCATAAAAATATAAGTTTCTCTTGTCATTTTAATTAATGACATTAATTGTATTATTAGTGCACAATTATTACTTCTTGTATGAATGAATGAATGAATAAATAAATAAACTTTATTTATACATCTTTTACACATAATCCTTTTTACAATATTCCACTTGTAAAATAACTTAACCTATGTACAAATTTTCTTGCCAGCTATGTTCTACCTATACTGCTCATTTTGCCTGACAACCTGGCCTTATGGCTCAGCTGAGCAGTCCTTGCTACCCTTAATCACCTATGATCCATCCTCTCCCTCCTCCATTTGTCCTTCTACCTTTCTTATCTCTCTTACATATACACCTGGAACCGTGTGGAGACTTCGCTTGGAAAAGTACAATTGTGGACAACAACTGAACTGTGCCAGTCTATGCTATCAACAAACAAATCATAATCACTCGTGTTTGAGTGAATGCTGCCAACAATAACAAAAACTGTAAACGCATATGCCTGAGTCAAAAGAAATTCATTACAGTTGTGACTTTGGTAGAAGACTACTGTCTTCTGTAAAGTGCAGGTGCTAAAACACTTGAAATTAATAATGTGCCACTGCCGAAATGGAGGCGAGTTTTTAAAAGTGACCTACAAAAGGAATATCCATATATTAAAAAAAACAATTTCTGACTCAGATGTTCGATGCAATAAGTGTGCATCTATGAGTGTGGTTCAATATAAGCCATGGGGGGCAATTGGATATATCACAACATATAAATAGTAAAAAACATAAAAGAATGGTGCATACAAGTGCTTCTTTTAGGACTGTATTGACTAACATTTTTTAAAAGTCAAAGTTTTGGTGATAAAGGTATGAAATTAGCAGCTGTTGAAGGAGCATTCAGTTACCGTACTGTCTACCACAACCAATCTTCCAGTACTTCTAAACTTATCTAATCTGTGAGGAATGACTCCTGCATAATAATTCTACAGAATTGTTGGCTGGAGTGAATTCAGAGCTACTATATATGTAAGCTACACATTATTTATTTATTATTAGTTTCGAAACCTTCATATTTATTACGAAACAATTTTTACACATTCTCTTTTGTCCCTTGTTTCATTGAGAAAAATTGAAAATGTCCCGTTTTCTTGTTTCAAAAATAGGTCACCTTATTCATACTATTAGCAAGGTTTGGGGTTTTATTTACCTCATTATCAGTTTCAAAAGAATCCAACATCTGGATAATATTTGGATGATGAAGATGCTGCTGAATTTGGAATTCTTGCCTCAAACTTATTACTTCCTTTTCAGATCTTCCATGCTGAAATAAACACATTTTGAGTTGTTACCTGGCACTGTAAGAAGATTGCAATACACAAGTAAATACCAAATCTTCAAAGTAGTTCTCAACATAGTGCAAATTTCGTAGGATATAAAGTTTGCTGTAATTTGTTCCATTCATTAGGTTAGGTGGCACTAGCGCAATTAAGAAAAACATTACATTTTATCCCTAAAACGGTTTTACCTTAGATATCATTTTGAGCGCCACAATTTCATTCGAGGTTTTTACTTTTCCTTTGTACACACGACCGAAGGAGCCTTCTCCAACAAGGCATACGATTTCATATTTATCCATTTTTCGCAATTTTTAAACATTTGCAGGCGCTAATATTGGCATGAATCACTTTCTCCGTTTACTACAACAAAGGAAAAGTCTTGTCATGCCTTAGCTTGTTTTGCAGTAAGCTCATATTCATAACTCACACAGAACAGCAAACTAATACATGCCGGAGCAACCAATTATAGCATGCTTAACATGTGGTTTTCTATGTTTATTTTCCGACGAAACAATTGTGTTCTATCGTGGATGTATACAATGTCGCCAACCAAAAACCACAGAATCTCGCTACAGGTTGAACAAAATTCCACTATATAAATACTACTATAGTCATTGTGTAATAATATAATTTATAATACATTATAATTAATAATATACTGTAATACAATTTATAATATACTATAAGTCACGAAAAAATTATAGTTTCTCTGTTGGTAGTTTAGGCCTATTTTATTGACGGCAATTTATCTTTCGATTAAGCTAATAGATTGAAATGAATTTACTAATTATCTGAGAAATGTTTGTGCTGTCAGTAGCTTTTATATTTAGATTCATGTGTTTCAATGGATCACTCCTTTTTGCTCCCAAAACAGCATTACATGCTCTGCACTTTGTTTTTGCACTATCTTGTTTAGTTGGTTGTAACCATTTCGATTATCGGAAAACAAGTGTTTCTCACTTTCTTATTTTTCGACAATTCTACTCAGTATTCCCTTTTTTTCTTCTCTTAGACGTGGTGTCCTTTATCAACCATTATTAGTAATATTTAAAATGAGTACATTCATTTTATAGATATATAATAGTTGAAACGTTTTACACGTTTATTTTAGAAATAATGATAAATTAATTTTTTAAAATTGAATTTGACAAAAGTCACTACCTTTTCCTACTTTTTCGTCGTAATATCTCCCGAAGGTTCATATTCACTAGGCGTAGCGGAATTCCACTATGGTTTGCGAGACTATAGAGAGCACCTGCAAATACACAGTTGAGAGTTTCGCGCGCGATTTGAGCAGAGTGCGTTTGCTTACAATAAAATTAGTTACATTGTCATTACCAGGCAAAGGGGTCCACAGAGCAATCCTGTTATCCGACGGAGATAAGGTGAAGTCTACCTGTTTTGCTGTTCTGTGAGCATACCTACTGTGATGGATACACTCCTCTCTACCCCAACAGTCGGTTATGTTGCGAGTGTTCCATTTACTCGCTGCATACACACCAGTGGAGAACTGTGGCAAAGAAGAGCTTATACATCAAAATTAGCATAATTTGTGGCGGAATGTATCAGAAAACACTTCATCACAAATGGCGAAACCATCAAATGGAACATAGAACTCAAAAGAAGTTTAAAACATCATATTATGATTAAGATTAGATGACGGAGGGGACACCTAGCACTTCGGTCCGCAAGGGATCTTTTATGCATACACCCCTGGGAGAAACGGATGAGATGAAGAAACCGCAGAAGACGTATGGGCCGCAGGACCGGCCGGCGCAGAAGCTAGAGACGCGCAGAGTTCCATAAGAGGTACAAGGCTTGACCATTCGGCCGGAGAGCGCTCAGCGGCGGCCCCTCCTAAAGTTCTCTATATACAAGGTACAGCAATTGATTTATCTTGCAAATGCCGCCAATACGGCTTGCTGATTGGCGAATAGCTGATCACGTGGTATCCGCACGTCATCTGGGCTGTTTGTCTCAATTAAAACATAAGGAATCAGCTGTGTCGAAGTTGATTTATGAGTGAAAATGACAGAGTGCTGTGCTTTCGGGTGCACTATGAGAGCACAAAAGGATATTAAATTATATAGGTTACCGTCGAAACTTGGATGGAAAAGGTATTTGGTTGGCCAAAACCAGTAGAAAGCAATGGACTCCTGGAGAAGATGCAAGATTTTGTGAAGCAGTTACCTATTCCGTATTTATTTAATACTGGATTTTGCGAATGATCAAAACTTTATATTATGCACTTTCAATCGTTTTATGCTTCTGGAGTGGAAAATTTCAAGTTTCTGTGTATTATAAACAGCAATGTGCTTATAACATAATATTTTTCTTTTTCTGATTCGTCTTCTATCAGTTTTGTTTCAAGTATTTTACTGAAAATGCAACCAGTTTTGTAGTTTATTTATTTCATGATTATTAGTATAAACAATAGTGGCACAGGTTTGTTTATACAATTTATCTGTGCTAACATTGACTATGTTCACATTTTCACTGTAGTCACAACTTGAAAACTATGAATACATTCCATATATATAGTGCTAAAATGACATTTTCTACCTTACTTATCAAATGCATTTTTATATTTATATCCAAAAGTTGCATGAAGTTAAATATGTCCAACTAGAAGAGCTAATAATTAGTATAATTTTTCTGAAATGTGTTCAATGAGCATTTAATTTCTAGACATCCATCCAAGCATGTAATGTTGCAATACCAGGCTGAAATATATATGTTCCAAAGGTAACAGGCTGCCGATGTGAGCGGGGTATGGAACAAAATTAAAAAAAAAAAAAAAGTCGAATATCACAGTATTGCCAAGTGTTGTAATTCAACTGATTGATTTTTCAACAACAACAAAAAAATTGCTCTTATGCTTGTTTAAAATACTAATTTGGTTTTGTTTTTACAAGAAATCTACTATGCATTTTTCTTAGAATTATTAATTTTCCATCTTTTTGGTTATTCTACAAATTTGTGTAATGTTCTCAGTTTTGTCTTGATATTGCATGCAAATTTCTAAAAGGGATCTATAGCAATAAGCAAAAATTTTACATAAAAATGCGCAAATTCCGTAACTAATTTCACTACCAGCAGAAAGTCGCCAGTTTACCACTGGAGGGCTAGATGATTTCATTTTGAGTAGGTACAGCTTTCCATATGGAAAAAAAAAATTTGCTTTAATATTATTTGTTAACCTATATTAATATATTCGAAATTCGGCTAAATTGGAGGATAACACATCAGTAGGTTTCCTTGCGAATGCTAAAAGTGTCATACAATGTTTTCTTTGAACCGCTTCTGTAATTAATAAAGGTTTGTTAATAGTTATCATAATGCCACGAAACATTTCTAAATTTTGTATCTTACAATTTAAACTGTGGACAGGATAATGTAATGAATGGCATTGCAAGTTGCATACATCCAGTGCAGGACTCTTTTGTTTCACAACATTAATTTGCGATAACAGCTTTAACACAGACCTAAGTAAAATATTATTTTTAATGCCGGAAATACATAACTTGCGTACAAGTGCATTGGTGCCATTCTATGTATATTATTTGTTTTATTTCAGTTTTTCCAAGATCGTGCAACCAGTCCACATTACTTGTATATGGGAAAAGAGGCGAGACTTCAGCCCAACATGGCTGTCGCACTGACCTTTGCTGTACTTTGAATATAGAGAACTTTAGCCCTCCCAAGCCACTGAAGGATGGCTCACTTGCAGAGAGTGAAGGATTTTTTCTGGTGTAAAAATCCTTAGCACGACTTCCTTCAGAAGGGAAAACCAGTGTTCCTGTGTTGTAGATTTATGGCACGTAAAAGAACCTCAAGCCCAATAGAGGCCTTGAGCAAAATTTCCGATCTTTCACAACCAATATAGAATCGGACGCTAAGAACCATAGCAGTTAAGGAGCGTCCATAAATAAAACTTACTTGAATTTTTTATTAACTAATCATTGCATGTGTTTACAGCTGACAGTAGGCTATCAATAGTATGTGAAGTTAAGAATATAATGTTAGACCTTATAATTTCTCATACTTTGTAATAGCCTGGTCTTTATTTTTGTTTTAAGAAAGGAATGAAAAGTAGGACCACCAGCTTTACTTTCCTTCTGAAGAAAGCGATACTAAGGATTTTTATGCCCGAAAAAAATCCCCATCACCTTGCATCATGTTTGAACCTGCAACCTTGGGAGGCTAGCATGGTACCCCCTAGACCACAGAGGATGACTAATGATTAATTAATGAATTTCATTGTAGGAGAATTATTTGCACCTACCTGAACTGCATGATACAACTGCCACATCATCAGGGCCATACCTTATATTAAACGGGCATTGCAAAAAAATTTACTTACGATTACATTTCCACTGTACTAGTCTGGTCAGTAGTTGGTCTCATTTTCACTTTTGTGCTGTTCGCTGCAAATTTCATGACTTGAAGCAGGATTTTACATTTTCACTAGGGCTGGTCTAAATAAAATCTTAACTTTCTACATTTAGCTATGATATGTTACTGGAACCAACTTTAAGTGTTAAAAAGTTTTTAATATATATATATAGTAAATAATAAAGAAAAATCTTGTTGCTTTTTATGGTTTAATCCAAGACATTATGGATATGACAGGATAGAATATCTTAAATTAATGTAAAGCTTTCATTTCAGCTCTTTGTAATTAAACATACTTTAACTGGCAGGTCACATCTGATTGCGAATGAAATGAAATCGATGGAATGATACTGGTCCATAGAGTTTAGGTAACCAATATTTATGTTCTTTGGGAAAGTGAAAGAAAAAAAAACCTTATTTAAGTAACATACCCTGAATGACACTTTCACTAAGGCCCTTCAGAATGTGAGGCAGACACACTATTTCTACTCAACAGAAGTGAACTTATGTAATCACACATAATTTAATGGAGGTTTTATTTGTGGATATATTTCCTTAATATTTTGATACTACAGGTAGAGACAGTAAAAACAGCTGTAATAAATGTAAATTGTTATTTTGTATATTCTTTATAATGTTTACAAGTTTCATGCAATGCGTAATAAAAATTAAAAATTACACATCCTTATAAAAATCAACAATTCTTGAAATTGTATGGGTGTCTCTATTTAAAAATGCTGAAGTGAATATAACAGGATATTACAAACACAGTACTGCATGGATTACTGAGCAGATACTATACAGTATGTCTAAATTAACTCGCTCTGGCAAAATGGCATTTTTTTTCAAGTGTAGCTCTACTTGTAAATGCCAACCTTTATATGAGCAGCTTATTCCCAAAACACTTCTTATCCTTCTAGGTGAAACTAGGCTGGAACTTTAGTATTTACAAAATGTATATTGTTCCACAGTATATAGTAATATGCTACATTATGTTCGTTATGTGCTAACATACTAAGGCAAAGAAAGCTATGTTTTGTTTTCTGGGAACAGGACTTACAAGGCTTTGTAAACTACTTTCTTCTTTGCATGATTTAAAAACTATAAAATACTCAAGTAATAATACTCTGCAGTTAGTTAAAATAGATAAGCAGAATGTACATGTAAAATAAGCGGCATATACAATCCATTGTGCAAACAATGACTAGATATACATCAGAATGTTCCTACCCATTTTCCTGTGAATTCACATGGATGTTTTCCAGAGGATACCTTTTCCTGAACAATAATTTCTGGAATCAATTTCCCAAAGCAAAGTTTCCAGAGCATGATCAAATTTAATTTACTATTCAATTTCCAAAATTTAATCACAGAAAGTGTTTCCAGAACTATATGAAACATGACACAAACGACAATCTACACATGTTGCCAGGAACAACAGTTTGGTTAGACAAGCAAATTCGTTAAATCTTCATTTTAAGCATTATATTTTTGCTATCAGAAACATGGCAGCTGAAGCTACAATTATAACTTCAATTCAAGGAAGTAAAAGGCTTCTGCTAGAAGGCTATATGCATTTAAAGAGCAACATTTAGGAGAGAGAATATATTGGGATTATGTAAAAATATATTTCAAAGAGTGTTCTGCATGGGTGATTACTTCTGGACTGCCTAATAATCTGTAAGTGCTAAAAGGGCCAGTTGTATCAAGCTCCTAATCAAGAAAAAACTTGGGTGGAGCATTTCACCCACAATTTGATGGCTGAAGCAAGAGCTCACTCAGAGCTACAGCCACAAAAATATCGAGAAATGTGTTCTTTGGACATATTTGCATTCCTATCAGAAAGGGAGAACCTTGAAAAGCGAATGGACAGAGAAAGAACTAAAACCTGCCAGCAAATACTAAAATTCTCCAGGAGCTGCAAAACATTCCAGAGAATTATACAAGAACAGTACTGATGAAAAATGATGATCAAATTCTAATATTTTGTACATCACTGAATTCAGAGCTGCTTATATGAAGTGACAACTGGTTTGAAGATGGAACCTTTTATGCAAGTTCATCCATTTTCATGCTTTTGTATTCTAAAATTGAATAAAAAGACCAAGAGGTGCACATGGGGATACTGGTGTAGAAATGGCTGTTTCTATAGTATTGTATTAATATATAAACAACAATGGTCATATAAGACAATCTTTCGGAAGATAATACAAGAAGCTGGCACTCTTCCCACACAGTTTACTCCACAAAATATCACTGTCCGTGATTTTTAATTACCGATAATCAATAGTGCAAGAATAGTTATACCCACTGCACAAATTGTGTGTTGCTATTTCTATCTGGGGCAATCATATATAAAAAAAAAATTCTGATGTGTTACACTCGCATGACTTTCTCTACTCTTGTACAAACTATTTTTACAAATGCTTATTCTCCATCTACTTCATGTTAATCGAGATAAACATTTGCAGACTCTATCTTATTGCTAATTTTCTTGTAGATGTAAGGGGAATATATATTTACAAGGGCAATATAGAAATACAGTAGCCTTTAAGCACATGCATATCTCTTAATAGCTGGTTGCTAGGTGCAGCACCATTTCTTTTGCCGCAGATTAATACTCTTTGCATATCCAAGACAAAAAAATGAATAACGAATTCCCATTTGAGAAAATGAGTATTGAAAAATTTAAGGGAATAACAAGCAATATCTCGAAAATGGTTCACTCAACAAAAAAAATGTATATGACATAAATTGTGTATTTTAACGCAATCTACATTTTTTGTGTAGTAAAATTTTGTCCATCTCTTATGGTTTACCAGTTATGCAAAAGTCGTTCACAATGAAAATTCAAGATATACATTTTATACATTTATCTTAAACATATGACATTTTAATCAAAATCATTAGAGCCATTTTTGAGAAAATTAAAATTTTCGAAAAATCTTCCATGTAAAGGGTAATTTGGGGTGGGGGGATTTTCTTGAAGACCTTCATGTCGCATCTTTGGAAGATACTGAACCTAAATACCAAGTTTGGTGTTTATCTGACTGTTCGTTTCCGAGTTATGCTGTTCACAGACAGACACACACATGGACATGTTTTCAAAAATGCTTTTTTTGGATTCAGGGGGTCTCAAAACATGTATTTCCTGTGTGAAATCTCGGTATCGAATTTTTGGGTGGAATACAATACTTCTCCTACTTACTATACGTAGTAGAGAAAGTAAAAATACAGACTGAAGGGCATCGGTCTCAGTACAACAATCCCAACAACCGAACTATTAAAAATAAATTTATAAGTTACTGGCACTGGCATTTGCAAATGTTGCAGATGTTCTGAATTCTGTAATGAAGTTTCGGATGACGTACTTTCTATATCTGATAACTCTGACGTCACATACATCATGGCATGCAAGCTTGTGGCAGAAGGTTAGTTGCACCTCTTCAACATGTTTTGTGAAACCGGTACAATTCCATATTACATACTGAACACCAAATAATTTGTTAGAAGGCTTTCACAATCACCTGCAAGTGTATTCAGAAAATTCCATCCAAACTTTCATACTGGTTTGACTGACCTGCAAAGGGAAGAGTGTGACACCTGGACCATGACTGCAACCATGATTGCACAATTCAAATTAGGTAGACGTGTGGGCATAACTGAAGAGAGAATGGTTACAGCTGCAAAGACAAATACAAGCTATTGTGCAAGACTATCAGACCTATGTAGCAAAATGAGAAGACCCCTGAGGGCACAAATGTCTATTTGGGAATCATGTGCATGAAAATGTATAGGTGCCACATCGGAAAGACTAAAAGAATTTTAGAAATCAGGACCAAATAAAATTTATGCTATATTAGGTATAAACAAATGGACTAATCAGCAATTTTAACTCACTAATTAAACTATCACCATGAAATTGAACCAAAGCATGGTTCCCTAAAGAACAATAATATTATTGGCATTAACAGTATGGGGGGGGGGTCCATATCTTAGTAACCAAGATCTAATGAACTTTGATGTACCTCCACCTGATCATCTTTACAGGTTCAACTTAAGGACACAAAATGCCACAGTGATGCAGCAATTTTGGCTACCAGTTGGTTTCCAGCTGAGGATAGGAGTTAGTTAATATTCAAATAAATATCAAAGTAAGTGACTGTAATAATCATCTACTCAACTTCTAGTTACCACTATGTAATATGTATTTTCATTTTTTTGTTAAGTGTTATCCTATTGTAATCTGAAATATACCAATGAGACATTTCCTGATGTACACTGAGAAGCATATAGTGTGAAAAATGCTCTCTAATGGGCAACATTCCATTCTTTGCACTTTTTTTTTAGGGTTTTGAGGTATTATGCAACGAGAATAATTATTTCTTCACATAAAACAGGCCACATTTTCTGTATACTTTTGAAGCTTTTGAACAAGAAGGATTTTGGAAATGAGCTCCTTTGTAACAATGTGCATTGCCAATGCAAAAAATTCATGCATTACAAAACTGTGTTTAAATGTTCATTCACATACAAAACATGTAGTAGAAACCTTTACAAATTTTCAAAAATTTTCTTTCCCTGTAATGCTGATATTCTCACTTTGGGTAATAATGTAAACAATCTGCATCTGGAAGTATAGTTCAGTTTTTAATTTAACAAAATCTTCACAAAACTATAATCTAACCACACAAGACTAACTTAAACCACTCTAGAACCTTTATAATTAGAGATTAAAATAAATTAATTGATTTTCAACACTTTAACTGTAACAAGTACTTCAACTTCCAGCCTGTGCAGTGCCAGAGTTCCTCCAATTGCAGCAGTCGGCGGAGGGATACCATCTGTCTCCTGTCTGCAGTATAACCCAAAGTACTGACAACATAGCAGTCTATTTCCATTGTTAACATACTTATACTTTTCAAGGATTACCAAGCCTACTAAAGAATTATGATAGTTTTAGGCCTTTATGTTAATAATCCGAAACATCTTAAAGCACATGTTTTCTCCTCTTTCGAAGTCACTATGATTCTTCACGAGTGTTATAACCGTAGATGGAGTAAAATATGGAAGTAACATAACCTTGCATTATGGATGAGGAAGCTTGTCATTAAACAAAAGGACCAGGTGGCATGCAGTCTGACCATGCCTACTAAAGTACAAGCTGCATAGGGTACAAAATGTAAATTAATTTATCCAGTATTAAAACAATGAAAAACACACTAAGAAAAATGATAGCTTTGCAGCCAATTGCACAATGTGATGTCACCAAGAAATAGCAATAAACATCTTAACCAGACATTTATTCTGAACAACAATGTTAAGAAATACCTTTATGTATTTTATTGTCCAATGGAAAGGTTAGCCGCAGTAGTTTTTTTGGATATGCATACTTTTTTGTGCATGCATTCAGTATACAAAGCTACTTTGGGCAGAACGGCATTGTGTGCAGCAAAAATGACTTCAAGGTGGAGTGTTTTTTTCTTACTTCAGTTGTTTCTTCCTTCAGTCAGGACAGACACACTGTAACCTATTTGTAGGTTAGTTACTTGTTCTAGATTGGTTCAAAGCTTGAGAGCAAGTTCAGCGAGCATTATAGGCATGTCTACAGCACTTTCAAACTACAGTTCAATTACTACTTTTATGGTGAAGTATTTGTTAAATATTTATTAATTGCTCTGTTTGGTAAGACATAAAATTAATCCTGGTAAATTTTACAACTGAAGTACTATTGGCTTTAGAATAAAAGGCAATGTGAAGCACAGGAGATTTATAGTAGCAAGGGAGAGGAGTAATCAGCTTGCTTGTCTTTTAAGAATGGCCAGTGTTTGATCCCTAACAGTGACAAAATATATGAGTGTATTTTTCCAGAATTTCCTTCACTCTGAACAAGATGACTGCAGGGTAATTTTTGTTATCAGAGACAAGTTCAATGCCACCATTATTAATCAATCACTCCATCCACTATATGTGGCATTCTAGCAGTAAGAACAAGCTAAAAAATATCACTGTATTAAAACAAAAATTACTTTACAAAAAAGAATTTAAATTTCACTTTACAGCTCAACAAATGCTATGGTTTGCTAAATCTGCAAGTGTAACATCAGTTCAATCTAGCCAACAGTTCATGAATGAGTCATTCAAAATTAATGTTTCACTCCTAAGAACCATGAACTAACTACACATTCATTTTTAATAACATGGCAGTTTAAACACTTCACAGTTCACCCACTTCATTACATTACCAACTCTCTCATTGTTATGTAATTTGGCAACTGTTATCACTAGGCTGAGCAATGGTAGCTATTTTTATAGGAAATATACAACTGTTGCTACTTATAGCAAATGCAAGCATTCTGCACCACATGTTATTCAAAGTATTAGACCTTCTTAGACCACTAGGAGTAGCTTTACTCACATTTGTTGAAACCAATTAAAACATGGGAAACACGCTTCTGTCTAGTTTGTTGTTTTGTATTTACTGACTGGGGTGTAGTTAATGAAGTTGTTTGTAAATGCCAACTTGTCAGGCTTCAATATCTTACAACAACTACTTAATTTGAAGATTTACAATAATGAAAATCAATGAAGTAGTTCATAGAAATGAACTTGTCTGACCCCTTAGTAGGCTAATAACATTTTTTGCATTAACTATTCAGATTCATACTAAAAATCTGATGTGTTATGTTCACATAAGTGTTTGAAAATTCAAACTAATAACACGGAATATGTGGAAATGTATAAAGTTTGACACACATTAAGTGTTTTAATGAAATTTACATTTTTTGTGTGGTAAGTTTACAGCTTAAAAGACATACAAAATTCATTCATAATGAAGAGGACTTCACAGGCTGCTTGCAGAAAATTCAAGATATAATTTTGTCATGCAAATATCATAAACATATGGTATTATAACCAAAAGTCATTTTTGAGAAAATCAAAAGTAAAGAAAATTTACCATGTACAGAGTAGTTTGGAATGGAGAGATTTTCTCGAACATCTCCATGTAGTATCCTTGAAAGATGCTGAACTTAAATAGCAAAATGGTATTTAATTGACTTTTGTTTCTGAGTTATTCTGTTCAGAGACACATGGATTGATTTCTAAAATATTATATACATCATTTTTTATTCCGGGAACCCAAAAATGTGTATTTGCAATGAAATCTTGATATCAAATTTTTGGGTGGAATATAATATATACAATATAATATGTAATACCTCCTCCATTTACTACAGGAAAGCAATAGAGAAAGTAATGACATTGGATATGTTAGCCTGCCACTTACAGATTGCAGCTTATATCTATGGAGCAATAAGTATGATATATTGCCTAGCAATTCAGAGGGCTCAAGTTCAAAGCTATGGTGACATTTATGACATCTGTAGATCTGAGATATTGTACAGAAAATAAAACCTACGAGTTGTCCAAGTTGTGTTTCTGAAATAAAACTTGCTGTGATACCAAGTCCTAGGAAAAATGTTCAAATAACAAATCCTTGAATCTTCCAGTGTATATTATTTTGTTCAGGACTCAGGTGGAGCAGTGCAGACTGGAGCCTTTTTTCGTTTTAGAAAATCTTAAAGCACAATGAATGTTTTAAAAGGACTAATGCCTTGAAAATAATAATAATAATAATAATAATAATAATAATAATAATAATAATAATAATAATAATAATAATAATTTGATGATACTGTATAGTTCAATGAGCTCAACAGTTTTTCTGCAGTAAGGTGTTTTGTTTGTTGGCTGGCCCCATAGCTCAGTCAGTAGAATAACTGCCTGCTGTGTGAGGGGCCCTGGGTTCAATTTCCACCTGGGGATGGGAATTTTTCTCTAGTCAAGATTAATCCCTATTCTCCCCAGAGTCTGGAAGTATGAATGAGAGTGTGAATGTGTGTATGATCTAATGATTAAAAAAAAAAAACAAACGTGCAAGACACCCAACAACAAGAGTTACATGAGTTAACACCATTGCCAATAGGCAAATAAGTTCCAAAGGAAAGGCCGCCGATAGATAAGACCAATGTAGTTAAAGGCAGGTTATAAATGGAACTTTTAAAAAAAAAACCTTAATGTGAATGAATAACAAATATTTTTCAATGAAAACATCTGTTTGGGGCTTGAGAAGTTCCTGAAAAATCTTTATTATGTATCCTTACATTATAAAGTTTAGTGCTTCTAAACCTTTCATTTTTTATTTATGCTCTCTCTCTTACAAGCACACAAAAAGGAAGGAAGGGGGAGAGGAAGAGAGATCGTGTGATAAAATGGCTTTTTTGATTCAGGGGACTTCAAAATGAGTATTTCTAGTGAATATTGACATGAAATTTTTGGGTCGAACATGCTACTTCCCCATACCTATGTACATTAGGTATATGATACAGAAGGAAAATACACTGAATATTTGTACAGTGGTTGATACAAAGGCATTTTCCTGCAAACACAAGGATTTGTAAGTTCTCAAGCATTTGCTTCAGACTTTTCAACTAGACCTGAATTTAGTGCCATCAAGAACTTGTTAATGAGCTGCAGCTGGAAAAAGGTGGCTGTATATGGTGAAGGTACTGCCTATACTGCAGCTGCTGTATGCCTTATCACTTTGATACCATGTGCACAAACAATGATGCATGAATGTTAATCTAGAACAAGTAACCCCACAATTTTATTTTTTAGCAAAGATGCACATTAAAAATGTTTGTGATCCTTTTCCCAGAGTTCTTCTAGTATGAGATCAACTTCTGATGAGGATGGAAACCTTTCAATCCAGGACTGTATGAGGCCTTCATGAGTAGCTTCATATGTCTTGAGAGACACTTCAGTTCCTTTAAGAGCAAACAAAATTTAATGTAATCAATTGTATAATTATATGACAAAAATACAAAAGTTCAGCTGTACAAAAGCGTACAATTAACACTGGTTTAAGTAAAATAATGATTGAAATAAATATTAGGAAATCTTAGGTACAACAATATGACACATGCAAAATATCACTGATATTTCATTTGGTAATTTTTAACTATAAATAACTTCTAAGGGATAATGCCCTATAGATAAATTGCTTACTATGTTAGTTCATATTACTGCACACACATTACAAATTAAAATAACAAACAGAACACCAAAGATGCATCTTAGGTGAATTTATTTACACACTTCACTTGTAATGCATTTAATGATCAATGGATATGTAAACAAAATCAAAATATTTCATTAATGGAAGAAAATGCATAATATACATAAATAATACAACTGCAGTTAAAGCAGTAAAAGAAATGTTACATTCACATGACTTTCTCTACCTTCCATTGCTTATTACAAGTTATTCTTATGGAAGTTTATTTTCCTGTTAACTTCATTTTAATAGAGATAAACCTTTCTGGAAATAGCTACATTGCACATTTTGTTACAGATACAAAGGGAATATTTAGCGATAATCAAATGCTTTAAAATGGATGCTACATGTTGGCCTTAAAATTCCATACTCATTCCATGCAATTGCGAGAGATTACTGAATGTTGACAGGACTTTAAAAGAGTGTTGAACAATTCAAACCATTAATTATGGATATCTCAGAAGTGGCTGATGTCCCCCCCCCCAAAAAAAAATATCCGAAATAAATTGTATATTTTAAAGAGACCTGCATTTTTTGTGTAGTATATTTTCATCTATCACTTAATGTTTACCAGTTATGCAAGATTATACAAAATTCCTTCCGAATGAACAGGACTTTACAGGCTATTCTCAGAAAACTCAAGATATACATTTTATTTGGCATGTAAATATCTTTAATATATGGTATTTTAATCAAAATCGTTATGTCAATTTCTTAAAAAATGAAAAATTTAAAAAAATGCTCCATGTAAAGAATGGTTTTGATGTTGGGGGGATTTGCTAATCTGTGTGTCACATCTGTGGAAGGTACTGAACCTAAATACTAAGTTTGGTATTTATCAGACTTTTTGTTTTTTTAGCTATTCTGTACATACACACTCACATGCATGCGCGCACACACACATTTATAGTTTTTTTATTATTTATTTTATTGTCCATGATTTCTGGTAAATCTTGGTATCAAAATTTTGAGTGGAATACAATACCTTCTCTACCTACTATGTACAGGGTGAGCCAAAAGACTCCGAACCACCTGTGCTGTGTTCTTCCTGTCCGCATCCTCGGCATTCATTGCCATCTGCTGCTATCATTGAAAGAGATGAAACCATACAACATTTTTAAAACTACTTTTAAAGGCTTTACTTACCAACTTTATGAAAGGAAATGCTGAAACTGGCCACTGTCGTTGTCCATACATTTTTGACACCTCTTTAGGAAACTATCCATCATGAAATTTTTGGGGGAAATTTTCCAAACAATGACCGATGTCGTCTAATGTTTCTTCAGTAAGAACTGAGCACCGTCTTTTAGATTTCTTAGCCTGAAATTTACTGTAAAGTTCATGGATTGTTGTACGGCCTGGAACGTTTACACCTGGAAATTTTTCTGCAAATCATACTTTCACTTGGCGAGCTGACCGAGTTAACACATACAAATCATAAATAAATACACGCTGTGCAGTAGAAAACATATACTAAGTCTTAATATACTTTGTGATTAACTACAGGACAAAATAATAAATAACTCGTAATAACTGAACTACATCACATCACCGTTAACTCAAAACTGCACTTCATACTGCACAGCAAAACCATAACAGCGTGGCTTTGTTTGCAGCAGCAGTGCATTATCATGTCTTTATCACATTTCCACATGCCCAGTGGAAAAATACCATGCAGCCAGTAATATAGTTCATAAAATACCCCTCCAAGGTAGCTTAAAACTTAAACTGTATAAGACAAACCCTGAAAGAATTAAAAAAAAATATCCGCCAGGAAATTTCTCAACATGAGCTATGGCAAGTGATGGATAGTTTCCTAAAGAGTTGCCAAAAATGTATGGACAACGACAGTGGCCAGTTTCAGCATCTCCTTTCGTAAAGTTGGTAAGTAAAGCCTTTAAAAGTAGTTTTAATAATGTTGTATGATTTCATCCGTGCCTTTCTATGATAGCGGCAGATGGCAATGAGTGCCGAGGATGCGAACAGGAAAAACACCACGCAGGCAGTTCAGAGTCTTTTGGCTCACTCTACATGATAGAGAAAGTAAAAAATTAACAATATTCCTATACAAATCATCTGGGTCCAGATTCACCAATTGATGTTATATCCTAACAAAATGTTTAACATTAAAGTTAATGCAAATTTTGTTTCATTGATCAATGTTATCTGTAACATTATGTTAAGCTTTGTGATAAGGTGTTTAAGAAATGTTAGAATTTGGAAACTGGCTGCCACAAACCAAGAGTTGCTTTATATGGAGCGTTTTAATGGTATTCCTAACTGAAGAAGAGCCGTGCATCATACTGAATTTAAAAGCCTGCAAAAGGAGGAATTTTTAAAGCAATACTACCATCCAAAGGGGTAATGAGTCGAATTGTAGAGGAAATACATGAAGTTAAAATATTATCAACAGCAATGGCTCTTTCTCCTATGTACAAGTATTAATTACTCTCAGATTTTGTGCCATGGCACCTTTCATTTAATGGTAGGCGATAGTGCTGGCATTTCCAAAGCTATCGCTTGTGGGTTTATCCAGATTTCCAAAACAATTGCTTCAAAAAGCAAACTATTTTCATTAGGGGTCTGCTTGATCTTTAGTGATACATATTTTCGTCCATTTTAGTTTCAATATAACCAGCTTTAAGCTACTTTAAATGCTCTTTGCACCTGGAGTTTTTGATGCTGCATTTTATGTTAGACCTGAGATGCATTGCAATTAAATTTCTCACAGATTTTCTCCCAGGCTGCATCCTTCTTTAATCTAAGACTGTCGATGTTTCTGCACTTGATCATTCCTCTATACTCGGTAACCAGAAGTATGTTTTTGTCACAACAATTTTGTTACATAGCCAAAAAATCTAACAGTGCAGCATACTTTATGCTGGAAACACACAGTATAAATTATTTTTAAAACAATTTAATGCATTTTGAAAGTATGGAGTCCTTTTTATTTAAAACTACTATCATATTTTAAAATATCATGCTTTGAATTCACAATTCACCAGTTGGTTTTCTAATTATTGCTTATCATACAGGACAGTTATTTAACAACTACAGAAATTGGTAGTTTGTACAATGTAGTAATTTACTGGTCGACTTTTTTCAATTCCCATCACTCAGCTCTGATGTTGGTCACAGAACGTTTTCGGGAAGCTCTCTCCATCTTCAGCATGGCATGTTGACTAAACCAGCTACTCTCCCCTGTCCCCTATGTATCCAGAAGATGAAAAAGCTGCTCTCTGTTGTAAGAAGTTCATACTTTGTTCATCTGCTTCTATTTTCATCAGGTCTGGTTCGATTGTTCACTGTTGATGGTGAACTCCTCGGCCTAACCTCCTGTCTTCCATGAGCTGATTGGACAAATTGCGGAACCAAATAGCAGAATTTCAAAATCCAAAATATTACCATTGTTCTGTTGAATAAATATTTTTTCCCATATATCCAATTGTAAAGGAAATTGGATGCCTCTAAGTAACCCAATTTCCTGACCTATTTCTTTGATGTTCTCCCAACCTTGTTTTTAAAATTTCTTTTAGTTCTTCCAATTATACATTTTCACAATCTTCAATGGAACCTGATACACTCCTGATTCTTTATGTTTTCTACTGTATTAGTTAACAGTGTTTTCAAAATGTTTCTCAAACTGAAATTATTTTGAGGTGTCAGTTGAATATTACATTTCTTAAAAAAAAAAAATTTCAATTTGTTTTAACATAACAAGGTGATATGTAATTTTGTTTTTATAAAAAACCAGATTTGTACACTTTGTATTGAAAGGTACTAGAAATATGTAGCATATGTTTTATGCTGTATTTTTTTAAATAAGGTGTTAATTAAATGTAAATTAAATCCATTTTCAATAGCAACATTCTTAATGTATGTCAATTCTGTATTAAATTCTTCCTCTTCAAGAGGTACCTTTAGTAATCTGTGAATCAAGCTTCAAAATACTGCATGCTGATATAGTTATCCACAAGAGTAGGTTTTCTGTAAACCCCAAACTTCAAGGTATTCCCTTTTCTTGATATTGTTATATCCAAGAAAGGTAACATATTATCTTGCTCTTTTCCATTGTAAATTTAATATTTTTATCCTGTTTATTCAAGATTGTCAGTGCAGTGTCAGTATATTGCTAGGTGTAATAGAAATACATCATCCACATACCTGTACCACAGTTTAAAGATATATGAATGAGATGTGTTCACTGCTTTTTCCAAACAATTCATATAAAGATCTGCTAGCAGAGGTGACAAAGGGTTGCCCATAGCAAGTCCATCTTCTTTTATAAAAACTATTATTGAAAGTGAAAAAACTTTATGATATAGAGCAAGATGTAAGTGCAATCAGATTGTGTATTGTATTTTATTTTCTTCTATATTAATGGAAGATAACCATGTTTTTAACAAATCCAGAATGTTGTCTGTAAGCACATTAGTAACAGTGACTTTATATCCAATGACACCAATTATTGCATCTCTTTATTGCATACATTTAAAGGATCTTTTTTTAACAGTGATGTAGTCATCATCATTTAAAAGAACAATCTAATTGCTTTTATCTGCCTTTAAGTACACTACTGGCCTAGTGTTAACTTTCTTAATAACTTTTTATAACTGTTACCGACAAGTTTAAAATCCATCTTCTTAAGCAACATGGAACATTGTGATTTTAATCCATTTACTACTATTTGATCTAAACCATGGCTGGCTAATTCTATATTAGTTACATAATCTCAGCTGTCATTCAAAAAGGAAATATAAGTTTTTAAGCCTTTATCTAGTACTTGCAATTTTTCTGTGCTAAAATTTTGATCAGATAAGTTCACCACACTATTACTCTTCTTTATCAGTTTTTTTTTTTTTATCTCAGGATGTGAGTTTAAAAATCCGAAAGTTGTTCTTTTAAATCATACAGTTTACGTTTTAACATTTGATTCTTTCTCTGGTAAAGTCATGTAAGTAAGAGTAGCATTTACCTTCAAAATCACTCCAACTTTGGAAACTAGGTATTTTAGTTAAATGTAGGTATAATTCATATAATTTCAGCTCAATGATATTTAAATTATTATTGTGTTTTAATACTTCAGCTTTTAAGCCACTTGTTTAGGCCATTTTTTGATGTCCACCATTAACAGTACACTTCACATATTTCTGTGCAAAGCATGGCATAACATGGGACTTAAGGCACATATCAATGAACTTAATACTCCAGTTTCCTTTACTGTTGGATACATGGGAAAAAATATTTATTCATCACAACATTGATAATGTTTTAAATTTTGAAATTCTGTCATTTGGTTCCTTACTACAATTTGTCCAATCAGCTCATGGAAGAAGGGAGGGTCAGACAGAGGAGTTCACCATTGACACTACAGAGAGCAGTTGAACTAGACTTGATGAAAATAGAACCAGATGAACAAGTACACACTTCTTACAACAGAGGGCAGCCATTTCACCTTCTGCTGGATACATAGGGGACAGGAGAGAGTAGCTGGTTTAGTCCACATGGCACGCTGAAGATGGGAGGGTTCCTTCCCGAAAATGTTCTGTGATCAACGACATCAGAGCCAAGTGATGAGAATTGAAAAAAGTTGACCAGTAAATTACTACAATGAATAGAGCATCACTTTCAACACTGCTTCTTATAATTATTTAGTTTGTTATAAGAGGTAACATTTACATCAAATTCTAAAAAAACCATCTACGAGATAATTCTGAAAAAATACTGTAGGTGAATGAATAATAGGTTTTATCAAACAATATATATGGAAATGTTTATGTATATTTTTTCTGTGTGACATGTCATCTAGAGGTAAGAAGAGGTAAAAGTCTCATTTATTCTGATAATCACCAAGTCATATGAATTATACTTAAAACCTTAAGAATGTGTAGATATTGTCACAAAATGACAACTGGAGCCTTTTGAAGTACATGTTTTTTTCTCTTTTGCTACGGTAATTGTTTATATCTATGAACTTCATTTTTCAGCATTCTTTCTTTATAAAAATTTACATGGAAACAAACCTGAGCTATTAGTGAACGTATTGGCTTGCACAAACATCTTTCGAGGTTGCTTATGTGCCAAGATAATATCTCTCCACTTGGCCCAAGGGTATGCTCCATTTTCAGGCACTTCTGAGTATTTATTAAACATCTTACGAGCAGCTTCTACATCTGCTGTTGATTTATATACCTGTGAATACATAAAAATATAATCCATTAATTTTAGATTGGAAGTAGACAAACAAGGATGTTTGCTCTTCCCACATATCAAAATTATTAGAGAACAGTAACACTTAACAAAAAGCCAACCCAAACAGACAACTGCATAAAAAGCAGCAGTTTCAATCCCACATCACAAACAGCTATTAACAGCTTAACTGATCAGCTTGTGAACATTCACATGAAATTACGAAACTACAAAGAAGAGTATGAACATACCCTGTCCACAACAGCTAAATTCAAAAGACAAAAACAGATTGAACGTCACAAAATTAATTGACAAAAAGACGTAAGCAATACACAAAATTCACATATCCCACAGCCCTTCATAAATTCAGCAGGATTTTCAATTAATACAGCATAACCTTAGCTCCTCCTCAAAATAAATTTAGTATACAACATTACTATGTGCAAACCAAAAAGACCAAGTCCCCAACATCAATAAATCTGGTAAATACAAAATGAACTTGGTAGAAGCAAGAATGCTATATGCTGTAGAAATTTGGGGTGGGGGGGGGGGAGGAAACTGAATTAAATGAAAAAATAGATCAGAGCTATAGAATGTTTTGTAAAGAGCTTTTGGGATTACCAAGATCAGCACCAGGGGAAGTAGCATTAGTGGAATTAGGAAGAACAAGAAGAAAGGGAGTGATACTAGCAAGGATATTAAAATTCTGGGTTAGATGCCTGAGAAAAGATGAAGAGAAAATTTTAAAGATATGCATGGAACAACAAAGAGTATGAAAAACAAAAATAGCTGGTGGACAGGGGTAGAAAAAAATTATGGAGAAGATAGGAGTGGGAGATATTTGGAGAACAGGAGAAAGAAATAGGTTTCTGGATAACAGTAAGAAACAGAGTGGAGGACATAGAAAGACAAGAGATTTGGGGAAGCTTAGAGAATAAAAAGTCACTAGGGTTCTATAGATTAGTAAAAAGGAAATGGGTAAGAGAAGGGTATGTGGATTATTGTAATAGAGCAGAAAAAGAAGTGTTTGCATGGATGAGAACAGGATCAATGTATCTGAGAGGGCTAAGAGGTAAAAAAAAACGAATTTGTGAAATATGCGGAGGCAGTGAAAGCACAGAGCATTACATGACAGAATGCAAAGAATTAGCAGAATGGAGACAAGAAGTATGGGAAGAAAAATGGAAAAAAATGGATAGGAAAATAGTAGCAATTATAATGCTAACGAGAAAGGAAGAAAAGCAAAATAAGAATATGTAGGAGTTCTTAAAGAAAGTAAAAGAGAAATGGATTAGAAAAGTAAGAGAGATAAGAAAGGTAGAAAGGCAAACGGAGGAAGGAGAGGATGGACAATAGGGATTAAAGGTAGCAAGGAACGCTTAGATGAGCCAGAAGGCCAGGGTGCCAGGCAAAAAGAGCAGCATAGCTGGCAAGGAAATTTGTACATAGGTTAAGTTAGTTTATAAGTGGAATATTGCAAAAAGAGCTGTGTAAAAATGTACAAGAAAAGTATCTATCTATCTACAAAATAAACTGTTCCAGCTGCAGCCAAATCTACACTGGGCAAACAAATAGAGACCTGAATACAAGACTAAACGAAAAGAGAGCCATAAAAAACAAGACACACAAATCTACTACAGACCATAATTTCTGGTCAACAAATCATGAGATAACACCCAACATAAAGCTTCTATAGGTTGCCTGTTACCCAGCTGAATTAGATACATGTGAAAAAATCTGATGTGTTACAACCACATAACTTTCTCTAACCTCTATCGTTCATTAGTGGCTATAAAATTGTTCTCATGAAAGTTTATTTTTCTACCTACTTAATTTTAATTGAGAAAAACTTTTGCAGAAATAATACAGTACATGCTTCCGAGAACAACTGGATGTCGACAGGACTTCAAAAGAATGACAAAGTACTGAACAAATCAAACCATTAATAACGAGTATCGGAAATGGCTCATACCACAAAAAAAAGTTATGTGAAATAAATATTGTATTTTATAGAGATCTATAATGCTTAATGTTTACCAGTTATACAAGATTATATAAGATTTCTTCCGAATGAAGAGGACTTCACAGGCTATTCCCAGAAAATTCAAGATAAGACATTTTGTCATGTAAATATATTTAATATATGGTATTTTAATTAAAATCATTAGAGCCATTTTTGAGAAAATCCAAGAATTTTCAAAAACGTTCCATGTAAAGGGTAGATGGGATGAGGGGGGATTTTCTTTAAAACCTTCATGTTGCATCTTTGGAAGATACTAAACACAAATATAAAGTTTGGTATTTATTTGACTTTTCGTTTTTGAGTTATGTTCTTTCTCTCTCTCTCACACATGCATGCGCACACACATACTTTTTCCTAAAAATGCTTTTTTTTTTTTTTTTTTTTTTTTTTTTAGGTTCAGGAGTCCTCAAAACATGTATATAATGGAGAAATCTTGGTATTGAATTTTTCAGAACTTTTGGGTGGAATGCTTTCATTTTGAGGAATGCCAAATTAATCCAAGCTTTTGGACTTGGTTCGTGGTGTGAAACAAAGGCACATGGAATATTGCATTGACAACATGGTTGAACAAGCTGGTCATACAGTGCTACTTTTACCTCCTTACCATTGTGAAGTGAATCCTATAGAAATGGTCTGGAGTCAGGTAAAAGAGCATATTGCAAGGAACAATACCAGTTTTAAAATTTACGAGGTAGCAGAACTTCTTTGTGAAGAAATGCAAAATATCACACCTGAAAACTGGAGCAATTATGTTAGGCATACTGTGGAAGATGATAAAATGTGGACTCTGAACCTTCTTGTTGAAGATGTGCAAGAAAAAGTAATAATCGACCTAAACAACAACAGTGGCAGTGACAGCAAAATGTCACTGATGACAGCTTAAGTGGTGTTGAAGAAATGGAGGACTGATTGGTAACTGTGAGTAATTGCATTGTTTGCTTAGATTATGCACTCAATTCATACTTTATAAGTTGTGTTTAAACCCGAATAGCTTAACCTAAAACAAACATATTTAATAAAACAGAAAGCTATGCACAACGAATGAATACAGTTTTAAATATGCTTTGTTAGTCTTTAGGACCAAAATACAATTAGGTATAATACCTACTACATTATTTAGAAATGGTTTGCTATTTATGAGTTAATTTTCTTTCCTTCTTTACTGTTGTCTGAAACTTTTAGTACTGTGTGAAAATAAAGCAATTTCGAAAAGCTTTTCGATGAAAATAAGATTTTACGTAATTTTGTTTCTTCACGGGCATGCTTCGGGACCCAGCCGAAAGCCAGCTGATGCAAGTAGTGCTGGTGGGGGAGAGGTGGTGGGAAATTGTGACATAATACATTTACTTTTTTCTTGACCTGATGAGTATAAAAAATAAGGATTGCCTAATCAATTTTGATTTGCAGCCACCAAACCACCTCTGGAAGTTCATAACCTTGCCAACAGATGTCAATACTTTGGACAAATTCTTCCACTGGGAACCAGTCAGACACCTGCTGAGGATGGGCACAAGCAGTAACCCAAAACATAATATAGTCACTACTTCCACAAAATGACTAATATTTTTACCTTGCCATACATGTATTTATATCATTCAATAGAAACAGCGTTGTACACAAACACAATACTAGAAGCAGTAATAAAATATAATTTAATACTATTTTGAATCATTTAACATTGTTTGAGAAAACTCTCTCCATGTATGTAAACTTAAATTTTATGGAATGAGCCCATAAAGTGTAAAAAATTAGATGCTAGTCCATTATAATAATTATTGAGAATGTCACTAAATGTCACTGTCACTCTCTTCCCTTTCCTACAAATATTACTTCCTTCACTTTATTCACTAAAGATCTTTAGAGTACTGCAGTACTTTATCCTACTACCACTACAGGGTCATTAAAGTAGATAATACCTGGTTCCGTGGGCTCTCTCCATTGTGCAAGTGAACCAAGAGTTGCCAGGAAAAGTGTGCTGTCAGAGGTGCACTAAAATCTTTACCTTATAGTAGATGCTGCAAATGTTGACCTTCTGCTCTCAAACAGGCAGCATATCTTGTAAAAAATGTTCTCACTCACTTGCCTAAGCTCAGCAGCAGGAATCCTTGTGATTTCTTGCATGATATTGTCACTAAGTTCCTGTAGTGTATGAGGGTTAGAATGACACTTATCTTCCAAAGAACCCCATAAACAAAAATCACAACTAGTTAGGTCAGGGGAACGAGAGGGCCACAAATGAACGCTTATAATTCTGTCATGAAACACCTCTCTTATTTTATTTAATGACTGGTAACCATATGTGCTGTTGCAGGATCTTGTTGGAACCAACTATTTGAGTTTTCTTCTTCTGTCAAGCAATCAAAAAATGGCCCTAGAATTAGTGTCCAATATCGCTCTGCATTAATTGTTTCATTACAAAAAATGGGTTATATTATTCTTCTAGCACTTATCGCACACCACTCTCCAATTTTCAGGTCATAGTAAGGCATTTCATGCAATAGCACAGGCTTTTTAAAGCTCAATATCGATCCTTGTGAGTGTGCATGACTCCATTTAGATGAAACCAAGATTCTCAAAGAAAAACAAAAGCTGTGGATCAATGAAATCACCTTCTATAGATCGTAAAAACCAATTGCATTAATTCACCCACTTACAGGGATCATTTTGTTTCAACGCTTACATGCAAATATAGCAATAGGAGTTTAGTTTTAAGAGACATGTAGCATTTCTTGCAGAAGACGGAGATATACCTGTTTGTTGAGCTAATTTGTTTAGCAATATTCAAGGTGATGGCTCTAAAGCAGCACCAGTTTCATCTAGTTTATTTTCTGTTAAAACTGCTCTACTCTTAGAAGACAAGAAACATGATTGGGCAAGAAACATTTTTCTTGTCCAACACCAAACCCAAAGCTTCAAATTTATTCATGATCACATGTATAGTTTTATTTTGCAGGTGACTCAGAGTTTGAAAGCCTTTCAACAAACTCCCTGCGCACAGAGCGAGCAGATTCGTGTGTAAAGTGAACTTTACAAATAAATACACGTTCTTCCACAGATAAGTGATGCAACATGTTTACTGTATCAACAGAGGCACCTGACACAGCTACAACAGTGAGATATGACATCAATGCACCTTTGAGCGGGAATTGATGGTCTAAAGTACTGTTAGATGGCAAGGGAAGAGCACTGCGAATGGGCTATCATATGTTTTAATGACCCTATATCACCATGTATCTATCAATTATTTTGTATGCAATTATTTCATTATACTTACAAATTCTGTCGAGACCCAGTTGCAAACTATCAATCAACCTAAATTAAAAGTGAACAACTGCTTATTATAGTGAACATGCAATTTTTCAGGTATAAGTTTCCTACTTGCCTCTTGAGCTTCTTGCAAAACTTCAACAATTTTAAACCAATATCCATTTTTTTATTTAACTTTAGAGTAAATTTATTTTCAATACATTGTTGCTAACCAAGAGAGTCAGAATTCCACTACAGTATGAAATAACCAAAAAGTTTTTCAATTGTTATTCTAAGCACAAGCAAAATTAAATTATTTTCTTTTTAAAATTTAAAATACCATAAAATGTTGTAAAAACTTAAAGGATTGCTTTAAAAAACTCAACACTAGTGCAGAAGGTTAACTATGAAAGTGCTAGCGAGCTGAGTAAACTTCCAGGCTTTGTTATGTTCTATATAATGGTCTTATATTATAAATAACTATTACAGGCTGTCAGAACAACAAAAAAGGTCAATTCAGTATGACAAATGGATATAAGGAGCCTTATCTGTATATATTAGGGATGGGACCTCAATATCGTCAATACCTTAATGTTTTGCGGTATCAAAGAATGTTTGATACTTCGAGATAGACCCTCAATACTTTTAAGTTTTGCGTTATTGAAAGTTGTTGCATTTAACTTTATGCTAGATAAGAAATGAAAGGAGTCGAGACTTCACGTTATTGACTCGCACGTGTCCCCAGAGTTGTTGGACTATATTCTTGATAGACCTTGACTGCATTTCTATGCAACTTTCCAGAGATCTTTGTGTCAAAATGAAAACATGTAAAACAATCGGGGAAGGAGCAGAGGTACTTATGTAACATGCAGCGTTAACCGAGTTGTGAATGAACCTGATTTAGCTGACACACTAAATCACATTTCTGCAATAGCCTGGCCTGGTGACTCACTCTCAACCATTACATTTACCTACTCCGGTGACCAGATTCTGTGAATTCAGCAGAAACAAATCAGAACTTAAGATGTGTGATAATACAAGGCATGGAAATATTTGTTCTTTCCTTCCATCTATAAATTTGTGTTTATGGAAGCCAAACCTTTGTATTAAACATGTACCATACGCTAATGTATGAGGGTGAGTAGCAGAGAGACTTAATCCACAAATTTACTATGTTATGTAGTAGTTGTGAGTAGAGGTAACATGCATTAGTTTTAGTCATTTGAATTTCCTGTAAAGTGCATATTGGTTTATATTTTCAAGATTGCAGAATGTAGAAGAATTGCTAGTATTTGTTTTTCTTGTTTTTCTAAGGATAGAAAATCTTTTAAAAGCAAGTTTTCACTCACTATGTAGCTACATAAAAAGGGAGGCAAAGAAATTATTATTATTACCATCATCCTTGACTAACAATAGAGGATAAAACATTGCTGCTAATTGGAATGTCAAATAGGAACAATTTTGGAATTGGCCTACAACACGAGGGCGGAATGATAAGTCAATGACTTTTTAAAGAAAATAACAATTTTTTCCAAAAAATCTATTTTATTTCTCAACATGGCCTCCTTTCAATTCAATACACGTCCAACATTTCTCCAATTTTTTTTTAACCCTTCCAAAAAATATGATTTTTCAAAATCTGCAAAATATGAGGTTGTTTCTGCTATTGGTTGTTTCACTGGACACGGATTTCTTCCCAGTGAGCCAATTTTTCAGGTTTGTGAAGAAGAGGAAGAAGCCGCTCGGAGCCAAATCTGGAGAATATGGGGTGAGGTAGCAGTTTGTAGGCCAATTCCACAAATTTTGCGATGGCAATGGCTGACTTGTGTGCGAGTGCATTATCCTGGTGAAAGAGAACCTTTTTCTTCACCAAATGGGATCGTTTTTTTAACAATTCCTTGTGAAACTGATCCAGCATTGTGGCATAATATGAACCTGTGATCGTTTTACTCTTTTCCAGGTAGTGGATGTCTATCACCCCTTGTGAATCCCAAATGACAGCTGCCATGATTTTTCCTGCCGACAGAATGGTTTTTGCTTTCTTTGGAGCAGGTTCACCGAAGGAAATCCGCTACTTTGATTATTGTTGGTTTCAGGTTGATAGTAATGGATCCAAGTTTCATCAACCATGATATAATGCCACAAAAACTCGTTGCATTGGAACATGTTTTCAAACATCCCTGTGAAATGGCCACACAATTCCGCTTGTTCTCAACTGTGAGCAGTCGCAGCACCCATCTTGCTGACAGCTTTCTCATAACCAAAAATTTGTGCAGAATGTTTTACACCCTTCACTCGAGATGTTTACGGTCTTGGCTATCTCACGGATTTTCTTGGTGGTCTTCCAACACGATATCGTGAACTTTATTCTCCATTGCTTCTGTTGTGACCTCAACTGGCATCTCTTGCGCTCAAATGGACACATCAAAATTCTGTGAACTACTTGTGAACCATGCCATGTGATAGAGCAGAGTCCCCATAATACTTGTTCAGCTTTTCTTCCTTTTCCTTCACCGTCTTACCACGCAAAAAGTAGTGCTTTATGATAACCCAAAATTCACTTTTCTCCATACTCTACGAAGCAACACACATCTGCTTATTTTAGACACACTCAACAATGTTCTAAGAAACAAATGATGACGAATTTCTGCGATTATACCCAGAATAGATGTAAGACTTGGGTGCAAACAAGAAATCTATGAATAGAATACTATCTCTCATCAAAGTCATGCACTTATTAATCTGGCCTCATATAAATTTGTTTACATGTGTTTATACACAGAAAATTACTAATAAGAACATAATTCATATAGTTGGAAAGGTAGAATCAGATGACTGAAAAATTCAATGCCATAGCCGGGATTTAAACCACGGATCTCCCGGTCTCCGTCCGGTTGCTCTAACCACTGAGCTACCATGGCAACATGCCGACACGACATTAAATTCTCCAGCTGATTCGCATTTTTCCCGGTAAATCATAAGGTGATCTCAAATTGTATTGAGATGTCATACCCCAATGGCGACTTACATTCATTGTAAGTACTTTAAGTCCCGGGCTTTATAGTTGCAACCACTATTAGATCAAAAATCGTGAAAAATGCGAATCAGCTGGAGAATTTAATGTTGTGTCGGCATGTTGCCATGGTAGCTCAGTGGTTAGAGCAACCGGACGGAGACCGGGAGATCCGTGGTTCAAATCCCGGCTATGGCATTGAATTTTTCAGTCATCTGATTCTACCTTTCCAACCCTGTCCAACACACGGCTTGTGTGAAAGAACAATTAATTCCATAATTCATATAATAAATTAAAAAAAAAAACACCCCATGGAAGTAAGGGTGGAAAATGTCCAGGATGAGGCAGTTTTGAAGATTCTCACTTAATACTTTTGCTAAATGTTGCTCCAGTAATAAAAAAAAATAAAAAACAGCCCTATGGGAGATGAGAGTTAAAATTGTTAGACGGGAGGCACTTTGGAGAATTTTAAGTATGAATGGGAAATTTGACACACACATTCTTTAGGACGAGTAAAAATACTGTGGGGTCGCTATCACCAAACACCACCCCTAACGGAAGAGGGAGCAGAAAGTTTTCAGTGGGAAGTAATTTTGAGGTTTTTCAGCAAGAACAAGCCTATTTCATCAATACTCAGTAAGATAAAAATTAAATCACGCTCTCTTCATTCTTTCAGTAATGGTATTGCAAAAATGGCCCCCCAATAGTAGAAGGTGTGGAAGATGTTTGGCAGGGAACAGTTTTAAGGCACTTTCAGCATGAATGGGCCTGTTTTCTGATAAATACAGCTTCTCTTCATCCTTTTAGGGATAGTACTGCAAAAAGCCACCCCTATTGGTGAATGGGGTTTAAAAGTGTTTGATGGGGGGCAATTTGGAGTATTTTCAGTACGAATGGGAAATTTGTCACAATGACGGTGAGGTGACCAAATTAAAACACTTGAATACCAGCCATATATTGTTTTAATTAATTTAAGTGTAAATAAACGAACATTAGGAAAACTGATGTTTTACCAAAAGCCCATAGCAATGCTCGGTATTTCTCCTAGTTAAAAATAAAATAAATTATTGTCTTCATATTATGTCCATAAAAGATATAAAAACACATTATAAGCTGCATATAGTGAAGTGAATACATCGTATGAAAGAATTATGTAGTTGAGTTTGTAACACTAGACTTCACTTACATGATTCATAAGATTATCAAAAGATATAAATTGGGCATACATTTTACAGTACAAGAGTTTTTTGAATACCAGTTATAAAAGGTATTATTATTAATTTTAGTTACCTTATTGCATTTTCTGTGTATACTAAACTCATTGTATTCCTTATTATACTTCTGTAATTCAAATTTTAGTGAATTGCTACCTAAATGAATTCCTTATATCTGTAATAGTGTGGTAATTTGGTTATATTTGGTGGGCAGGTACAAAGATGATTTTTAACAGTCCAACACTGTCATGGGTCTCAGGAAATTATAATTTGAGACTAATGCTAACTAAGTTACATAATAAGGCAACTTTCTCTAAGTACACTAACTCTGAAATAAGGTTTAATGTGTAATACCAAAGAATTACCTGAAGTTTAAGCAGGAAGTTTTTGATAGCCTCCTTTCCAACTGTGTGTATTTTTGCTCTATCCAATTTCATGAGTAGGTCTTTCCCCTTTTCAGTTTCTGTAACTGTCACCAGGTCACTACCTGTCTCCAAAAGCACTTGCAGTATCACATAACGGGCTTGCGAATGTGCCTGTGAAGTAAATATGTGGCACAGTGCATTATTTCAATAGAAAAAACTCTTGTGTGTAACACTTGCATGATCCTCTGGAAATTACAAATTTAAATATATATACTTCACGAACACAGTGGCTATGTGGTGCTGACTTGGTCACACTGAACTTGTAACGTGCATTTATGTTGCTTGTGATGACACTGTGTTAATGACGACAATAATAATTATATATATATATATATATTTATATATATATATATATATATATATATATATATTTATTTATTCACTGAGGCCATGAATGGAGTGCATGCTGCAGCCCTCATGGATGGTTACAAAATTAACAAGCCCAGAATGTGGAAGTAAAGTAACCATCCCAAGGTCAGGAAGGAGGAATGTGGTTTATGTGTATTAAGTATTTACAATGTATACTTATGTTGATAAATAACTTAACAAGTTACACATTATGTCATTCTACAAAAATGCTCATTTTTTTATTTTAGTGGACGAGAGTGAAAATAAAGTGAAATGAAATAACAATAACTTCTTGAAAATGCAGTTGCCTATTTACAGAGGTATGCATAAACGGGTTTAAGAATTAAGCAATAACTGCACTTTGTTTTATTTCTTAAGATAATTTGCATGAATACTTTAAGAAAGTCAGAAGAAAATCTTATTGTAACATGAATTGCACATAATGAACAATCACTTATAAAGTGAAATACTTGTTAAATAAAAGGCAAATTTTAATAAGAGGGGGAATTAAATGTACATGTGAGAGCTCATAAGAACAAACTTGTATGCTGTTATAAGTCAGCCAATAAGTACAATCTTTAATGCATTATTACTACAAATAAATCCAGTATGTTTG
This sequence comes from Deroplatys truncata, assembly GCA_030765065.1. Taxonomy (NCBI): domain Eukaryota; kingdom Metazoa; phylum Arthropoda; class Insecta; order Mantodea; family Mantidae; genus Deroplatys; species Deroplatys truncata. The sequence continues at coordinate 118,136,139 of CM060980.1, forward strand.
TCTGATTTTAAAATTGCTGGTGCCTCTAAGTACAACAGGTTTAAGTTTAAATAGAAATTACAATAAAAGAATACATTTATTACAGTTCTCTTTCCAGTTTATATGTTTTACATTATAAAACCTATAGTCATAATCTACAAAGTATCAAGCTACACTATTTCGAACTTGTAAATGGACCCTATAATATGCATGTACCTATTACCCAGTCTTTAGAATTGGTTTAAACTGAAAACAATTTTATTCAAAGAACAAAATAAGCTACAGCGCTCCTTCATGATACTTAAGAGGTCACAATGCAAACCACATGACTTGCATAAAAGTTGATCAGTTGAGGTACGGATTTTAACTGCATTAAATGGATGAATTAGTTAAAATCTGTAAAGCAGCTTACAACCAGCTTGCAGCAAAATAAACTAAGGCTGCAATAAACTAACTTTGAACAATGCTTTATATTTACTGTCACATTTTTTGTTTAAATTTAGTGATATTAACATAACTTAAAATAAATAAACGAATAAAAATATTATTTATACTTTCTCTAAAATATGATGCAAAACATGTTAAGATTCACAAACTCCAACTACATTTATTTTACATGCACCCTTCGTGGCCTTTACAACTTGGTGGTCTGCAATAAGGATTTGAACCTAAGTACTTTCTGACATTGAAATCATGGCCAATGAGGTTCAATGCTTTAGCTACTGAGCTATGAATCTGAGATCATAGAGCAATATCTTCTATGGGCACAAGTATCTAAGATGTACCATCTGGTTTCAAAAACTACTTTCCCTCGAAAATAACCTTATTACTAAGGGAATACCTGAGAAATTCATTTGTATAATAATTTATTATTTCGTTATCTTTTAAGGTTGAGTATATAATCTAAAAATGAATCAGATATTACAAATATGTACTAGTGATATGAATATATATTTAACACATGAATTCAACTTATAATTGTTTTCTCATAAACATAATTTTCTTCAAGAAGTAACAAGTTTTCATTATTTTCAAGGTTACATGAATATTGCCAAAGGAATCCTACTTACCTGTTGCCAAGTCTTTGTTGAAGGTTGATACATTTCTAGGCACTTTCCCACACCTTGATATAAAAGATTCAGCCAGTTCACATAACATACATCATCCGCTTCCTCATTTTCATATCCAAAAATCCTGGAAAAACAAAATACTTGCTACTTCATTTTTTCTACTGTTTCATTTATACACATTTAAAATTCATAAATAACTATGGGAAATTATGAAACAAACTGAGTAAGAAACATATTCACATTCATTAAGATTATCAGCATATCACTTTCATCAATGCTTCTCATGATATTTTAGTAGTTTAAACAGACTAATTCCATTATGAGGTACACACATGAATTCAGACAAGGAAGAAGTCCAACATTCAAATGCAGTTTAAGATTAAAAACAGAAGCGTTATTAACAGTGAAGTATTCATCATGATTTAGATTTTGGCGGAGATATGTTGATGATATTTTTTCCATCATACCACAGAAACTAACAGAAGATGCTTTGAAACTGTTGAACCTTCAGGACAACAGCATTAAATTCACAATCGAAATTGAAGAGAACAACACCTTACCCTTCCTGGACCTTATTATAACCAGAGATCAAAATAGCTTTAAATTCAGCATACATAGAAAAGCCCACACATGTGGACTACATAAAGAAAAATGGTTGCAACCCAACTTCGCACCAACTAGCCGTCTTTAGAAGTTTAATCCACCGGTTGCATAGCGTTCCCTTGAGTAAAGAATTTTTAAAAGAACAACAACATATAGAAAAAATAGCAATAACGAATGGATTCAACTCAGATCTCATAAGCAACATGATATACAAGAAAGAAAAACTCAAGGCAATTTCACATTCCACCACTCTTTCTCAAACACAAATTGGAAATACAAGAAATTCACATACCACCCTTGGGCCTTTAGAAAATTTGGACGAATCTTCAACAAATTTAACATTAGACTAGCTCCACAGAACAAATTCAGCTTCAAGAACTTACTAAACACACCTCTCAAAAATACCATCCCAAACACACTAAAATCCGGAATTTACCAGATCAGTTGTGAGGATTGTGAGAAATACTACATAGGAAAAACTAAAAGAAACTTGGAAACCAGACTTAAGGTACACCAAAGAAACATAAAACTAAAACAAATAGAGAAATCCGCTGTATCACACCATTTTTGGAATGAAAACCACAACATTGGCCAAAGTATAAAGTTGTTAAAATCCCTCACCACACCAATAGAATTGAACATCTGGGAAAAAATACACATCGTCAAAAACAGCAACATCATTAATTTTGAAATCCCGCTTGTAAGCAATGTGTTAAAACTTTGTGCCCCCAACACCAGATGGCAACAGGGTCAGAATTCGCAGGATGAGGAAGAAGAGGACATGGGAGAATGCGACCCTTAGTCACCCAGTCACTGACGATGAGGACGAATGCCCTCGAAAACGTTTCCTGTTTTATGTAACTTTAATTAGTGAAGGTGAGTGTAAAAAAGTGTGACTCAATCTAAATCATTCAAATGCAGATTTTCTGTTTGAAAATGATAACATGGGATAAAAGTATTATTATGGTATATTTATTTATTTATTTATTTATTTGTGCTAGCAATCTTCCTTAGAATATGGCTATACATCAGCCCAAGCTGTTATCTTGCCATATTCTACCCATATTACACTCTTTAATTATAACATAAAAATGATGATGATGATGATAATAATAATAATAATAATAATAATAATAATAATAATATTATTATAATAATAATATAATTACATAACTTAACATCACATGATGAAATTAATTTACATCTCTTTTTATTGTCATAACCATTTCTTTTTTACTTTGGACAGGTACACTCCTACCTTTTTACTATCCTTGTTAAAAATCTTATTATGGTATATAAAAATGAAGTGATATTATAATGAAGAGTATAGATGGGTATGCAAATAATACAATTCTGAAATTGAATTAAAAATTATAGTGTAATTACTTAGCGCACAAAACAACAAAAGTTTTTGATAAAAATAAATTAAATGGATACTTTGACACAGTGAAGCTGTTGCAATTATCATTGCTTAGTGAAATGAGTAAACACTTCACATTTTTCACTTAGTTCCCTAAATCATCAGCTTGAGTTGACTGCTAGATCTAACAAATTATTTGTGTGAGGTTTCTGAAATGGACATCTGAACTACTTCATACCATAATTTGATAGATCTGGCAGTCAGCTCTAGATGATGGTGCAAGCAACAGCCTGTGAAACAAGTTTTAGTAAATGCTAGGTAAGTGAAGAATGTGAAGTGCTTATGTAACTACTAAGCAGCAATAATTAATAACAGAAACTTTTGAAACTTCTTTTAGAAGATTACTTATTAGTGTAAACAGTGTATAGAGGCTACTAATCGACTCAAATTCTTTCCCAAAGAGAAACTCTCTTTGCTGAAAAAAAGGAAAAGACAAAACTCCTTGCACAATATCAGATAAATGAATAAACTCTTATGCACAGCAGAGCAATACTAGTCAGGAAATGTATGCTCATATAACAGATAAAACAATAACGAGAAACTCTGGCAACATGAATGATTAAAGATTACAATGACATTTCATGAATAATGTAGATGAAATTGTACACTTTATTATAAAATGCACTGCAAAGCTATACAAAAGATGTAAAGTGTTGCATTCACATGATTTCTCCATTCACTCTTCTACAAACTATTCATACTAAAGCTTATTCTTTTATCTACTTGTTAATAGGATCGTCTTCATTACACAATTCCAAATTTTGTTGTAGATGTAAGAAGAATATAGTAAATTAAAGCAATAGTCAAATATTTAACAGTGGGATGCTATATAATGGCTGTGAAATTCCGCTCTCTTTGCATGACCAGAAAGTAAATAAATTAAAAAAAAATAAGAAAAAGAAAGAAAGAAAAGTCATTTGCAGTTGAAAAAGGTATAAAGCATTTCAAAATTAAACCCAATAAAAAGAAACTCATAAAAACCCCATAATACTAAAAAAACCTAAAAAAATAAATAAAAAAAACAAAAAACATTTCATCTCTCAGAAATGGTCAAAGCCACCTAAATCTTTGACATAAATTGTGTGTTTTAACGAGATGTAGTAAGATTTTGTCTATTGCTTATAGTTTTCCAGTAATACAAAAGTCATTCAAAATGAAGAGGACTTCACAGGCTGTTCTCAGAAAATTCAAGATATACTTTTTGTTTAAAAGAGAGAGAGTTGAAGGTGCTACACTACATCACTAAAATGTTCTTACTTGAACGCGTTTCGGGAGAAAGGTTTGCTCCCATCGTCAGCATGTTTTCAACTGATTTTGCTGGTTATTGTCTGGGGAATGTGTGTGGTTAGTGGTGTTCTCTGGTGCTGGGCTGATGAACCTCCAAAGGCTGCTGGGTGGCAGGAGTTCGAAATTCATTAGGTGATTCTTGTGTATGACGATATGTATTTTTTCCCAAATGTCCAATTCATTGCTGCTGTTGATTGGTTTTAAGAGTTTTATGTTTGGAGTGATTTCATGGTTTGAAGACCAGAAATGATGTGCTACTGCTGATTTATCCATCTGTTTTAGGTAAATGCATCTCATATGCTCTTTAAGTCTTATTTCAAGATTTCTTTTGGTTCTTCCTATGTATACCAGGTTACAGTCATTACAAACTATTTGATATACACCAGCTGATTTATCGTTGGGGATAAGGTCTTTTGCTCTGTTGCATAGTAATTTCTGTATATTGTGTTTATTCTGTGGAGACAGGGTGATGTTGTATTTCTTGAAAATCCTTTGAAATTTATGATGTATCCCAGGGTGGCACGTGAACTTACTATATATAGTAATATAAATTATATTAAAAACAATAGCTACAATCCTACAAGCTACAAACATGCAATTTTAAATAGCATTACAAACAGGTTAGTACATATACCATTGGAGAAAGAGGAATACCAGAAAGAATACCAACACATTATCCACATAACCACCATGAACGGATACCAGAAAAAAACAATAGATAAGAAGATAAAAAAGTTTGAAAGACAGAAATACATCCAACAAACAACTACTTTATTCAGACAACAAAAACCACAAGCATATAGGAAATTCACTTACCACCCTTGGACACATAAATTTCAAAGGATTTTCAAGAAATACATCACCCTGTCTCCACAGAATAAACACAATATACAGAAACTACTATGCAACAGAACAAAAGAACCTATCTCCAACGATAAATCAGCTGGTATATATCAAATAGTTTGTAATGACTGCAATCTGGTATACATTGAGGCAGTATTTTAATACCTGAATAATTTCAATTGCATTTTCATAATAAGTAAATTCAATAACAGCCCGCCTTGAAACAATATTTATGTAATAATTATTTAAAATGTATGTAACAGTAATTGCAAATACTTATATTATTGTAAACATGTTTTAATAATGTTATATGAATACATTACATACTTTAATAATGCAAGAGCTGTGAGAATAATAAGTTTTAAGTTGCTAACAATGAGGTAATAATGAGGTAACCTTGTAGCAATAATGAGTTTGAGAGTTTGAAAGTTACTAGTCATGATTAGAGCAACGATAAGGTAAATTCAGTAACAGTTTAAAATTAGCCAATCAACAGCAAAGAAAAGCTTTAAGTAAAATGCAGATATTCTATTGGACTAGAATTAGCCAATCAGAGACTTGAAATATCGAAGCTTACAGGTTTAACGGTTGAAATTATGTTCAGTTGCTGGCAAACCTTGGTAGTGACCAGATGGAAGATGTGTTCTCTACAGAAATATTACGTGTGAATCGTAAACTATGTATACGCGCTAAGTGAAAGTATTAAAGAATCTCACAGCTCTTAAAAAGTGTAGTGCTTTATTAAATTGTGCAAAGGATAAGTAAAAGAAGTGAGTTTTAAAAAACTTAAAAATCTGTGTAAGTCTACATTCTTGTTGCACCACGCCCTGCCTAAGAAATACATGAATCTACAAACATTACTGACGCAGCCGAGGCAAATTCAAACATAAATAATATATATAGAAGCAGTTTTAATAACAAAGTTAAATATTATAGTGTAAAACTTGGAGTGTAACAACAAAAACACATCTTTAAATCAGCTTCTCATATGTAACAGAATATTTGCGTAATAACAGTAACTATTACATAATCAACAAATTCAAACCGACACCCAAAGCATGTTGCAAACTTCTTAAACAAAGTAAACTCCAAGAACAATACTTCAAGTTAGGCTTCCAATGCATGAAGCTTAATAAATTACGTAAACAACACATCAACTTCAAGTTGGCTCCCATATGTGGGGCAGTTACACTAAAGCAACTATTTTACTACTACTTCAACATAGGAAGAACCAAAAGAAATCTTGAAATAAGACTTAGAGAGCATATGAGATGCATTTAGCAAAAACGGATGAATAAATCAGAGGTAGCACATCATTTCTGGTCTTCAAACCATGAAATCACTCCAAACATAAAACTCTTAAAACCGATCAACAGTAGCAATGAATTGGTCATCTGGGAAAAAATACATATCGTCAAGAATCACCTAATGAATTTCAAACTCCTGCCACCCAGCAGCCTTTGGAGGTTCTTCAGTCCAGCACCAGAGAACACCACTAACCACACACATTCCCCAGACAATAACCGACAAAATCAGTTGAAAACATGCTGATGATGGGAGCAAACCTTTCTCCCGAAACGCGTTCAAGTAGTGATGTAGTGTAACAACCTTCAAATCTCTCTATTTTAAATTATGACACAACACGGTTACTAGCTTCTCAATCTTCAAAATTAATTAATATTTTTTTGTTTGTAGTGAAATATCTTAAGCATGTGGCATTTTAATCAAAATCGTTAGCCATTTTTGAGAAAATAAAAATAATGAACATGTTTTCATGTGAAGGGTAGTTGTGGTTGGGGGATTTTCTTAAAAATTGTGTCACATCTTTGAAGATGCTGAACTTAAGTACCAAGTTTGGTATTTAACTGAATTATCATTTTTGAGTTACGCTGTTCATAGAACACATGGATTCTCTCTCTCTCTTTTTTTTTTTTTTATTCAGGGAGTCTAAAACCATGCATTTCTAGTGAAATCTCGGTATTGAATTTTTAGGTGGAATGCAATACTTTCTCTGCTTACTATATAGGTAAGTAGTAGAGAAAGTAAAAATATTCACAGGATCTTAACGTAATGTCTTGCTTTAGTTTTAACACTGCTTGAAATGCACAGAGAATAAATTAAAAATGTATGAATCAGACCTCTAATATATGTAAAAGTTCCAATTTGCTATAGGCATCCAACTTTAAATATGTAACATTATTGTACCTCGTATAGCAGTAGATATAACTTTAATTTCTCTATCATCTCTTGCCCCTTCTTGGGGCTCTATGGCACTGCTGATACATCCTTATATCCAAGTTGCCATTAGAAACACTATGAAACAAATTGCAGCATCGTATAAGTCTATAAAATCATTAGTTTACTGTCATTCTCACTGAATAATTTTGCCCACTGACCAAGGGTCTGTTAAAATAATTATCGGTAGTGGTGGAAACAGCAGAATTTCTGGAATATTTTGTTAAATATTGCACAGTCACTTTGTTTGGAATGCATAAACTTATATGATGCTGTGACACCAATGTCTTAAGATACCAACTTTTTATACTATAAAGAAAATTTTAACCTGAATCTTACTTGAGTAGATCCTTATTGAGGCAAAGATATAAGCCAACACATTCAGCCCGACATTCTTCATATGCTGAGCTCATTGTAGTAAATATGGAGTCATATGTATCGCCTTCCTTGTAAAAAGAAGTAATCTGAAAATATTAAAATCAATGATTTAGAGCCCCTGATTTAGTTTACAATGTTTTGTTTGCACTCTTTATACATTCAAGTTTCTTTCTCGTTATTATCTTCTTCTTATTAGGGATGTTTCAAAATGGAGTTATTATTTGATGCAGTAATTTGTATCACAAATTACTTAAATGTAAATAATGATTGTAATATGAATATGCATTTTTATGTGACATTGATTTCAGATGTTTATTAATTGTAATTATTATTGGGAAATAAGTTTATACAACTTTACTGAAACTGTCAATAATAGCGCAATAATGCAGCGAGGGGGTGAGCTGTTTATCATTATTGGAAACGAGGAAGTTACGTAATGTTGGCGCGTTTTCGGTAGAAACTTCTGGAATATTTTCTCCCTAAAAGCAATATGTATTCGTGGTTTTCATTGGATATTAAAATAGACGCTAATGTTGGCGCGTTTTATTAGCCAATAGTAGTTCAGTTATAATCTTTAGGCGTATCTGATTGCAGGAGTATAAATAAGGTAGATTGGAGGTAAAGTCAGTCAGTCCTTCAGTTCGCCGAAAGCATTCATATATTACACGTCGTATTCAGCCAGTTCATCAAAATTCTTTGTGCAATACACGTCGTCTTAAGTTCGTCAGTTAGTCAAAATATTTGTATGAGATACGTCAGCTATAGATTCACAAGTTACGAAAATCTAAAGTATTATAAAGTTAATTATACACAAAGTTGAAGTACGTGAATTAAAAGTGATCAGTAAGAAGTATTATAACAGTTTCAGTTTGGCGAGTATCCAGATCAATATGTAAAAGTGATAGTGAACATGTTCGACAATAAAAATTATAAAACAAATTTCTTCATCAGTGTAATTTTTTGGATAAAAGATTCCTTTCCGCTTCACAACCTGTATAGAGACACATGTTCGACCCAAGATAAGATAATACTAGCCGGAGGACATTTGAAATGAAATCAAACAAGCTAATACTGCCGCAAATTGCTAACACTAGATGGAGCTACGAACCTAACAAATGAATGACGTCACAAGATGGCTTCCACTCACATGAAGTAAACACAATATAAGATCTCCAAGTTCTAATAAATTACGTAAAACATATTACGTAAACAATAAACCGCTACAAATTGGCACCACAATGTGGGGCTACAATAATGTCTTCTCGCATATTTTGAAAATATAGTAAAGTCAAATGCAAAATGTGCTTTTTTTTGTGTGCATTTTTATTCATGGCTGTATACTCTCAAACATCATTGCAAGATTTAATTTCATTACAAATTAATCTTAAAATCTCATAAAAAAAAGTGTCAGTTACCAAAGCTGCAAATAATTTTACTTAAAAAAATTTTAACTTTCAATTAAGTAATCCGATCACAAATAAGCTACAACAGCACTCGGCAACACAATGAAATAGGTTTGTACAACCCCTAATACTTTGAGTATGTACATTAAACACATGTGACTGGCAGTGTGTTAATACAAACTATGCATTATACTAGGAACTGTAAGGATATACACCTAACATCAACCAGAACTACAATGTGTAAAAATGGAGTACTGTAAACCAGCATAACGATGTATAATTGCCTTCCCAATGACATAAAAAATACCAATAACTATAATGTTTTTAAGACTAGAGCAAAGGCTTTCCTGCAGGAGCCTGCTTCTACACAGTAAAATATCTGCAATTTAATAAATATCCATATACATACGTCATAGTTTCAATTAACTTAACTATTGTATCATAGCTTTCATTTTATACATATAATTTAATCTATTGTAAAATAACTTAAGTATTGATGTCTAACTTTTGTGATATATTGTATAAATTAACTATTGATGTATCCTGTATCAAGGTAGTATATTTTAAAGGATTAATAAAATTGAATTGAACTCTGACTGCATCTGCATTTAGGTATTTGAAGAAACTTCTATTCTGTCACAGTCTGCCAGTATCAGTATGTAACAAACAGCACATACTGATCGACTACCTATGCTAAACCAATCCATGCACTAGGTGATCACTGACCTGTACATAAACTGATGAGTGACAGAGTTAAGCAAACCTAATAATAATGCAAATGCAAGAACTAAGGCAATGTATGAATTAATATGTTTGTTCCAACAAAGTCAGTGATCCATTAATGTATGTGATTGCTTAATAGGCATGTGATGGTTTGGCATCAATTGTTATTCAGTCAGAGATGGTGCATACCATTTGCTGCATCCTAATTCACCATTTTTGTTTTAATTAATTTTTTTTTATTTATTGTTGCTAATTATTTACAACAGAAAATTATAATACATGAATTCTAGCATCGTTCCTAAATGAGAAACTCTTGTGCTCAGGGAGGGATTCCTCAAGTAAATCTAAGTGCAAATGAGGATGTTTCAATTACAAATTAATTTACCAACTAATCATAAAACTATAAACTAATACAAAACTCTACAATGTAATTAATTACAATTAACAGTAACAATTTAAGTGAAACGTATGATATGAAATGGCTACTACATACATTTTCAGTTAATATGTAATATTCAATTTTAATTGGACTGAATGATAGGAGACATAACTTTTTGATACAAAAATTCTTTCTTGATAATTTTCTTAATTGTATTTTTGAATTTATAAATGTTAAACTGCTGCAAATCTGGATACTTCTTTATAATCATGTTGTATAATCTTGTACCAAGAAAGTTACTATGTTTGCAGGCTGCAGTTCTAACATTTAGGTTAAATTAAACATATAAAGTCAGAGCATTTAGTTTTATAATTACATGAGAACAATGCAAATATATTAAGATTTTTGTGGACATAATTTAATAAAACATTATAATAAAGTTGGTGGATTTGAATACATTGAATGTAAGAGAACTGATGTCAAGACTTTTTCAGGCATATTTTAATTAACTCTTTTTTGTAATAATATTAATGGTGTAATAGCGCTGATGAATGAATATCCCACCCTATAATACCACACCAAAGAACAGATTGGACTAAAGACAAATATACCATATGCAGGACATCATTAGGCAAATATGTTCTCAATGTGACAAAAACGTGAATTACTTTACGAAGTCTATTGCATGTATGTGATATATGCTTGTCCCATCGTAAGTGCTGGTCTATAATGATTCCCAAGTGATGATGGCCGCTGAATAGAAGACATCTGTTGGAATGCCTAATTACAATATATGGATGTGCTCAGATCTTGTTAGAATGCACTGCCAATCAGATTTCTTTACTGCATAGGCTTGATAAAAGACCAATCAAAGAAAATTTTGTCAGAACAAAACTAATTACACAACAATTAGCAGATGGTCTGTGAAAGCTGTCAAATGCAAAAACTAGCTTTGATGGGGCAATGCTGGAACACTTGGGTAAGTTATTCCAACTTATGGCTATATTATAAGTCACCATCACATGTCAAGCTGAAAAGTGGGAAAGACTAAAATCTGCAACAAAATTAGGCACACAGCTAAATTTGGGAACTACATATATATAATTGCAAAACCATTAATATTTTGCAAAAAAGATAAATGTTTTGCATTATTTAAAATGTTTTATTTCATTATTTAAATTTCCATTGGGGTTTTCTAATCTTTTTAATATGTAAAAATATTACAAATACGTTTATGAAATGCGCCTTCCTTTGTTATAACTTATTAAAAACAAAAACATTTCTCTAATCATAAGCATCATTATGTTATAAAAGTTATCAGCATAGCAAATTTTGAGGCAAAATATTCACAGAAATCACCTTTTCTCCATTAAGGGGATTCTTCACATTCTCCAAATCAAAATTTAAGTTGCCGTCCTTGCCTTTGCTGAACAACTTTCCACTTCCATGACCCAAAAGCTCATGAAGACCAACTTGTACCTATTAAAAAAAAATATAACAATAAGAAACATGATTGAACAAGCTACCAAATAAAATGACCATCTAAGTAGGAAAATACTTACTTCAAAAGAGGGAATTCTGTATTTTGTCATTAGGTTCACATCTTCTTGAGAAAGAAAAGGTGTCACTGTTTGCTGAAGGCTTGCAGTAATCACGTTCCCCAAGTAGACATTTTTGAATCCTTCATTCTGTCGTATTTCATCATCTGAGGAACACAAGTTGTTCTATTTTAATTATTATTAAAAGGATAAGCAAAGGTAAATAGATAATAATTTATAATGATAATGCATTTGTAAAATGTTATTTATTGCTCATGGCTGTCTGATACTACAGAGTGAGCCAAAAGACCCCGAACTGGCTGCGCAGTGTTTTTCCTGTCCGTGTCCTCGGCGCTCATTGCCGTCTGCTGCTATCATAGAAAGGCACGGATGAAACCATACAACATTTTTAAAACTACTTTTAAAGTTAATTACCAAATTTACAAAAGAAAATATTGAAACTGGTCACCGTCGTTGTCCATACATTTTTGGCACCTCTTTAGGAAACTATCCTTTCTATGATAGTGGCAGACAGCAACGAACACCAAGGACGCAGACAGGAAAAATGCAGCGCAGGCGGTTTGGAGTCTTTTGGCTCACCATGTAGTAGTACTCATAACTAATATCATCAAGTATTGATTAAAGTGTGATTACAAAAGTAAAGTCAGCTCTGCCATATCTGTATAGGATAACTATACAAACTGGAAGGGATATAGATGTCTATAGCTTAAGGGAAGATTCTACAGGGTATAATATATGAAATATAACATTTTTTTCCTGCTTTAGCACTAGATTCTTCATAAAGTTTTGTTTGTATGGGACATTTTCAATTCAATTCTTTTCATCCTTTTGATTACACGCTGAGAATGAGCACATCATGCTATAAAGGATTACATACATAGCATTTACAAAATTTATGTCAGGTGTTGAAATCTGGTATTAAAATCCAATCATATAGGGTTATTCAAAAAGAAGGAAGAGACTTTAAATATTTATTTCTAATGAATGACAATAGATGGCAACACAAGTGATACATCCTGAATTGAGAAAAGTTCAAAATTTTATTGTGTGCGTTCAAACTGAGCACCATTTGTTAGCGAGGATGACTAGTGCTTTTCCGTTTGTATATGCAACCATCTTCTACAAATTTATTGTATCAATTGTAAATATTTTATGAAAAGGTGGCTCGTTGTTGAACTTACAACGAAATGCACATTGCAATGAAACAATGGATTCACTTTTTGCATAATGCAGCACACAAAACCACTTTTCCTGTGGAGTCGCCATTTTCTCGTAAACAAACACAGCGCTGCTGTAGGCACTGAATGGAACTAATAGGTGGGGCTTAAAACTTTGAATTTTCTTCTATTCAATTATGTGACGTATGTGTTGCTATCTATTGTCGTTCATTAGAAATAAATATTAAGTCTGTTTCTTCTTTTTGAATAACCCTGTATAATTACACGGCACATACTAGATAATATATGTTATAATCCTAGCTACTTTGCTTTAACAGGTTAACCACAGCATTATTATTTACAATTTATAATGGGTTTATATATTCACTGAATAAAACGTATGTTGTAGTAGAAAGATTTCACTAGTTTTTAAAAACATGTAAGATTCTTTATTTGCCTAAAACTTCCTGGTGATCTGTTAAATAATTTTATTCCTTTATTAATTGCACTGGACTTGAAATATGTTCCACAACTCTGAATGTGAAAATCATCTGCCATGTGTTATATCTAGGAGTCTCTCCATTTGTATCATTTTATGTTCTCTGAATAATGGCTGACAGGATGTCCTATTATTCACCCCACTTAATATCCTTATGGAAAAGGGTGGGAAGTGGGATGAAAGTTATAACCTATTAGGATAGCAAAACAAAATGGTTTGAAAGATTGTCAAATGGCATAAAGAAGAGTAACACAAGAGTTGAGAAACTGGCAGCAGTCAGGGGAAAAAGAGGAGTGAGAAAATGTTTGGGTCCTTAGATGGGCATGTATTAAGGAAAAAAAGTGAGAATTGTGATTAAGAATGTCAAACATTAAATGAAGCGGCAAAAACGCACGACACAAAGAAAATATGGTCAATAATAAAAAGCTTATACAGAAAGAGCACAAGAGAAGATCATGTAAACCCAGATAAATGGTCCACGTATTTTAAAGCATTGTTAGGTCTGGACAACATAGTGAGAGTACAGCAGCTTTTGCATGAAAGCCAGCAAGTAATTAATGAATTACATAGGGAAATCACGGACGTTGAACTGTTCAAACAAATTAAGAGGTTAAAAGTCAACAAAACAAGTGGTACCACTGGTATCTCAGGGGAATTTTGGAAGGCTTTGTCGATAGATGAAACTAGAAGAAAAATAGTGATAAAATTGTTCAATAAAATACTGGAGGCAAGGAAGATTTCTAAGAGATGGAGAACAAGTATGACAGTGCCAACATATAAAGGAAAGGGGGATAAAACAACCCAGCTTTTTATAGGGGGATAAGTTTACTTTCTATTCTAGGTAAGATGTTTACACACATTTTAGTTAATAGGTTACAGATTTGGGTAGAGAAGGAGAAGAAGTTATCAGAGTTCCAAGCAGGATTTAGGGCAGGTAGAAGAACACCATATAATATATTCATAATCAAGATAATTGTTGACAAATATTTGAGCAACAAAAGGGGAAGGGTATATATGATATTTATTGATCTTGAAAAGGCATTTGATACAATAAACAGAGAAGCATTATGGATAAAATTAAGAAGTAAAGAGGCGAGTCATACATTTATAGAAATACTGCATAAGGTATATCAGGAGAATGAGTTTTGTATAAAACTACCAGACAATAAAGTAGCTGAATGTTTCAGAGTAAGGCAGGGGTGAAACAGGGATGTAAACTTAGTCCAGTGCTATTTAACCTTTATATTGATGACATCCTAGGGGAGATCTTGATATAAGGTCCATTTGCCAGTTATTAATAATAAAGAAATTCCAGGGCTATTGTTTACAGATGACTTAGTAGTTCGGTCCATATCTTGCAAAGTGCTGAGGAGGGCAATCGAGGCAGTAAGGAATTTCTGTATAAGATGGGGACTGAAAATAAATGAAAAGAAAACAAAGAGCATGATTTTTAGAAAAGGTTATCAACTATGTAAGGACAAGAAATGGCAGATATATGGAAGAGAAATAGAAGTGCTAAGGAGATTTGATTACTTGGGAATAAGACTATACTGTAATCAAATAAGAACATGGAGAGAACAATTTTGGCAACAGAAATGGGGAAGTATTAATAAGGAAGATTCTTAGTAAAAGGGGATAAAAATATAAAAGCTATGGGTAACTATTTGGGTAAGGTCAAAGAGAAATGATTAAGAAAGACTACAAAGAAGATGAGGCAGACAAAATAGATCAATAATGTAAGCAAGTAGACAGTGGGCCATCAATCCACAGGAAACCAGGAGTTGTGTGTGTTGAGACCATAGATTAGCATAGGCAAGCAACTAAGAAGTGAATTTATAGCGTAAATAGCCTAATATTATCAATTAATATTATAGTCTAAAATGTATGTAATTTAATTATGTACATTTGAGTATTGAGAAATAAATATTATTCATTATATTCATTAATATCGTCGTGGCTGTTATTTTGTGGCTTGAAGACTTTATCAATATCATTGCTCTCCAGTATGTTTCAGTATAAAATAGCACTTAAGGCTATGGACAGTTCTAAAGAAACTGAAAAGATTTTTCCTCTGCATCGCTTTTGTAAAACCAACATGTTTTACAGAATCTGCCAGTATATTTCTATATAGTTGTAGTTTTCATAGTATAATATGACAATGCCAAACATTGGCTCACTTCATTCGCCCTATCCATGATTTAAGCCATGCTGCACTGTAGGGGGAAGTAGATAAGAGCATTAGTACTTTGTGCAGAGGTGAAACTGGTAAAGAAATTGGGCACATTAACTTTCATTGCTATAGAACTTGTTTCACAGAGCAGTTGTCTGCATCATTAGCTATGCATGATTGCTGGAAATGTTTTTAGCTTCTGTTCTTGGATCTTGCATCTCCTCTACTGGACAACAGTTAATTCAAAGACCAGAAGCCAAACAGGTGCATACTTTGTAAGTGCCAGTTGCAGAATATTGCCAAGACACTGCACTGCAAATCGTTTAATTTACTTGCAGACAGACCTTGTTTAATTAGGATTTGTTGTTTCTTTTGGTGAGTTTTATGTATAAGGTGGACATCTATACACTTTAGACACTATATCCTAAAGCATATGACAGCATTTGACTGTGCTGGGGTAGTGCTATTGACCAATTGTGATTTATCATGATATAGCCAATTAACACAATTGCTAGCATGATATGCTGAAGACCTACCAGTGCAGGTTCAAGAGTATGTCATAGAATGAGCCTTAACAAACTGCTAGAATTCAAAGAAGAAAAGGTAATCTAATTAATAAGCTCACTTTGGCTACAAATAACACGCTTAATAACATGAGCATTTGCTTATTAAAAAGAGAAGTTTAAGCTTACAGTCAACAACCCCACAACTACAAAAATTTATGGGTACCCAAAATCCACAAAGCAGGGATAAAATGAGGGCAATTATAAGTATAGTATAATTTTTTTGACCGACCCTGCAGAAACACAAACAAAAGGTTGGAGAGGGGAGGGGAGAAAAGACCAGTGGTATTCTTCTAGCATAGTGCAATAGGAATGCCTCACCTATCAGTCATTTTCCTACAACTAACCTAAAACCCCTCCTGTGAGATAATAGGCTTGTCCAGTTGTTGCGCAGCCAGCTGAGTAGGACCAGGAGGAAAAAATTCTACTGTAACAAAGGGGCGCCGACATAATTTGGCCAAGTGGTTAATGTTAAAATTAATGACTCTCCCAAGTTTTGACATACTCACAGAATTGGTAGATAAGATCATAATCCTATCACTGGTAGAAGAGGATACTTTGGCCTCTTTTGATGTTTGCTCTTTGTTTACAAACATCATCTCCAAAAGAAAATCTCATATCACTAAAAAGTGGTGTTAACCAAAGATTTGAAAAAACAAAGAACCGATGAGTACTAGATCATAAAAATTGTGTATCAGCCAAAACTTTTCATGTCTGGTGGAAAGTACTGGAACTGTGAACAAAATGAAGGCTTAGTCATGGATAACATATTATCACCATTCTTGGCAATTATTTTCAGACTAATTATAAAATGCAAGTTAAAAAGAATTTCCCATGAATATTTTTGGTCTGGTACAATTATGCTGATGATGTTTTCACAATTACAACAGAGATATCCAGGACACATTAAAAATTGGGACTGACAATTGCTTACCATTCTTGGAAGAAATATGTAATCAAGAAAAAACCAACAAATTAGATTCTGGGGGTGGGGGAACCAGACACACCATGTTATACCGTATTTATCCAAATACAAGATTTTCTCCCAAACTTTTAGTCGTGAAAACCACAGGTCATCTTGCATTAATGAGATAGATTTTACTATTAGTGTACAGGAAAAAGTATGTTTCAAATTTCACAGGAATGTGATAGGTGTCAGCAGTAGAGAAGCACAAAGAGAATGTGAAAGGTTGTTGTGAAGGTCACGGCATATCAGCCAGATTTTGTGTGTTTCATTTTGCATTGTAAACTCAGTGAGTTACCAATATGCCTAGAGGGACTATAAGATTTTCCATTAGCCAAATGCTTTCTTTAAGGACAGAAATATATACTGGAAGATTTCTTTGCTGCATCCTGGCTGTCATATTGGTAAACAATATTTGCGCAGTAAAAGGCAAATTTACATTTCTGTGCTCTCATTCCTGCCGGCGTTCTCTACCATCACGTGCATTTCTGTGCAAATATGTATCATAACTGTTTACAGTAATGTATTGTACAGTATCTAAATAGAAAATCACATCCATCATCGTCATGTTGTAGCTAGTGCTGGTTGCACTGTAGTCATCATTGTATGATACTGATAGCAGAAAATATTTAGTAACACAATAAAATAATCCCAACTGCTAAATTCCAAAATTAGGTTCTGAAAAATGGTGGTCATCTTGTATTTGCATAAATCATCATCATCATCATCATCCAAATAGGGATTAGACCACTGGTGATCTGTCCGACTATTAATTTGGAGTTTATGATCAATTCTTTTTTTTATGTGAGTAGGGTACGAGCCTACTGCACAACGCCCAACCTAGGGGACCAGGAGTTTGATTTTGTAGTCATCTTCTCCTAGGCTGATTGCCTTCACTATGGCTTAGAAACTCAGTCCATCCCCCACGTTACCCTGTGGATGGGACCCTTCCGGGTCAGAAGGCCCTGGAACTAACATGGGCAGGGTCGCTACTCCCTGAGTATGGCTGCCTGCTACCCTGTATTTGCATAAATATGGTATTATATATATAATGGTAAGTGACATCTAATGCCTAGACCCTTGGATGATCTCCATTTGTCTTCTTGCTTCCCATTATAATTTTGATGTGAATCCAGATGAGTTGAGATTAGTGCTGAATACATATATAACAGAATGATCAAAAGCCAAACCCACAGATTGAGACTCTGCAAACTGTGGCAGTAATAGTGAATAAACAGGTAAATGAACAAGAGGTACATTAAGAAAATAATTCTGTGTAATATTTATAAATTCAGCCCATTTACTTACAGTTAGGTATGTTTATGCCTGCTGGAATTCCATGTCCAGAAAATGTGAGTACATCCAGTGAGGTGAAGTCTGGTCTTAGAAACTTATCCTTTTCAAATGATTTAGGCCATGGAAGCTCTTGCACAAATTGTTCTGCATTCTCAACTAAAGTGCCAAATTTGGCTGACATTTCTTTGTTCACCATGGCAACAAAGCCTTCAAATTCCCCTCTCATTCCTGCTGGATCTCTGTAGGTCTCGATGAAGCCGATGTAACTGTAAGAATTTAATTTACATCATTAAGATACATGTATATGTGTTCAAAATATAGGATAAAAAATAAAGTAAAAACTTACGTTTCTACAACAGGACCCTTATTTTTTATCCAGAATCTTGAACCATCTTTATGGTCATTCAGGGTTCCTTTCTTGAAGCTTTGAATATAATGCTCCAGCATGTTCTTTTCTGTGTCATTAGCTGCATGTTCCTGAAAAAATTATTATTTAACATGCAACCCTTAACACAGAGAACTACTGTATTTACCAATATGCAAGTTGACCTCAATTTCCCTTGCCTAGATTGGAGCTTTGGAAAGCTTGTATAATAATTGAGTTAATAGTTTAATATTACAGTGATGAACAATTATTAAAAATATGTATGATTAATATACTAAAACACTAATGGAAATATGTGTATTGAGTTGCCGAAACTAATTTACCTGACCCCTAACTAAAACAGACAGTAATTACAGTCTAAATTTGAAACTATTTAATTACTATGTATAATAATTGCATTTTATTTATTAATTTATTTATTCCAAGTTTATTATTAAATGAATTATGAAAATAAGTCAGTTCTAGGTAATACAAACACCATACACCATTTACTCTTTAAAAATGTCCCATATTTAAAAGAAAGTGAAGTGCATTTTTTTCCTAAAACTGATTTCCATAATTATGTGAAACCATGTCATATATTTTTGCACAAACACACACAATGTGTGGAAGGTGCTTACATGTTATCTTTTAAACTGGAGATATATATTGATGATGCATTGAAAAGATTTTTGAACACTTTCATTCTATCTTTCATAGATTTGAAGAAAACCACTTTGAAATGTAAAGATGTTTGGCAACAGTGTGCTTTCCCGGCAGGTGGGTGGGAAAATCACACTTGACAGGTCAGGTCTGTCGCAGAGTAGAATGTGCTATCTCTATTGGTTACTGCATTGCAGGAACAATATCAACTTTGCTAGTGATGTTTAATTACCAATACATGTCTTTTGTGTATTTTCAGCAAAAGCCTTAATGTAGGAAAGCAGCTAAAACTGTAACAAACTTGCTTAATTCTAATTGAAGCAATTACAGAAAATGAAGGTTTTAAATTAAATGTTTACTTACTATGCATTTAATGTAAAAACCAAATAGCAGTACTTTATCATTCAAACAGGTCAGCAGGTTGAAGTATTCAGTGAAAACAAACAAAAGCAAAATGTTTTATTTTAATTAGCAATTTCAGATAACGCTCTAAGAAAAAGTAACTGGTTTTATTTAAACATTTGATAAATGAGACTAACCACTAAACTATCTTGATTTTACTTATATATTTAATAAAGAAACAAAAATTATATTCAATGAATGTTAGTGAACTTTTTACGCTATAAAAACTTGATAGCGAGTGAGAAGAGATACCATATTTGTGAGAAATTTAAACGTAAATTACAATTTGTAGTAACTCAGAACTTTAAACTGTGACAAAACAAGGTGCTTAAGGAAGAAAGAGAACAAAAACTGTAGAGTTGCTCTTCTATCATGTACTTCAATAAGACTTGCCTCAATCATTTCATATGTGATGTAAGAAAGTGTGGGAAACCTGTTCTTCTACGGAAATACACATTCTAAAACTAACTATAAGGTGCAAACACCCAACCTCCTTAATGTCCACTCAAACTGATGACTCACACTCCCCAAGACATACAACAATGTACAGGGTAAACACCTGACGGGGGGCAGAGGGCCTACGATCGGAGAGCAAGAGACCAGGGTGGGTGATCACTACACATCCGGGATGAGAGCAAGGAAGTAGATGATAGATG
Organism: Deroplatys truncata; assembly: GCA_030765065.1. NCBI lineage: Eukaryota > Metazoa > Arthropoda > Insecta > Mantodea > Mantidae > Deroplatys > Deroplatys truncata. Next base: position 118,156,752 of record CM060980.1, read on the forward strand.
CAGATGAGAGATGAATGATAGGAAAGGTGGTGATGGAGCACCGGTACAATGAAACTTGGCAGGGGATTCCAGAGAAAACCTGCCAGATGCCACCACAAATCCCACATGTGGATCCCTGGGATTGAACCCGGGCCACCTTGGTGAGAGGCGAGCAGTCTAATCACTCAGCCATGGTGAAACCGAAATAAACATTCACACATTCAAATTAAATTATAAGTTTTCATTCATGTTTATACTTATCTCCTAAGATGATGACATTTATGCCCCTTCCACCCAGTAGTGCACTCTTTTTTTGTTTCCATGTATTTTTACCATTAATAATTATTTCTCAATATTTTCAGTAGTTATTCCCAAAATTTTGTTTAAAACAGTTAAGTATAAACCATGACGTGTAAACTTTCTCCAGTCTCTCTCTCTCTCTCTCTCTCTCTCTCTCTCTCTCTCTCTCTCTCTCTCTCTCTCTCTCTCTCTCTCTCTCTGTGCGTGCGTGTGTGTGTTTTACCACTTAAGGCTGGTTTACAATAACCAGAGAATGGGGACTGGAACAGCATGCAAAACAACATAAAACATTTATTTAAAGGTGAGTCGGAATTGTTACACTAACATCACTTAAGTTTAAGTGATGTTAGTGTAACAATTCCGACTCACCTTTAAATAAATTCAATACACATCACTGTTTCTAGCTTCTTTTCATTACAATATCAACGTAACATAAAACATTTTGGTTCACAATAATCTGGAATGCATACCGATGATCATATGAATAGCTAAGGAAAATTGATTTTGCGCACTGGGATGTCATTTGTTTGTAACCAACCAATGATATTTTTTTCACCTGCTTCCAATTAAGCCAACATAATACAGGTCAGCCAATGTCAAAATTTCATCATCATACAAATAGGGATTACACCACTGGTGATCTGTTCCAGCTCCAAACTAAAGCTGTCTGCTATTTTGTCCGTTAGTTTAAATATTTCCAGGTGTTCTCTGATATCTTCGCTTCTCTGTTTGTCCATTAGAGTATAACCTGCTACAAACCTTAATTTCCACAACTTCTGTCTCAAAGAATCTTTATTTAGAGTCCAACATTCAGACCCATATAATAGTGCAGGAACTGCTAAAACCTTATAAAATTTCAGTATTTCAGTAAAATTTGCAGACTCTCCTTGATAAACTTCTTCTGATTGTTCACATATATATTGGAATAAATTTAGTTTTCTATTTACATCTTTTGTTCAATCCTTGCCAATGAAAACTACATAGTTAAAATCCATAACTTGTTCAACAGGGGTATTATCAATCAGGATTTTGGCTCCATCAGGATCTTTTCCATAAAATGCCATTATTTTTGTTTTCTCAACACAAATTTCCAGATTACATCCCCAGTTATTGTAAACCAGCTTTTAGGCCCTATAATAGCACCTGCAATGCTATAGTTCCAATGCTGCTTAGATTTTCAACATTGAAATTTCTGTTATGACACAAATGGAAATCTGTTGAAACACTACTAATCATTGACTAATTTTGAAGATTTAGAAGCTAGTAACAGTGATGTGTCATAATTTAAAATAGAGAGTTGAGGGTTGTTACACTACATCACTATAATATTCTTACTTGAACGCATTTCGGGAGACGGCTCCCGAAACACGTTCAAGTAAGAATATTATAGTGATGTAGTGTAACAACCCTCAACTCTCTATTTTAAACTACTAATCATGCTTCTCCATATGACACATCTTTGAGTTGAATTAATATGAATACACTGTAATTAATTTATGTATGGAAATTGCTGATAGGAAAAACAATAGCTGGAGTAGAAATTGGGTAATTTCTAAGTAAGAAAAGCTTTTTGTGTTTTCATTAATATTAAAGATTGAAAACAGAAGCTCTATTAACAGTGAAGTATTCTTCATGATGGTACACTGAGTCACACTTTTCAACATCTTCACTAATTAAAAGTTGTGTAAAACAAAACGTTTTCGAGGGCATTCGTCCTCATCATCAGTGACTAAACGTTTAATTAGTGAAGGTGCGTGTCAAAAAGTGTGACTCAATCTACCATCATCATTAATATTAAATTAGGTTAAGCTAATATGGGATGTGCTGACAAACAAGTAGATATGTTGTGAACTTGAGATCAACCTGAGTATTTCTGTTCGTATTTTAACAAGGTTGGAAGCTTCTATTTTCTCAAAAGACATTCAAGTAAAGAAAGACAGACACACCATGGTTTTTCATTTTTGTATTTTAGAAAAAAAGTAATGTGTTTGCAGAACTACATATCATGTACATGTGCTCAGAGAAAGATAATCCATTCAATTCCTTGAGTTAGGACTTCCATGAACATTTTGGAAAAATATAGAACTAAAATTGCAAAATTTGAAATATTTTAAGTTTATTAAGTGACAAATTATACTAAAAGAAATAAACAAAAGCAAACTAGAATTAAGGAGCATTTTTTCAAAATTCGATAGATGCAACATTTTACGAAATTGAGTTATATACAGTATTAGCATAATTTGCATCTCCAGCATCGTTCTGTTAAATCCGATTTTGCATACATGACCTGTGTAGAAAGTAAAGAATATTAGCAGTTTTTTGAAAACTTGATAAATGCACATATTCAGTTATAGCAAAAATTGATAGATCAATTTTATTATATTTTGATACAGAGTATAGCAACCTTAATTCTATGAAATGTGATGTTGGCATTGACTGCTATCTCATTGTTGTGGTTCTTGGAATTCCTGCTCATTTCTGCAAGCTTTGTTACACTGCTGCATCATTGGCATTAACTGGTAACTCACTGTTGTGGTTCTTGGATTTACATTCATGTTTGCAAGCTTTGTTATATGTGATATATTTATTCTTAGTTGAGACACCGCACTGTGCAAATGCTATGGACAATGGACAGGAGCTCAGATTGTGAAACTGTACCGGTTATGGAACACGCGGAAGGCAGGAATCGCAAAAACAAAGAAAGGAAATCAAAATGTAGGTCAAAGAAGGATCATACTCCAACAATTACATGTCCACATGGTCTCAGGTGCACTTCATGAAATCCTAAAAGTAAAGGAAATAAGCATTGTGATGTAGCTGTATTGTGTTACAATGATATAAGTAAGTTTCACCAACATTTTTCCGTGCTCAACAAAATAGATCAACATAACTCCTTGTGAAATATATTACTATTATACCTGCAGAGTGGTGAAGAAAGAAGCTGCAAATAAAAAACAGAATGTAAGCATTAATTACAGTCTGAGAATGGCCAAGTATTATCAGTATGCACTGCAAGCTTCCAAGATATCACAGGGGTGTAGATTATCTCTCTCCTGGCTAGAAAATTTTACTCATCTGGGAATGTGCCAAAGGAAACCAGAAGAGGTGATATAACAGGAATAATACAGAAATGCATTACTGCTGCTGTAAAGGAAGACATTAAGAAGTGCAGATGTAGAGAGAGCCACTATGGATGAGCAAAATCAAGGAGAGGATATTTACGAGTACCTCCAGGACTTAGTAGCAGAAAAATGTGGACAAACTTTTACTATGAAAAAAGAAAAAGCAATCTACCAGTCTGTTCATTGTCAAAATATAAATACATATTTTACAACTTCTTTAATCTTTCATTCTGTATACCACATACTGATACATACTCATGATGGGACTGATAAAGATTAAGACAGAGGCAGATGTGGAAAAGAAAAACAAACTAGGAACCATCTACAGACTGCACAAGCTCCATTCAAAAAGGTTTTATCAGCTATTGAAAGAGGAAAACTTACAATCACTATTTACTTTGATATGCAGAAGAATCAACCACTGCCTAAACTTTCTGTTAGCAAGGCATTCTATGCAAGGTAGGTGTGGCTGTATAATCTATGCATAATGATTCCTTCTAAAACCCAGAACAAAGACTATATTTCCTTGTATTCATGGTTGGAAACTGAATCAGCTAAAGGCTGCAACCAGGCTGCCTCTGCTTTGCACCTTTCTTGTTGGAATTAGAAGAAAGGATCTCCAGTAACACTCCTTCTACCAATCGTTTATTTTCAGACTATTGCTCTAGTCAGAACAAGAATAGTATGATGTTCATGCTTACTGCTTTTTTGGAGAAGAGTAGAAAATTTTCCACTTTTCACATATCTACCCAATGTATGGACACAGTTATATGCCTCCAGATAGGGTTTTCAGCAGAACTGAAAATGAGTTAAGGAAAAAAGAGAATATCTTGAGCCCTGATGAGTACCATCAGATATTACAAAATCACGGTCCTGTGAAAGTGTTGTTTAAAGACTGGAAATTAAGGATTTCAAAGAAAGTGAAAAGCAAACACTGAAATCAAAGCTTCCTTTCAAGATGAATACACAGCGAATCACAACATATTCTGAGCAGTCAAAGGAAGACCATAACGTTTGTGTAGAAATTCAAAATGCATACTCTGCTTTGCTTGTGGAGGTGGATGTGATGAAACCATGCAGCAAGGTCCTGCTTCGATCTCAAACTGTTCCCAAAATCGGTAAGGTGAGCAAAGAAAAGAAAAAGAATGTTCAAAATGTATTTAAGGTTTTTGAAATTTGAAAATGCAAAAGAATTATATAAGGATGTGCTAGGAGAGGCAGTTAAAGCTAAAACTTACTTATTAATATTGTTATGAATATGAAATTGTGATTTCTTTGTATTGTATTCGATATATTTGGTATATAAATAAAATAAATATTGTTACTGTAAATGTAATGTACTTACTTTCCAAGTTTATACCTACTAATTAATCTATATAAATATTAATATGGTGGTTGTATAGTACATTATTATGAAAAGGTGAGAATAAATAAAAAAATTAATATATAAACAAATAAAAAATAAGTAACAAAGGATTGTGAAATTAGTAATTACAAATATTGCTGTTATGCTAGGGCTGGCAAAATAGTGTGTCAAACATTCTAAATAAAAGGGAATAAATTAAAATGATAAACAATGCATTAAAACATCAAATAAACATTAATCAACATGCCTGCTAAGTATTTAATAATTCTATGTCCATAAAAAGGATATTCCATATTGAAGCTAACAAGCAAAAATAGTTTATCCTTGATAATAAACAACAAAACCTCATAATCAACATGCTAATTTCACATTCATGCAAATAAAGTTAACAGCATCTATTAGTTTTTAAAAAAACTTAAAGAGTTTTTAAACCTTAGATTTTACTAGTTAAACTGTGCTGTTTGCTTTCCCATGCGTTGGCACAGTTTTAGGAAGGAGGATGAATCATTAAAAAATTGGCAGTCAATGGTTTTGCTAATAAGTAGAAAAAACTATTTTTCTCAGAAACGCATTTTGTGCATATACTGAGTTTTGAAAAAATGCTCCTCAACTTATCTATGTTGAAAGTTACCCTTTGGTAGGTCTCTTGGTTGAGTTGAATATTTAGTTACACTCTTAGTACAATTTAATAAATATGCAAACAAAAAGCAAAACAAAAACGTTTTTTACATTTACAGCTAAAGTGCTGAACCTAAATTTACAAAAGTCTAACATCCATCTTTATGACGCCACCTTAGACACAACATTACAGTTATCTGTAGTCTCTCAGTTCAGATACTTTTATATAATGATACACTATGCTTTATAATTCTGTACCTTAATGGTAGCTGGAATGATATAGGTTTGGTTTGTCTTAAAAAAGCATACCACTGAGTCCTTTTCTTCAATTTTGTTGAATCTTTTCTTTCTTTCTGAAATACCAGTACATTTCCTATGTTCATTCATTCAACAAATGAGGAAATATTTGTTTCCTCATTTTCAATTATCACTTACATATTTTCTAATTACAGCAGAACCCCATTTAACCATTATAATGGAGCGGGTGGGGTTGATGGTTAACCAAAAATTATGGATAACATTTTAATGTAAACAGTAGGTTTAATAAGCAATTAAAAAAAAAATCACCAAACACATGAGTCCTATGCTATATTTCTTGAATATTTAGAAAAATGGCAATAGAGGTGATTTTTGTCCATGGGGCATGGCTGCATGGTAAGAGGTAACAAACTTTTGTTCCCTAAAGCCAATACTCATGCGTGAACTTACTCATTTGCATGCATTTTTGGTCAATTTTGTAGGTACATCGCTAGGCAACAGCAGTACATTATGATCACTACTATTATCTGATTTCATGACCACTTTGTGACTTGAAACTAAAACTTAATACACAGCTGAAACCATCACAACAAGCTCTTGACTAAAGTACATGTTTATTCTGTGCTCAATTTGTAACACTGTTGCCGTGCTCACACAAGAAGCGATGTAACATAGGCTTCTGTTCCAAAGTTAAAGTGCACTTCGCTTTAGATTTTTTTGGAATACAGAAACCGTCTGTTGACTTACAACATGCTTAAACTACCTGCATCAACATATCCAGGATACATCATAGATGTTTTCTCCATTTATTTTTCATCGCTTCAATTGCATGTCATATTGCGATGGGTAAGTTAGGAGACACTTCATGGATCATTGTTTGGCTGACAGCCTTCTAGGTCTCATCCCTGTACCATACCATATGGCTTTGTCATATGGTATGGTACAGGTCTTAGTGCTGCACAGTGCCTCTGTGATGGGCAGATGGCAGTTTTGACAAGTGTCCACAGATACATTAGTGCTAGGCAACTGTATTTCTGCAAGGCAGATGGTATTAGGGTGCTGTCAGTCTACCTGCTTTCTTTATATGTGGATAGATGACAGAGCATTCACTATTACCATTTATTTTTCATTTTTACTACTGTTTTAGATATAAGGTGGGATCTCAAGATGATGTATTAAATATCCAGTCCAGCATTTACCTTGACAATTGAGAGAAACCACAAAAAAGCCCAGTCGGATTGGTCAGCCCACAGGATTTGAACCCTGGACCTACCAAATGTGGGTCACAGGCGTTACTGCTGAGCCTTCCAGCTTGGTCATTATAGACATTTGTTTTGTGAATAACTCAACTTTTGCAAATGTAACACAGATGTATATATGCTTGCGCATATGCTTCACATTACTATAAATTATTGCTGGTTCACTTATAAGAGATCAGTAACTTTCTTCTGAATTTGTTGTTGCTGCATCTGTAGGCTGCATTCATTTCCAAAACAAGATAATTTTTGCCACATACAAGAAAATGTTCATTCCAGAACACTAATAAAAACAAAGATGGCGGTTAATGAGTCAATCAGTTAAAGTGACACATAATCAAGATTTTACTGTATTTCCTTAAAACTAATTTAGTTCAGGAAAACCTGTTTAGGAATTTAGCGGCTATTACAAAAAGCATAATTAATTTTTTAAACACAAAATTAAAACAGCATTCATTGTACGTGGTTTTTGTACAAATTGAGATGATGCAATGAGGCAACAATGGATGCAAAAGTTAAAGTGGTTTTCAATTTGCCAATGGTCTTGGGTGTGCAGCACAATGACACATTTACTAGAATTCTTCAGCATTATCAGATGTTTAACTTGAACACAGTTATGATTGTTAAGTTTCTGTCTTCTAATAAATTGTTCATAATTCATCAGAAACAAAAAACAGACCATGATGTTGGAAGTGATTTTCTTTAGAGTGCATTAAAAGATGTAACTATGATAATTATGTGCATATAACAGATAACACATTGCTGTTATGAATTTGCATGGAGATGTATGAAGTGGCCAGAGTAGGGAGGGAACAAACTGAGTGAACAGAATCTTTCTTTCTGTGTGGCAGTCTGTTGAGAAAAATAAATTTCGTAATTTCTATTTTGACTTTGTAAAGAAAATTTTTGTGACAGAAGGAATTTTTATAATCCAGCAGGAAATGAAACAGCAGAACCTGGCTGACACTGTGACCTTGGCGATAACATACCTTATCCTCCTCAACCCACATCTGTGAAGTTTGAACTTATTTCTTTCTGTATGCTATTTGTAAAGTATATATTGTGAATACGGGGTGACTTGTAGTTTTCAATGTGAATATTTTGGAAAGAAACACATGTTTGAAGAAACATGGTACGTAACTAACAAAAATATAGTTTAGTTCTTCCTGCTCAAGGACATCCAGGTGCTGCTGTGAACTGGAAAGAATCTTAAACTATGTGACTACTGATGGTGATATTATTTTCAGGCTGATGCAGTGATATTAAACAAACGTGCATAAAAGCTTGTGCTGTAACTTGTTTGTAAAGGATGCATTACTACACTACTTGCAACTTTTCAAGTAAGCGATTCAATATATGCATGCATTACAGGTGGTTAGTTAAGTTTTCCGATAAAACTCTCTTTTGTATTCATTCATTATGAGCAGCAAACACACACCAATCCATCATAAAACTTCATCCTAGGTGCGCTTTGGCAAAAACTTTAATATAAATTTGGCAGACAGATTTTCTCAAAATATTAAGAAGGAAGAACTTTTTGTTTCCATCCACTGAATTCTCCAGACTTCAAAATACAACATACGCTGCTGCTCTCTGAAAGTTACTTTCATTTATAACAATAGATAAATTCTAGTATTCTGAAAAATAAACCCCTTTAATGTTTGCAATTCAAGAAATCTCTGATGCATTGTAGAAATTATCAAACTGCTTAATATGGGCCATACAAACCTTAGCACTTGCTAAACAGTGAACAACAAGATCTAGAAGTTTGGAATAATCTCCTCGGGTGACTGAAAACATGCTTCCTTTGAACTCCTCTTCAGGATGAGTTATATCTGAGGCACTTCCAGTATCCACAGATGCTAGGCGTATCTGAAAAATGTTATTAGTTTTTGTTTTAATATCTGCTTTTTCACAAAAGCCATATTAGACTACATTTGATTAGTTGAATCAGACTAGAAGATGGCCGAGAGTTGAACTATAAATCTTGCGTTTTGTGTGCTGATGGTCTACCCCTGAGCTACTATGGCAAGATGCCCGAATATGCATTACATCTCCTCATATGATTTATTAATTTTTTATTCTAAATTTACATAATATATTCTGAGTCAAAACTTTGCATGACTTCATGTAGGTTCCTTTTGTTTTTAAACATTTAACAACTCAGGCATGGTGAAAAAGTGAATGAAGCAGATAGCATCCACTAGGCTAAGAGTTTTATATGAACCACAACATATTTTTTTTCCTGGAAATGGTTTCAAATTAGTCACTCTTACTTGGTTAAATGCTAAATTTGGAAGCAGCCATCTGTGTTCCTTAAAATAAAGATTTTCACCAAGATCATTAACATCATAGGACCATTTAACTGTATTAACAATTCAGAGATCACAGTCTTAATGTTGAAATACTGCACATTGATATGGTAAACAAATTTAATTTGTTTTAAGCAAATGTCACTAATATTGTCAATAACTCATCCACTAGTGGCAGTAACCATAATGACACAAATCAACTCAGAATAAAGAAGTATAGAAGTGAAGTAGCAACTGATATATCACAAAGAGTCCTCATTTTATCTTAAAAAACATAGCTGAAGCTTCTGTCACTAATACAAGCTATACGTTTGTAGAATTTGCTTCATTGCTACTAGCTGTGTTTGCTATAAGGTTTGTTCCAGCACACGGTTCTGAACGGGTTCGGAACTAATCCCAACACATGCTAATGCACATGCGCCAGTCCGGTACGCTCACAGAACTAATTCGGAATTTTGTGTGGTTGGAACACTACTTGAACCGTTCACGTTCTGTCACGGCCTTCTTCGTTGCACCCTGGTTGCACGGTCAATCAGAAAACGATCAAATATCTACGTTTACAGCGTTGATGAATGAAATCAAACTCCGCCGATGTACATCGTAAGCGTTTCTTTCATACTGATTCCAGTCCTAATATTCGAGCAAAAATAAATCGCGTTCGTTTATCGGCTTAAAGCCATTGATACTGAGTTATTGCGAATAACAATTGTAATTTATAGATATTATATTTAAACCAGAACCCGGAAAAAGTAATTTAACACAATTCCAATTTAACATTAGGTTTCCTGCTACAGAAGCTTCTAAACACAATGTTTAATTTAAAACTCCAATACTCTGAGACAATGACACCCCACATAAATTCTATTCCGAACGTAATGCAAATAATACAAAACTACATGGTACCAATGTATGCTTATGATCAGGGTTAGGATTTTTAGTTGCAAATTTCAGATGAAAAAAGGAAGGGAAAAGGTGCTCAAATAAGGTGAAAAAGGCACAATAAGGTGCTGGTTTATTTAAGGGGATGCACAACTGAAATTGCTATTTTCTAAACTATCCATTCAATTGGGCTGAAAGTTTTATTTCTTTATATATAATTCTTTTGTGAATTATAGCCCAGTCTTAATAATTCTCGGAACTGCGCAGTTGAGGTTATTGTCGTCTCCACGTAAACAGATGACGTCTCTCACAGCAACAAACTCACATTCACGAACAGCAGGCTACTGATTCTGGTGGGATAGAATCACTCATTGTCAATTGCATTATTGCGGGCTACTTTATAGCAGTAAAGTGAGAGAAAGAGGTTTTCGTCGAACACACAATTATTTTCCATTGTTGCGGGTGTACTTTCAATTCCCGCGCGGCGTTTACTGAAAGAGGTAGACTTACTATTCGCACGTACACAGCAAGCTGAGGAGACATTAATTGAAAGTTAAAGAATAAATTGGAATGAAACTTAAAAGAAAAAAGGGGATTATGGGCATGGTTGGGGGGAAATGGTATAAAGGTGCCAAAAGGGGGTAAAGGTCCCAAAATAACGGAATAATGTTTAAATGGAAATAATCCTCTTCTTCGGAAGTCGATGCATCATTAAAAAGATCACTGTCACCTTCTAAATCACTCATTATTGTTATCTTTGAACGCTGTTTTGCTCCCTGGCTTTGTTAGACGTTTGTTCTTTTCCTCAAGTATGTCGCCATACTACTCAACAGCGAGCAACTGCTTACCAAACACCTTTGCTATTCCGTATTGAGAAATAAACACGCATGGAGGAATAAATTACATATTAAACTTTATTTTCTACTGAATACAGAGAGTATGTCACTTTTTCTATACTCTCTGTCAGGTTTGTTCCAAGCGATTAGAATCGATTCTGAATTGACTGAGTATGCGCTGTAGACCATACAATTTGCGCATGTCTGGAATTTTCAGTACCTGCTCTTCATCCCGAACCGATTTCACTCGTTCCGAACTAGTTCCCAAATACGTTGGAACAGCAAACTGGAAATTCAGAATTGGTTCTGAACTGATTCTCTGTCGTGTTGGAACGCCATTTAGCTACTGCGCACACTCAGATAATTCGGAATCGATTCTGCATCGTGCTGGAACAAACCTATTTATTATTAGTAGATAATTTAAAACATTTCTTAACAATTTGCTTTTTGCTATTTACTTGAATTATGATCTTTTCCTTCAAGAAGTATATGATGAGAGCTCCTATTTGTTGATATCAAAGTTAAAATGAGCTGTACCATGGAGTGGCAGGGGAGGAGAAAATAAGCTGTCAGGGAAATACAGGCATCTTCTAGAACAGAAGCTTATGAAGCCTAAAACAAAATAAATGAGTAACAGCCAGAGAGGGAGTTCGATTCAGAAAACATCGGAAGCACTTGCTGACACACGTTCACAATACATGATTCAATAGGTTTGTTCCAACATACGGTTCTGAACGGGTTCCGAACTAATTCCAACACATGCTAATGCACATGCGCCAGTCCGGTACGCTCACAGAACTAATTCGGGATTTTGTGTGATTGGAACACTACTTGAACCGTTCGCGTTCTGTCACGGCCTTCTTCGTTGCACGGTCAATCAGAAGACGATCAAATATCTACGTTTACAGCGTTGATGAATGAAATCAAACTCCGCCGATGTACGTATGTGTATATATATCTATATATAGATATATATACATACATATGTATATCATAAGCGTTTCTTTCATACTGATTCCAGTCCTAATATTCGAGCAAAAATAAATCGCGTTCGTTTACCGGCTTAAAGCCATTGATACTGAGTTATTGCAAATAACAATTGTAATATATAGATATTATATTTAAACAAGAACCCGGAAAAAGTAATTTAACACAATTCCAATTTAACATTAGGTTTCCTGCTACAGAAGCTTCTAAACACAATGTTTAATTTAAAACTCCAATACTCTGAGACAATGACATCCCACATAAATTCTATTCCGAACGTAATGCAAATAATACAAAACTACATGGTACCAATGTATGCTTATGATCAGGGTTAGGATTTTTAGTTGCAAATTTCAGATGAAAAAAGGAAAGGAAAAGGTGCTCAAATAAGGTGAAAAAGGCACAATAAGGTGCTGGTTTATTTAAGGGGATGCACAACTGAAATTGCTATTTTCTAAACTATCCATTCAATTGGGCTGAAATTTTTATTTCTTTATATATAATTGTTTTGTGAATTATAGCCCAGTCTTAATAATTCTCGGAACTGCGCGGTTGAGTTTATTGTCGTCTCTGCCTGCCCAGGCTTCGTCTCCACGTAAACAGATGACGTCTCTCACAGCAACAAACTCACATTCACGAACAGCAGGCTACTGATTCTGGTGGGATAGAATCACTCATTGTCAATTGCATTATTGCGGGCTACTTTATAGCAGTAAGGTGAGAGAAAGAGGTTATCGTCGAACACACAATTATTTTCCATTGTTGCGGGTGTGCTTTCAATTCCCGCGCGGCGTTTACTGAAAGAGGTAGACTTACTATTCGCACGTACACAGCAAGCTGAGGAGACGTTAATTGAAAGTTAAAGAATAAAGTGGAATGAAACTTAAAAGAAAAAAGGGGATTATGGGCATGGTTGGGGGGAAATGGTATAAAGGTGCCAAAAAGGGGTAAAGGTCCCAAAATAACGGAATAATGTTTAAATGGAAATAATCCTCTTCTTCGGAAGTCGATGCATCATTAAAAAGATCACTGTCACCTTCTAAATCACTCATTATTGTTATCTTTGAACGCTGTTTTGCTCCCTGGCTTTGTTAGACGTTTGTTCTTTTCCTCAAGTATGTCGCCATGCTACTCAACAGCGAGCAACTGCTTACCAAACACCTTTGCTATTCCGTATTGAGAAATAAACACGAATGGAGGAATAAATTACATATTCAAATTTATTTTCTACTGAATACAGAGAGTATGTCGCTTTTTCAATACTCTCTGTCGGGTTTGTTCCAAGCGATTAGAATCGATTCTGAATTAACTGAGTATGCGCTGTAGACCATACAATCTGCGCATGTCTGGAATTTTCAGTTCCTATTCTTAATCACGAACTGATTTCACTCGTTCCGAACTAGTTCACAAATACGTTGGAACATGTTGCGGTATTAATGTTGTATTTATTTAACATTAATTGTAGCCCCACGTTGTGGTAGCCAATTTGCGGGTGTATTAATGTAATGTTTGTGTATAACCCATGTTGTTTTGTTTACATCACGTGTTGAAGCCATCTTGTGACGTCATTCATTTGTTCGGTTTGTAGCTCCATCTAGTGTTAGCAATTTGTGGTAGTATTAGTGTTTGAAAGAATTTTAAGTTTTGTTTACTGTCCTCCGGCTAGCTATTATTTCAGTCGAACATGTCTCTTGATCAGGGTTGTGTAAACGGAAAGGAATCTTTTATCCAAAAATTACACTGATGAAGAAATTTTGTTTTACACATTTATTGTCGAACACGTTAACTATCACATTTACACATTGATCTTAACACTCGCCAAACTGAAATTGTTATAATAACTTCTTACTTATCACTTTTAAATCGCGTACTTCAACTTTGTGTATTATTAACTTTACAACACTTTAGATTTTTCGTAACTTGTGAATCTATAGCCGACGTATCTCATACAAATATTTTGACGAACTGAAGACGACGTGTAGTGTACAAAGAATTTTGATGAACTGGCCGACTGAAGGCGACGTGTAATGTATTGAGATTTTCGATGAACTGAGCGACCGACTGACTTTACCTCTAACCTAGCTTCTATTTATACTCCTGCATCCAGATACGCCTAAAGATTATAACTGAATTACTATTGGCTAATAAAACGCGCCAACCTTAGCGTCTATTTTAATATCCAATGAAAATTATGAATACATATGCTTTAGGGAGAAAATATTCCAGAAGGTTCTAAACGGAAAAACGCGCCAACATTACGTAACTTCCTCATTTCCAATAATGATAAACAGCTCACCCCCCCTCGCTGCATTATTGCGCTATTATTGACAGTTTCAGTAAGGCATTAAAAACTTACTTCTCAACAATAATTACAATAAACAAACATCTTAAATCAATGTCACATAGAAATGCATATTCATATTACAATCATTATTTACATTTAAGTAATTTGTGATACAAATTACTGCATCAAACAGCAAACTGGAAATTCAGAATTGGTTCTGAACTGATTCTCTGTCGTGTTGGAACGCCACTTAGCTACTGCGCACACTCAGATAATTCGGAATCGATTCTGAATCGTGTGGGAACAAACCTACTACCATCTTGCATTCATTTCAAAGCTATATGATAAGTAGGAAGATGTCTTTCAGTTTGGTTGAATGCATGGTAGCCGAGTAGTGAAATGTATGTGTCTCGTAATTGGAGCAACCTGCATTTGAATCCTTGGTATTCATTTTTTTTTAATTTGTTAAATATATGGCAATACCATATATTTTCCATGCTTACAATACCTATTATCTTAAGACATCCATGCATAAAAACAAAAACAAATTACTCTTTCTTTTTTCAAAATAAATGCCATACTAGTATGAATTCTAAAGTGAAAAACTAAACCAAATATTTAAATTACTTCAAATAGGATTGTCAAACTCTATCTCATTCTGCAGTTATAAATGGCGATGGTGTGCACCTCATAATCTTGAGTTTTGCATGATATGTTAGCAATCATGACTTTTGCTATGGTTGAGCATGCACATTAAGATGAATCTACAAGGAGATCTCTCCTTATGTTAGTGAATGTTGCTGGGTACTCTGTGTCTCAGAGAACATTTGAAGTCCCTATATCTACGGTTATGAGGTGCATGTGTTTATGCATGGAAGAGATTGTTTATCTTTGTTTCAGTTCGGGTCGAAAACGTTTGTCCACTCCTCAGCAGGACAATGCACTTCTAGAAGAAGCAGACAGCAATCTCTTCCAGCATGTGTCTACAATTAAAAGTAATTCTAATCTCCATGGGCTGAACCACACAGTCTTGTGTGCTCGATCAGCAGCAGCATCTTACAGATGAACACAGTTTTTGTTGCCTTGCATTTGCAGAAGAGAATGCAAACTCTAACTGGAATAGGTTATATTCACAGACCAGGTGATATTTTCATTTACAAATTGTCTACTGCCCCAGAGGAAAACATTACAATACAAAATACATGGCACAAATGGACCATCAAGGTCACATTGGGATTGGATATTCATGAGATGGTCTAAGTGTGTTGTGGCAGCTTGACGGCACATTAAATAGGCAGTAGTATAAAGATATCCTTGAAAACATCATCGCTCCTTCTGTAAGGAGTAGATATTCCAATGGAATATCCAGGAGGATAACTACCCTGTCCACACAGTCAGCAGGTTTCAAACTGGCTCTCATAAAGACAAGATATCACAGTGATTGATTGGCCTCCTTGCTCACCAAACTATAATCCTATTGAAAATGTAAAGGGCATAGGTGAAGAAAGCTTTGAAGAAAAGTTGGCCTGCAAGACAATGCAACACAAAAGAGGTTTTGTGGGATCAAATACAGGATGCTTGGGAGGATGTATCTTCTCATGAAAATTTGAATAGGAATTTTA
This sequence comes from Deroplatys truncata, assembly GCA_030765065.1. Taxonomy (NCBI): domain Eukaryota; kingdom Metazoa; phylum Arthropoda; class Insecta; order Mantodea; family Mantidae; genus Deroplatys; species Deroplatys truncata. Next base: position 118,172,571 of record CM060980.1, read on the forward strand.
TATAATCCATGCCCCATAGAATAGGGCAGTAAATGAAGCAGAGGGCTTACATGCCAGATATTAAGTTAATTTCTATTTTTATATGCTTTTTTCATTCAGGAATGTAACATTTACTTATTTCACCTTTAATTTGAAAAAAGGAGAGTGCTTCAGCTTTTGTGTGAACATAAATGCCTTGAAATCAAATAAGCCTTTGCAACTGGAATTATATTATAATATGGTAATAAACATTGCATTTTTCTGGACAAAAAAAAACAAACAAACAAACAAAAACATTATACTTGGGATATGAATCTCAGTAGGCCTCATTACTATGTACTTGCTTATAACTGCTTGGCTGTCAGCGCATATTCAGTAGTTGGGACTCAGTATGAAAGGTAACAACAGGACAAAGCTAAAGGCTGAACCGGCAGCGTAAACAATTTGGACTTCAACAAATATACCCTTCGAGAGTCTGCTCATTTTTTGTCTTAGGGTGTAAGCTTCTGTTCACAGATAGAAGTAGCAATGTTGTTGCAAATTTACGAGGGCTGATCAATAAAGACTGAGACTGATTTTTTTCACAGATATTTATTACTCCATTTCAATGTTGACATGATATTTTTCAAAGTAGCCTCCTCCTACTTGAATGCACTTTTTATAGCATCTCCGCCAGTCCTCGAACACATGGTGCAGGCCATTCTTTGTCAGGTCTTTGAGAATCGCCTCACTTTTCTTCAGCACTGCTTCAGTGCTCTCAAATCGAATGCCCCGGAGCTTTGCCTTTAGTGATGGGAATAAAAAGACATCACAGATGGCAAGATCTGTGCTATAAGGCGGATGCACACACAGGTAATGTTGAATTTAGCCAAAAATGCCAAGACTTGATTGGCGATGTGAGGCCGCGCGTTGTCGTGATGAAGTCGCCACTCATTCCAATGAAGTTCTGGACGTTTCCTTGCAATGTGCTTCCTCAGTGTAGCCAATACTGACCTGTAGTACACTGCTGTATCAGTAGAGTGAGGGGGAACAACAATCTCAGCAGCTGTGTTGATGTTAACTTCAGTCATAGCAGAAGCCGAAACACAAGGCTCACCTTGCTTAGCACAGAGGACTTGCCCTTCTTTGAAGTCCTTGAACCACCTAAACACTGTTGCACGAGGTAGTGCATCTTCACCGTATGCTGCTTCAGGTTTTCGAAAGTTTCAGAGGCTGTATGATTTAAACGAAAACAAAATTTTATTGCGCTGTATTACTCCTCTCGTGTCACCCCCATTTTGTGGTATGCGAAATTCAAGTAGGGTCAACAATGTACAGCAATACTACAAACCTACCAATACGAAAGTGCTGCCGCCTATGGAAATTATCCATGAAACCCTGATCTTTTCAAATATTTATAGTAGAGACAGGAAACTATCAAGAAAACTTCAGGAAAAAATCAGTCTGTCTTTATTGATCAGCCCTTGTATGTTGTCTATGAATCTATGTGCACTGTGTATCTTTTTCCAGTTGGCCTTTCTTTCGTTTCATATTGATTAAAAGGGAAAACTTTCAATTTATATTAAGAGATGTAGAAATCAGTTGCAGCATATGGAAAACAGATAAAAGCAATATTTAATAAAACCCCAACACAGCAGGTTTTTATTGAAGGAATCAACACATTCATGCCACTAGTTTGTTTTGATCAATAAAGAATTTTTGGAAACATTTTAGGGATACAGATATGAGATGAATTCTAATATAGAATAATGATACAAAATATCATCTTGCTATTTTCAGGCAATAGAATTCACAACTTCAGGCATATTTAAGATTGTAAACAATGTACAACTAAAATTAATAAGTTTTAATTTGACTATTCATTGTTTTATTTCTTGAAAAGTTATCAAATCGTTATTTTATGGCGCATAGTGTAGTAACATATAACAATTCTACAGATCCTCTGAATTCTGTTACATAGATTTTCTCTATATTTATTTATTTAAATAAAATCTGCAACATAAAAGCAATTAAAAACTATGTTGACTGAATATCATAAAAATGATTGTACATAGGATGGGAAACTTCATTTAAATAATAGCAACAAAACACATTAAAATACAATAACAATCTAAAAAAGAACTATAATTATACATATAAAAATGCTGATGCACTGATTTTAAACTTCGAAATAATGTGAAATTAAAACATGGATTTCCTTGCGAAAAAATGTACTTCTAAACTAATTCTGTTAGCAAAACTATGAGTGAGTGGGAGGGAGTGAGAGGCAAATAAAGAGGAAGAGGAAGAGAGGGGGAGGGAGAGAATAAACAAACCTCAATTGTGAAGCATTAACATATGTATTTAACGGTAAAAATTGTTGACTTTAAACAGGCTATGTCAACCCAGGATAAAGAATATACTGTTTAAAGAGACAAATTTGCAAATATGTAATCATAACCACTATTATAACAGTGGTCATTGTAAAGGAGGCTGCTAATTTAAAGGCAAATCTGTAGCTCTGTCATCATCACTATATAACAGCTCAAGGAGAAAATCAAAGACAGTAACAGCAGTGGCGATACAAATTTAGCTCTTTGTCATTTCTTTACTGTTTCCTAAATGAAATTATTGTAACTTTCACTTGTTTCTTTTTATTCTGCACAACTGATGAGTTGGCATATTACGGCACTTGATACAATTATTACTAAAAATCAGCATTTAAAAGCAAGTCTTCAATCAGCAAAATAATTCAAAAGCAATAAGTATATACAGATTTTTAAAGTGAAACATAACTTAACTGAAACCCTTTGTAAATCACCAGAATGGCTTTTCTGGTTATATCTTATGTGTAACATGATGTTAAGAGTAATTGAGTCCATATAAGCCAAAGCACAGAGCATAGTTCCAATTAAACAAAATAGATATAATGAAAGCTAAGACAAAGAAAACATAGATGTAATAACTTTACATACCTCATATTTTGAAACACCCTGTTCTACATTTTTGAATACTCTGGTGTTATAAGCCTCCAACTGAAGCTTCTTCATATACTCTGCTACAAGTTCTGCATCTTTAATAGTGCAGTTCGCTGAATAATAGGTTGTTGTACCCTAAAACAGGAGACAGAAGTTCTTTGTTTTAACACTTCACTTAGTAGAACTTTGTTTCTATTATCATGTGCTTCCAATCATTTTAGTTTCTACTAAAATGATTCACCTTGTGTATAATTAGTGAAAGAAAATAAGCTAAATAAAATCAAGATTTCATATTTTTGCTCTATTAATCCCAAGTGAAAACATTGTTGGCTGTGGGCAAAATTTGATAATAGTAATAATCCTTTATTGCTTGTGTTATTGGAAATACAAGTTATAAGCATGGTCAGGTCGGTATTAACATTACAAGAAATTACACGTACAGAGATTGCATTATATGATTATCACGCACGCACACAGTCAAAATTCATCCAATCTGTAAAATGGTCTATTTGCAAGGTATTTTTTAATCTAGATTTGAACAGGCTGTTTTTTACCATTTTTAAATCTCTAGGAAGTTTATTGTACAATGTTGCATCTATGTTTTTAGGATCTTTATCACAGAATCTTTTGGTGTGTGCATACCTATATACTCAATTTGTGTTCTGGTATTACAATTGTGAACATCACAGTGTCCAGTAAGATCATGTACAGCAGAGCCCCGGTATTTCGAGGTTCCATGTAATTCGAGCTGGTCTTAAGAAAATTAAAATTTTACATAAACTAGAGTAAAATCCTGTTTTTATATGTTGTCCACATGCACGTTTTATGCACTTCCGAATGCATTACTTTCTTTCAATTTTCCATGTACAATACAGGTAAAACTGTCCCACTTAGGGGTTTCGTTCATAATGCACCTTGGTCTCAGACTGCTAATACTTTCTATTACAGATGGACAGGTACCATTAAGCTTTGAGGAGTACACTTGCCCTTTCTTTGTTGATCCTTCACTAATTGGGACTGCCTGATAATCAATTGTACAGTACATACCATCCTTATTGCTAACCCTATTGTTGTCCTTACTCAGTTACAGTGGCCATTAAAATACACTTAAGTAAAAATACACATTTTACAACATAAGCTGATCACTTGCTCTTTCTTTGTCAATCCTTCACTAATTGGGGTCACCTGACAATCAGTTGTACAGTGCATACCATCTATATTTTTACCCCTATTGTTGTCTTACTCAGCGACAGCGGTCATTAAAATACGCTTAAGTAAAAATACACATTTTACAACATAAGCTGATCGTTGTTGTATGTAGATGGTTGTAGTAACATATGTACTGTAGTAAGCCCACCTGTGTTACATTAATTTTAAAGTGTTGTACATATGTAACTGTGTGTTTCTTAATGTTTTAACTCATACATTACAATGAATGGTAGGAGTAAGAGAAAATTTGTGCCGTTGAATGTGAAACTGGAGGCTTTGAAAAGACTAGACAAAGGAGAAACATTAAAAAAACCTGCTGCTGAGTATAGAATCGGTGAAGTGGCAGTTGGAGATCGGCGTAGAAACAGAAACAAAATTGGGAGGTTTTCATCTAACAAGTGTTTTATTTCGTCATTTGAATGGAAGTTAATGAAGATATCTGAGTATGAAAAAACAGTGAAGCTTTGTTCATATGGTTTACTCAACAAAGACAAAAAGGAAATCCAATTTCAGGGCCTATTCTGCAAGAAAGCTGTATTTTTTAGGAATGAGTTAAAGGAAGGTGAGGACAATTTTACTGGAAGTTCAGAATGGTCGGATAGGTGGAAGAAGTGATACGGCATAAGGCAGCTTGAAATTTGCTATGAATAACTTTCTGTGGATTCTCAAACTGTTACACAATTTTGTGAGAAATTAAGGAAAATTATGCAAGAAGAAAATCTTACTCCTAATCAACTATATAATTGTGCTGCGCTACAACACTGCAAGCTGCAACTCGCTAACCCGCAGTTAAGCCCCATCCAAAAGCACCAAGTCATGCTCGAAACGCTGGAGCAACTGTTCCCTAACTCCGCTTCGTAATGGCTGCCAGACTCGTCCGGAGGCCATTACGAGCTGCGTTCTGGAACGCAAACGGATTAAGGGGGCATTATCCCAGCGTACTTGAGTTTGTCAACTCCTACGGAATTGATATTCTAATGGTCTGTGAAACACACTTGATTGCTGGTACTAACTTTTCGCTGCCAAGTTACGTCACCCATCGGCAAGATCGGGTCGGCCGACCGGGGGGCGGTACAGCTATATTCATAAAAAATCATATCACGCATACACCCTTCCCTCTCCCTCCACTACAGCATGTGGAAGCCTGTGCCATTCGGCTTGCCATTGGCGGGCTAGACACTTTGCTGATAGCGGTTTACGATCCCCCAGACCATCGCTTCTATGAAGCAGATTACCGGACCCTACTCAACCTACACCCAGTGGTATGCATTGCAGGAGACCTCAACACGAAGCACGGGCTCTGGCACAGCCGCACGGCTAACCAGAAAGGCCGCGGACTCTACCGCCTCATCAGCGGAGACCCAAGCCTAATCGCGCACGGACCGAGAGGGCCTACGTTTTATCCGGCCCGCGGCAGGCCGGATATTCTCGACATCATGCTCACCAAAAACGTTCCATTCCATCTAGAGCTCTCGGCGGTAAACGAGCTGGATTCCGACCATGACCCTGTCCTGGTGGATTCCAACGTTTCAATGCCAGCTCTGGTCAGCCCAGACTGGGTAAACGAGGTCGACTGGGACGCAGCCGTCCAAAAATTGAACCGGTCTGTCGACCCGCGGCCACATATCGACTCCATCGATGCGCTGGAAGCGGCGGCGGCAGACTTCTCCCAACAGATCCTGACTGCGGTACGTGCACACACTCACCGCATCCCGTCTGACATACCCAACCCGAGAACCATACCTAATGAACTCCGGCAGCTGCTAAAAGCCAAGGCAACTGTACGGAAGCTATGGCAGCGTTTCCGCCATCCCAGGATAGGGGCAGTATACCAGCGGTTCAAAACCCTGGCAAGGCGACTGCTCCGTGTGCACAGAAAGGAGGCCTGGGAAAGAACAATGGAGACTGTAAACCTACAGGAAAAGAAACCATGGCGGATAATCAAATCCTTGAGGAAGGATAAGACGCAGTACCAGCATCCTCTGCACGGCACTCGCGGGAGACTCGCTTTCGAGCCCCGCGAGAAAGCCACAGTGTTTGCAGACCATTTAGAACTCCAATTCGAACCGCGGGAGGACCCCCAGGACGAAGACTTTACTGAGCTCGTGGAAGCGACTGTGGACTACCTCTATGAGGAACCACAACCGCGCCACGAGGAGGTCCATCTTCCCATAGTCACCCCTAAACAGGTGGCTTCCGAAATCCGAAAACTCAATCCGAATAAATCCCCTGGACATGACGGCGTCACGGCGCCCATTCTCCAGCACCTACCCAAGAAGGCCGTCATCCATTTGACGCGGATTTTCAATGCATGCCTTCACCTCCGTCACTTTCCAACTAGTTGGAAGGAGGCGCGGGTGGTATGCATTTTAAAGCCCGGCAAGGATCCGGTCTTTCCATGCAGTTACCGCTCCATCAGCTTGCTCCCAACCGTCTCAAAAGTCTTTGAGCGGTTGCTCCTTGCCCGCCTTACACCTCTTTTTGAGGAAAGGCAGCTCCTCCCGGACCATCAGTTTGGTTTTCGCCATGGGCACTCCACAACCCTGCAGTTACTGCGACTGGCCGAGAAGGCCTCCCTGGGCTTCCAGGAGAACTTCAAGACCATAGCAGTGCTGCTGGACGTAGAGAAGGCCTTTGCCACGACGTGGCACCAAGGCCTTTTGTACAAACTCAAGGAGTCAGACATCCCTCCCGCCTATCTCGTCCTGATAAGCAATTTCCTCCGGGATCGCACATTCAGGGTGAGAGTGGAGGGGTAGGTTTCCTCAGTCCGTCCCATAGCCGCTGGAGTCCCGGAAGGCAGTGTACTGTCCCCGCTTCTCTTCGCGGCCTACATGTCGGACTTCCCCACGGAACCCAGGACTGTTACGTGCCAATATGCCGACGACGTCCTCATAATGGCACAGAACAAGAATGCCCGATTCTGTTTCCCTCCACTACAGCGACAGCTCCGAGCCATTGGCAGGTGGAGCGAAAAGTGGAGGATGGCCATTAGCCCGGGGAAGAGCTCTGCGCTTCTCCTGGCGAAGGTCCGTCGGTGGCGGCCCGAGCGGCCTCTGAGGTTGCGGCGGAGGAGAATCCCCTGGGTTACCTCAGCCAAATACCTCGGAGTCACGCTCGACCGCGGCCTCACTTTCGCGCCATATGTCAGGGCAAAGGTCGGCCTCGGCCACTCCGCGCTGAGGCAGCTGTACCCTGTATTCCGCTCCACAATGCCCATACGCCTCAAACTACGCCTATATCAGGCGATTATCCCGCCCCTAATTCTGTACGGCTGCGAGGTCTGGGGATCGGCTGCAGCGACCACCATCCGCAGACTGCAAACCGTTCAGAACAGGGCGCTTCGGATGATCTATGATACCGGGCGTAGATACCCATCACATATCCTACATACCCATTCCGGTCTCCCATACATCGTGGACGTGGTGCGGGAGAGAACCCGCACCATGTACACGAAACTCGCCTACCATACCAACCAGCTGGTTAACTCTTTGGGCCGCTATGACCACAAGGCGCCGCGGCGGAGGAAGAGCTACCGGTTGCCGAAAGACGGCTTGGGCCCCCGAGGCTGAGGTCTGCCAATCCCTCATCTCACAAACTTCCCCAAGTTAAGCAGCATTGGGCCCGGTCGCTAGCTGGATGAGTGACCATTTAGCAACGATCCGCCCTGCCGCCAACTTGAGTACCCCCATCCCATTACCTACATTCCCATCGTGCTTTGCTGCCATGCCGGCCTGCTTAACTTGACGACCACACAAGCGGTCGCCCAAGTTCAGCAGCATTGGGCTTGGTCACCACGTGGTCGCTAGTCCGCCCATGAGGGGACACCGAGACCCAGCCAATGGTAGCGCAGCAAGCTAAACTCCGCCCAAGACAGACAAAAATCAAAAGCTTGTGTACATTCTTTTTATCCTTCTATATCGCACAAGTAAAGCCGCATACGCGGCTAGGTACTGTGGCGATTATATTCCGCCCAGGTGAACCTGGGCGACCTGTTCTCGATTGCTGGATTGCTGGACTAAATTATAAAATGCTTCCATCTAAAACTCTAGCCTCAAAAGAGAAAAAGCTGCCCCGGGCTACAAAAAACTTAGAGAGGTTAACAATTCTTGCTGCATCGAATGCAAGTGGAGACCATAAACTGAAGCTACTGGTAATAGGGAAGTCTGCTAAGCCTAGAGCTTTAAAAAATATCACTGCTGCACTGCCTGCTTGGATGGACAAAACTATTTTTAAGAAGTGGTTTTTCAAAGATTTTGTTCCAGACCAAAAGATACCTAAAGAAAAAGTGCTTGCCTTCCAAAGCAATCTTAACGCTTGACAACGCTGTTTCACATCCTGATGAGGAAGAATTACAATGTGACGGTATTCGCATATTATTCTTACCCTCTAACGTGACGAGTTTAATATAGCCTATGGACCAAGGCATTTTACAATGTTTGAAAAAAAAATATTGTCGTCATTTGCTTCAGACGCTTCTACAAACACTAGAAGGTGAAGGAATCATCAAAGAATTTCTAAAAAAATCTACGATAAAAGACGTAGTTTACTGGATAGCCGATTCATGGTCTGAAATAAATGCGGAGACACTAAAAAAGTCTTGGAACCAGATTTTATGGAATGAAAGGGATACATCAACAGCACAGATGAAGATGATCTACCAGTGGCGGAATGGCAGAACTGGTGAAAAAGCTTGCTGGATGTGAAATTGCAAATGTGAGTGAGGTTTCAGAATGGAGGAACAGTGATGAACAGTTTGAAGTGACCGATCTTGCAATTGTTGAAATGGTTACTGAGCCTGCTGAAGACAGTGGCGATGAGGAATTGCCTGAAAAAATTGTACCAGGGATCACTCACACCAAGGGTTTGGCAATGCTAAACGTGGCACTGCATTATACAAAGCAGCAAGCGGAAGCTACTCCAACGATACCATGCTTCTTAGAAGAAGACGTGACATTGATGCTAAAAACGAGGTTCTATTTTAAAACAAAGGACTTTGGACAATTTCTTTAAAACGTAACTTATATTTTTGTAACTTGGAAATGTGTGCTCATATATGTACTTATAACACAGGTACTAAATTGTTTTTCTTATTTATTACTTTCTCTACTACGTATATTAAGTAGGGGAAGTATTGCATTCCACCCAAAAATTCGATACTGAGATTTCACCGGAAAAACATGTTTTGAGGCCTCCTGAATCCAAAAAAGGTATTTTTGAAAACATGTCCTTGTGTGTGTCTGTCTGTCTGTGAAGGGCATAACTCAGAAACGAACAGTTGGATAAACACCAAACTTGGTAGGTTCAGTATCTTCCAGAGATGCGACATGAAGGTTTTCAAGAAAATCCCCCCACCCCAGATTACCCTTTACATGGAACATTTTTCAAACATTTTAATTTTCTCAAAAATGGCTCTAACGATTTTGATTAAAATATCATATATTTAAGATACTTTCATGACAAATAAAATGTATATCTTGAATTTTCTGGGAATGTCTCCAAAAGTATTCTTCATTGTGATGACTTGAAATATTAAATATTAATATATTCAGAAAATTATCTAAAAATATATTCTTAAACAACAGAACGACTATTGCATAACTGGTAAACCATAAGAGATAGACAAAATTTTACTACACAAAAAATGTAGATTGCGTTAAAATACAAATTTATGTCATATGCATTTTTTTTGTTGAATGAACCATTTTCAAGATATTGCTTGTTACTCCCTTAAATTTTCCAATACATATACTTTTTCTCAAATTCGTTATTCAATTTTTGTTTTTTTTCCTGGTAATGGAAAGAGAATGGAATACTCCACATAGCAACCAGTTCTTAAAACATTTGATTGTCGCTTAAAGCCTACCATATTCCCCTTGCATCTACAAGAAAATTAGCAATAAGATTAACATCTCGATATCTCGTTTAACATGAAGTAGATGGAGAATAAGCGTTTGTAAAAATAGTTTGTACAAGAACAGAGAAAGTCATGTGAGTGTAAGACATCATATTTTTTTTTAACCATTATTGTGCTCTTTAAACATTTATTCATGATTTACTCATTGATTTAGTGATAGTTCTGTATAATCAAAGTTTTTTGTAATTCGAGGTAGCCTCAGCCCCAATTAGCTCAAATTACCGGGGCGTTACTGTATAAGTAATATGATATACGGTAGACGTATAGCGAGATGATTGTAAGAATTTAATTTTTTTTAAACAGCTCCCTGCATGGATGTTCAGAGCTTACATCTGACATAACTCTCAAACAATTCTTTTGTAGGACTAATACTCTATTAATATGTACGTTAGTTGCACCCCCCAAAGTTCACTAACATAAAGTACACCACAGTAAATGGTTCTAATACATTTAAGCTTTTGAATGTGGCAAAATAACACAGTAGAAAGACACCCTTGCTTATTTTGTTGCATACTGGACTGATGTGCTTACTCCATGTGAGATGTTTGTCAAAAAAGTATTCCTAGAAAATGAAGTATAGTCACTTTCCTGGATCGGTTCATTACAAGCTTTAGCAGCAAATAAATTTTCACTTTGTCTATGGGAGACTGCAAAGTTTACTATTTTAGTTTTACTTACATTGCAACCCAATTTATTTGTGTTGAAGTAGTTAAGTAAGTGAGCCGAAACAGTGGTTATTTTATCACTTAGTCCCTGAGTGGATGACTCCCAGCGTATCACAGTTGTATCATCTACATATGACACTAATTTCGAGTTTGAAATATTAGGAATGTCATTTGTGCATATTATAAATAGCAAAGGCCCCAGTAACGAACCTTGCAGATTGCCATATTGGATTAATCCCTTTCTAGATTTATAAGTTTCCTTGTAATTTATATTACAAAATGGAATTTCAGTCCTTTGCACTCGATTGCTTAGGTAGAATGAAATTAGCTTTCACCCACTCACCTTATTCCATAGTAGTTCAGTTTACTGAATAATATTTTGTGATCTGCACAATCAAATACCTTAGTTAGGTCCAATGCTATCTCTAAGGAACTCAATGTGGCTGTCATGGTTGAATAATGTTTACCAAAACCATGTTGTGTATGTCTAATTATATTATTCGCTAATAGGAACTTATCTATTCTGGCAAGTATAGTTTTCTCTAAGGGATTAGCTAGTGTTGATGTTAGCATGACTGGATTATAATTTTTCACTTGCATTCTATCTCCTTTTTTATATGCTGGACGTACAATACTAGTTTTTAAGCAAGAGGGAAATTCACCATTTGCCAGAGAATGATTTATCAGGTGTACCAAAGGCTTAATCAACTCATGTTTACATTGTTTCAAACATTTGGGTATTATGTCATCCCAAACTAGACTGTTTATTATCAAAGCTATTAATAATATCCAATATTTTCGTGTCATCAATAGGATGTATATACATAGTGTTGTTGATATACGATAGGCTACTCTCAGGCATATATTTATATCTGTTACCAAAAGTGAAGCGTTTAGAAAGTATTCATTAAAAATATTACATATATCAACTGGATTTGTCTCTACTCCACTGATTGTTTAATATAATGGTTACATCTCTTTCTTCCTCTTTTTTAGCTTCATTTACAATATTCTAAGCTCCCTTCGTTGTGGTTACTGCAATTTTCCAATTTTTGTTTATAATGCACTATTCTAACATCCACCAAATACTTTGAAAGTCCTGTTTTAGCTTTTTCTATTTATTTTTATAATGATCCCATTCAGTTGATTTATAAAATTCATATGCATCCTTCATGCTGTTTCTTAAGCCTCTTGTACATAATCAAGCTATTTTTTTCAATTCAGAGTTTACAAGAAAAATTGTCAAATGTTTTTCAATATTTGACAAGATTTTGTCCAATCTTGACAAAAGAACTGGCAAAACTTGACAATGTCATAAAGGTGTATTTACACATTGTCTCTTTGTCAAACTTAACCTCTTCAGAACAAATTGATAATTTATCACATGCAACGTAAATTTCCATTAGTGTCACGATATAACAACTTGCAATGAAATATGGTTCTCTACATATTATTACATAGCACTTTCATATATTATAGCCCATGAAATCATATTGTGATAACAGAATACAATGGAAATAATATGATTTGATAGATTAACTACACTATATAACATTGCATTAATGCATTATTGTTCACTTTGGAAATCTGTCCGGCAATTTCTTCATATGCCCTCGCTTTCATCTTGTGGTAATCCACAAAGCCCACGACGTACAGACATGGCCAGTTCTCGTATAACCTAATCAGCTCACATATGAATTCCCTTGCTCAGGTAGCCATTTTTGTTTATCAGTCATGTTGCAGATTTTGAGATGCACTGTAAATAGTCATTTCATTGGCCAAAGCCATCAAATCATTGTCAAACCTTTGATCGTTTACAGCATGTCCTTATTTGCTTTCAAAACTTCCAAAGACTTTAAAAGTATTGGAAGCAATTTGACGACAAAAGTTGTGAAGCTGTGACAACTCTTGGAAAGTCTTGTAAAGCATTGAATTTTATAAAACTTTGATCGTATACAAGGAGCTTTAGGTACATCCCCTCAGTATTTAACTTAATCTTATTAGATTTACAGACCGTTTTTCTTTTCATAACATATCGACATGCAACATTAAAGTGACTATTAAAAATATTATAAAATGTTTCACACTTTTGGTTCACACCTTCAGCTAAATACACTGTTTCCCATGTTTCCTGTTCTAGTGCTTGTTTAAGTTGAACAATATTTTTATTAGTCATACTTCGGTGCTTAATATTTACATTATTTTTGGCATTGTTTACTTTTACCATTTGTGCCTAATGGTCTGATTGTAAGCCATTTATTACACTTATTCAGAATATCATGAGTTTCATAATGTGTAGCTATATAACCATTCTGTGTTAAAGAATTTTCCGTTACCCTCATGGGCACTGGAATCCTATCTCTTATAACAGGAGAGCCAAGAAACTACAAACTGACTGCGCAGTGTTTTTCCACTGGGCATGTGGAAACATGATCCATACTGCTGCTATAACAAGGTCACGCTGTTGACATGGTTTTGCAGTGTGATGTGCAGTATTGAGTTGACAGTGATGTGATGTAGTTCATTATTACAAATTATTTATTAAGTTGTCCTGTACTTAGTCACGAAGTATATTATGGCTCAGTATATGTTTTCTACTGCACAGCATGTATTTATTTATGATTCGTATGTGTTAACTCAGTCAGCTCACCAAGTGAAATTATGATTTGCAGAAAGATTTCCAGGTGTAAAAGTTCCAGGCTGTACAACAATCCATTAACTTCACAATAAATTTCAGGCCACAGGAAGTGCTCGGGCTAAGAAATCTTAAAGACGGCGCACAGTTCTTACCGTAGAAACATTAGACGACATTGGTCATCATTTGGAGAATTCCCCCCAAAAATCACTTAGGCATCTTTCACAACAGGCAGGCATTTCTTATGGCTCTGCGTGAAGAGCTACCAAATTGCTGAAGTTAAAACCATATAAAATAACTGTGGCACATGCTCTTCAACCAGGTAATCCTGTAATTCGGCACGCATTTTGTGAGTGGATTCTCAATAGTGTACACAATGGCAACATTTAATGTTTTTCACGGACCAGGCTTGGTTCCACCTTCATGGATATCTATATACACAAAATAATCGTTATTGGAGCTCTGTCAAAACTAATATTGTTCATGAAGTACCCTTTCATGACAAAAAAATTGGTGTATGGTGTGCCATGAGCAGAGAAAGAGTTATAGAGCCAATTTTTTTTCAAGTCAACAGTTGACGCCTATGCATACGTGAATACAATTTTGCCCCCTTTTTTAGAGAACTGACAGGGAGCGTGATTTTGGCTTTTTCCAAAATACTCTACAACAGCTCATACGGCCAATATTTTGATGAGAACAATTGAAAGCGTGTTTGAGGAGAGAATTATTAATAGAGATTTGTGGTCCCCTCGGTCCCCCGACCTAGCCCCCTGCAATTTCTATCTCTGGGGTAACTTAAAATATAAAGTGTAAAGATAAACCCACAAACCCTGGAAGAATTAACACAAAATATCTGCCAGGAAATTGCCAGCATTTCTCAACATGAACTATGGCGAGTGATGGATAGTTTCCTGAAGAGGTGCCAAAAATGTATGGACAACGATGTTGGCCAGTTTCAGCATCCCCTTTCATAAAGTTGGTAAGCAAAGCCTTTAAAAGTAGTTTTAAAAATGTTGTATGGTTTCATCCATGCCTTTCTATGATAGCGGCACACAGCAATGAGCACCGAGGATGTGGACAGGAAAAACACTGTGCAGCCGATTCGTAGTTTTTTGGCTCTCTCTGTATTATATGTATTGAAAATGTCTCTGAGTTTCTTATACCCATCATTGTAGTCATTTCTGTTTATTTTTAAATCATCAGCTATTACAATTTGGGGTTATTTTTACCTAAGTTATGCAAGTTGTTTTCCAGCTGCTCAAGAAAATAGTTACAGAGTCCGAAGGGGAATGATAGACACCCAATATAACTACAGGGCTATTATTTGTATTAATTTTTTATTGTACTGGTTTCAATCACCTTTTCTATACTTAATTACATGCTTATCAGCTCTATGCTATTTACATCAACTGATGAATGCATATATATATGGCCACGCCACACCCTTTAGACTTAGTTCTACAATAGCTACTTACCATGTTATAATTATTAACCTTATACATATCTATTTGATCAACTTTTAGTCCAAGTTCAGACACAACCACCATCTCCGCACTAACTTCTTCAAAAAAATACTAAACAATTCCACTTTATCTGTGAGATATTGAATATTTTGATGCAGGATTGTAATGTTATTTGCATGAACTCCCTTAAATATCTCATTGCACCATATCACATTACCCAAGTTGCACATTTCACTAGTGGTTGGCTGATGTAATTTGTCACTATTGCTCTCTACAGTTTGTTTTTTTTTTTGCTTCAAAGATCTTATTACCCCATTTAACAACTTGTCAAATTTCCCAGCACCCCTTCATTTTCAGGTGAAGCCCATCTTTCTCTAAGTCTCTGCCTTCAACACATACACAGTCATTTTCTATACAGATTGCCTCAAGCATACAACTCACAGAACTTATGTACATCCCTGTGACGTACAATTCCACTCACACATATCTTGGCTCATGGAAATTGATACTTTCCAGTTTTTACTAACTGAGACATTTCTTGCTTAATGTCTCCCAAAGTTTTTGCAGAATACAGTTCATTTGTGCCCACATGGAAAATGATGTCTGGGTCATCCATATTTTCCTGCAGTTTTCTTTTTCACCTGCTGTATTCTTGATCCCAGATAGCAATACACTGTCACATCTTCATCAACTTGCTTACCTACATAACGCCAACAAGTCTCCTATTATTATTGCCAACTTCTTCTCGTAAAGTTTCTCTATCACTAAATTGTCTTCTTGTTCTACCCCTGATGAATTCTTTGTAGGATTGCTTGTTGTAGAGGTTAGGTTATGTTCAGGGGTTTCCAACAATTAGGAGCTATTTTGAACAAGTGTTCTGTAGGTCTGCTCTTTCATTGAAATTTTTCCATTATGCTGATGCTTTGCCTTTGTTCTGAATGGAATCCACTGTGTTTCTCCATCGCTCTAGCAATTCTTAATCAAATGCATATGAATATTAATGGAGTGCTTCTGCTATATTCAATCTGTCAATTTTTAGGTCTCCATTGTAAATCAACAATACATAAAAATGGTTGATGTAAATGAGATAAAACATGTCTTCATTGCCAACACACAGAAAAAGATAAATTTCTCAGTTGAAAGAGAAAAAAGTAATACCTTGCTCCTCTTAGTTCTGAAAATATTACAAAAGAGCAACCATCTGGGATTTGGAATACATAGGAAAGGAACTCAATCTAAAACTATATTAAAACAGATGGCTTTAACACCAGGCAAAATAAACATGCAGTTATAATGGTTTAAACATACAGGTTGATCAATATAATGAATAAGATAAAAGAACCAGAAAGAATCACACTATATAATAATTAAAATAGTAGAGCACAAGGGCTATACCGAGGAACAGGTTCATGCAAAAATAAGAAAATTCAAGAAAAATTATTATTGCAGACAAGTAACCAGTTTCTCTAGGAAATAATAATATACCTAAGAAGTTCAAATACCATCCATGAGAACACAGCAATTCCAGAAGCAACTAAAAGATTACGATATTACTCTTGACACCACAAAGTACACTCAGTATAGGAAATTTATTAAAATCAAACATCAGAGAAAAAAATCAATGGAAAAAGAAGCTAGCATTTATAGAATTAACTGTGGGTGTTGTGTAAAATCTATGCCAGGAAAACTAAAAGAAATATAGGCATTATGCTTAGAGAACATTTTGAAATATCAAAAACAAATGAATAGATAAATTGGCAATATGATATCACTTTTGGGAAGTACAAATATAGAGAAAGAGCTTATCTACTAAGCTAAGAAGCATTTGGCAAGCAGATGAGTTAACCACATGGGAGAAGATATAATAATGAAATTTGATGTTCCATTGGAAGGTAATACCAGTCTGAAGTTCATCAAACTACTAAAAGAGCCCCAAACAGGATATCCAACAACAGAAAAGCAGTTGGAAAACTGACTATGCACACAATGGGCATGCAAAACATGTTTTAAGGTAATTACTTGTTTTATGGAGTATAAGAGTGTGTGCAAATCAATTTTATTAGCTTAATTTTAATTTATTTCGTTTGATAGCATTTCCTTAATCTGCTAAATAAACATATCCGTTTTCTTATTATTTTTTTCCACTGAATGCTTGTGTATACCCTTTGATAGCTGATGATTTATAACCTATTGTACATATTTAGATCTTACTTTAAGTGCATACAAGTAAAAAAAGTGAGTTCAAGCCTTTATTTTCAATTTAAGTTAAACATACGTGTTTTAGTGAGAGTTGATTTCATTAAATATTTCACTTCAAGTACGCTAATAAAGTATCTTGGGAATTAAATACCACAAGCTAAAGTTAATACCAATCCCACCTTATTCACCATATGTAAGCTTCTTACCCACCTGCAAGGCAAATCACTTTTGCCAAAAGTATGCTTTTCAAAGTGACTTTTTACAAATTTATGAAGGCTTTCAGAAGAAGTGTGCTAATCAACTTTTTCAATGTGTTCATCCAGATCTCTCTTTGGTTTAAAAGATCAAGTCTGTACCCCTTTCATTCCACTGTCATCTTCAGTTTTCATTCATAAGCCTATTCATTTGGTACCTGGAGTGCTGGGTCCTAACATGACATGGGATTTTTGAACAAACTGAGGACAGAATAAGAAATTGTGCCGTTTTCAATTTTAATGAGAAACTGGTTGTTATATGTATAACTATCTCCCATGCTAAGGAAGTATTACCTCTGAATTATTACCTCACCTTGTCACTGAATCCTAATGCAAGATCCTTTTCTTCTAATGAATAAATGGCATCTCTACATCGTTCCCAAAGGGATCTCATAACCTTTGGCTCCCTCCGATATGCTTCACTGTTTTTTAACAGTGACTCAAATTTATTGAGGGGCAGGTTAGGGATGAATTTGCTGTCACCAAAACCCTTGTAGTTACCACAATTTGTAAGAATTCCTGAAGTATATACTAATAATGCCTGTAACAGAAATGAGGGAGAGAATAGAAAAGTTTCAATATTTGTTACAATTAATGGAATTTGTTAAAATTAACTTGTGGCAAAAATTAAAAATAATACTTGTCTTTGAATTAAAATACTTAATCTGTTTTACTAACATTTATTAACCCAATGCTTTAAAACCTTTGTTATTAACACCAGATTCTACAGTGAGAAAAATGTTTTATTTTCTGCTTGGAATAATAGCCACATACTACTATGCATGTCATATTTTATCAGCGTGCTAAGCTATTCAAGGTATCTCTCATTAATTTTAACATATTTGTTTAAATTTTAAAATATTGCAACAACATTTGAAATGATCTCACCTCAATTTGCAAAAAATATGATAGTATCACAACTAGGACTCTCACATAAACCCTATGACCTGTGACAAATCATAATCTGCTTCACAGTTTGACACCAAGTCTCACATAATTTATAAAATAATGGGAAAGGAGTGACATATGGATGGAAGAGTAGCATAAAATGATGTGTCATGGTGAAGTAAATGTTAATAATTCCTTGCTGGGTCCTTGAACAACTGTTCCCACTAACTATACCTTATGGGCAGCCCTGATCATAACATTTACAGTAAGTTACCATTTGTGTTCAGACAGTTTTGAAGTGCTTGCCAGTTCATCCATTTTCAGTGCTTTAAGTTCTTTGGTAACAGATTGTCAGATTTGACCCCCTCCCAAAAAAAAAGGAAGTAATGCCATACCTGGGACTCTATAACCTTCAGCTTTCTGACAGAGCTTCATTTGACAGGTTTGTAAGTTTAATGCTTGCCATGGTTAAAGGCCACTTTCTATTGAAGTACTTTGTTAACCAAACTTCCTTCACTTACTACATTCTCCAGTGAATCTCTATGGTGATTTAAACCACTTGAGCATCACAATCGACTCATGTGCAGGTACTTTAACAGAGGAGTCCAAACATAAAATAACAGATTTCCTTCATATATACACTGTGATACTTTGTTACTAGACTTCTTTCAAATTCATTCTGCAGTAGATATGTACTACAATCTCATCTGTACGAGTATTGTAGTTAAAGTTGACTCACTATTATAAGCATTAAGTTACTCAGGAAGTCCGGTAAAAAAACAAGCCAGACCTCTTTCACGTATACCTGGCACTTCAGCATCAGTCTTACTTTAAAATTAAAACTTACTTGTAAATAAATAAATATAATGTATACATACACACTCCAGCAGGCTTCTAAGGTGAGTATTATGACCTTAAAGACTACTTGCAATGGAAAGTATTATTTCATATTGTGACTTTGTCCAGTTTTTCAACTGTCACTTCTCTCTATTCTGGCTGTCACTGTTTCATTTTTATGTAGTTCACCTTCACTGGAAGTTCACTTCACTAAAATGAACCAGTTCACTTTCTGGCCTTCACTTCTTTGCAACTTAGCCTCCTCACACCGTCATTTCACTCGGAAGTCAAACACAAGACCTCCACAACCTGTTGCTCCAAAGTAGCACTTGCTGCACATCACAACAGTCATTACTTACTTGCTTCAGAGAATCGCTCTTGATGTCACATGGGAAACTCACCTATTGACGCAACTTGACTCTCACTCGGCTCGCGCTCAACTTGACTGACTGCTCCTACGAGAATGATCACTTATATAGGCAGTGGAAACTTTCCACAGGGTCCTCAAACGCTCTAGAACTATTTTGAAATACTTCCTGGAGAAGGAGCGAGAAGAAGCTTCCAGAAGTCCTACTTATCTGCCGATAGTGCACCCGATGTTTATGCTGGCAAGCAGTAGTTATTATCATTTACTCAAGCACCCAGTACTAACCTCCTGATAACCGTGGGACCTAGCCATTGCGTTACAATATATATTCTCTTGTACTGGAGAATATATATGAATCAGATAAGAAAGGTTAAGCATAAGTTCATAGGCAGGTAACAGATACCCCATAACAATGGCCTGCAGAGATGCATGTTTGTTCCAGACCTGGCATGAATATTTTCAACTATAATTAATTTCCTATCTACAGTCTATAAACTGCTAATCTGAAAGAGTACATACTTTCTTTTGTGATATTTGCTTTCAAGACATTTGTGTTTTACAGATTTTTGTGGTAAAGTTTTCTTTCAAATAGCCTCTTAAAAAGTAATGACATTAATTCAGATCAGCTGATGCAATGGCTAAATTCTTTTTGAACTGTCATGACCATTGAGAAACGACTCTTGGTTTTGCTTTGACAGCGGTGTGTGGGATGTTGCTTTATCCTGCTGGAAGTATCAACTATTATATTGTATTTCCCCCCCCCCCCCCAATTTTCAGAGCATTCATATAGCCAAAACTTCAATCCAATGGAGAGTTTGTTGTTCAAATCAAACAGCAAGGAGACCTTGAAATGCAAACTCAGCTAAGAAATTCAGGCAATGAAAATCATATTATTGGCAAAAACTTTCCAAAACAGGATGTGCTGCATTCAGTTGTATCTGAATACATATGATGGACATTTCCTCATGTCATAAAGTCATCACAATTTTACAAATAAGGTACACCCACTTCAAATGTATGTTGCAATTTCTTCAATGTTGCTAAAATTATTTAAGAAATGCCACGTCTGGCAGCAAGATACCCATATAAAGTCTTAAGGATATGAAAGCCTGAATTAGTATAAAACAAGTGTTTTACTATTATGCATTCACAGCTACAGGTTAGTTGAAATTAAAATTGTACATAAACTATTAAAAACTACAGTTTGTATCACCTGGAATTCTTCTTCTGTTAGTCCGGCATCAAGTGCCACTTTTTTCAGATCAGTGATAGACTGAACACCAAAGAGTTTATGTAACATGATAAAAATGAGTGGAGACTCTGGAGAAGTCTGTAACAGAGACGTACAATTTAATGTATTTCCAGATACACTGTTGCATTTGGGATGAACATAATTATTAGGTTCTCTAATCAAAGCCCAATTAAATTTAGTACATATTACATTATTTTCTAGGAATATATCTTAATTACATAATTCACTTATTTGCTCGTCTTTAAATACAGCATCTGATCATCTGCTTCTTTACAAGATCATAATGATGCAATTACCCCTTCACTTGAATCCCAAAATTTGTTACAACGGAGCCAGCAAACATCAGTCACCAACTAAGGTTTGTTAATAATAAATACAAAATCTGGTAAATGACATTTTGTAAATAATGGACAATATATAAATGATAATAGCAGTTATATTTATAAAATCTACTTATGTTTAAAAAGTAGGAAGGAATGACCTACATTTTGGTCATTGAAACTGCAATGTCGAGAATAATTAACCAAAATCTTGGGAATTATGTGTTTGGTATCAATATGGTACTGCAATTAAGCCTACCTCCACGGCATGTCTACCTCATATTCAAGGGGTTCAAAGTTCAAATCTTGATTAGAGCAAGTTATTTGGATTTTTCTCCCCAGGATTTTCCATTTTTCTCAAAAGATGAATTGCTGAGTAAGTATAAGTGGTAGGGAACTCAGGTCATTTGAGCAACACTTCATTCAACCTGCAACTGTGAACTGGGTTTACCACATATGATACAATTTTAGTTTTTACAATGGCTCTGTGTGCATTTTTAGGATCCATGACTTAGTATAAAGATGGACTCAACATGTATTGCTGTTTACTGGCAGAATAATTTACTAGTCTGCTTCTTCTTCAGATTTAAATCCATATGATTGTCAGTGGGGAGATGCTAAAAGGCAAGCAAGCATTTCCCATTTGCTCAAAGAATTATGAGAAAATATTCTGTAAATGCGCTCCAATATTTCATCTGCAATATGTTCAATAGTGTGTTCACTGGTGTAAAATTTGTCTAAAAATCAGGATCACAATATTTTGAATGCCTTTTATAACTAAAATACAGATGAATGTATTAATTTTGCATGTATTTATTTTGTACATTAATCAGGGGAAAAATGATAGGCAAGTCTTCCGCAATTGCTAGGGAGGTTCTTGATTGCTACAGATCATATTTAAACTGACAGCACAAACTGAAACAGAAACACAAACAGAATAGAAAATTGACACAAATTAGAAACCACAGGATTGCAAACAAACTCTCTCAAGACAGTTGCTAATGTATGAGCCACAACTGACTTAACTTTATTAGCTTAACTGTTTATAAACATTGTACACTTTTTTCTTTTGCTCTTTTCTCTTTGTTTACAAAACTGAACATTTCCAAGAAGTGGAGGTGTAATAAGCCATATGTACTGTATGGAATGGATACAGTTCAGAGTCTGAAAAGGAATACCAGGCATGTTAGTTATATGAAGAGTGTCAGTTGTGCCATAACGAATTCAAAATGGAGCCACCTTACATCAAAGATAAGAAAATGTGTCCAGGAATACAAATGAAGAAATCAGTGGTGGCGTGTAGCTGTACAGTTACAATATCTTGCAAATAGTTCATTTGTCGACCAGTGTTTACCTTTTTATTATTAAGTACGTACAACCATTTTTAAAGATAAAAGTCAGTTAAGAGATTTAAAGGAATTCCTAAGGGAAGTGAAAATGGAATGGCAGGGACAAAATAGACAAAGAATGGATAATATAATTTAAGTGAATATATTAATCCTTTAGAGATAAGAGTCTATGTTAAAAGAAAAAGGAAGGTCTACCTGAGAATGGCCACGGCCAAAGAAGCTAGATTCCCACATAATGTATGTATGAGGCGTATTCCAAAACTAAAGTCCGGTGAACAATATTTAATGGATGGTAGGCCTGAATGACGTTTCACTCCTGCAGTGCTGTCTACCGACTTCTGAGGAACCTACCGCAGTGTTGGTGTGACTCAGTAAGTATTTGCCAGTCAGTGAGAGCAGATTGCAATGGCTGCGATAATTGTAGCTCCCAACAGTTGTGATTAGATTTTTGCTGGCAAAAGAATCGTCAGCTGCAGACATCCATCATGAGTTATACCTCGTGTATGGACCGGACATAATGGGTGACAAACAGGTTCGATACTGGTGTCAAGAATTTCAAAATGGCAGCACTAATGTGCACGATGAACAGCGGAGTGGTAGTCCCAGTATTCGGACTAATGACATTGTTGAGCAAGTGAACCAAAAACTTCAAAGCGATCAAGTTTGACGATTAGTGGTCTGGCTGATGAATTCCCAAATGTTGCTTGAACCTCCTTTACAGGATTGTCACTGAACAGCTTGGATATCAGAAACTTTGTGCGAGGTGGGTGCCAAAACTGCTCAACGGTCATCACAAAGAGCGCTCCAAAAACTGTGTAGTACACAGTTTTTGGAGCGCTATACACAAATGAAGATGGTTTATTTTCCCACATTGTTACGGGTGACGAGATATGGATAGCTTACACCAACGCAGAATCGAAACAATAGTGGAGCCATTCCGGTTCACCCAAATCAAAAAAGTGTAAGCAATCGCTATACATGAATCGCAAAATGATGGCTGCCATGTTTTGGGATGAAAAGGGTGTCCTTTTGATTGATTTCATGGACCATGGAACAACAATTACAGCTAAAGTGTACTGTGCAACACTTACCAAACTGAGACATGCAATCCAAAATCGACACTGTGGGAAACTGTCGTCTGGTATCATCCTCCTGCAAGACAGCGCACACCCACACACTGCTACCAAAACCAACGAGAAGATTCAAGAGTTTCGTTGAGAACTCTTTGACCACCCTCCTTATCGTCCTGACCTGGTACCAAGCGACTATTTCCTCTTCTTGCATTTGAAACAGTGATTGAATGGAAAACAATTTCAAACCAATGATGAACTGAAGACGAGCATTACCAATTGATTCAAGTCCCAGGCAGCAGACTTCTATGCTGAGGGGTTAAAGAAGCTAGTGGTACGTTACAGCAAGTGTATAGATGTGGAAAAGAAAGTATATATGTAGGCGCATATTACTGTCAATAAAAACCTTGTCTCATGAGAGATGATGTTATTATGACCAAACGGACCTTAGTTTTAGAATACACCTCATACTTAGCACTGAAATAAGTATTTAAATGCTTACGTTTTCAACTTAAACCTATATTATTCAATTTTGTTTACTGATGACATTGTGAAGGAAACAGATATGGAAAACAAGCACCGTCCATCAATTAATAATAAAGCTATACCAGGTTTGTTTTTTGCGGATGACCTATAGCAACAGCAATTTGAGCAGAGATTTAAAGAAAGCAATAGAAGCTACAGAAAAATATTGTAAAGAGTGGTGTTTAAAGATAAATAAAAGTAAATCCAAAATTATGGTATGTAAGAATAGGAGTGAAATCGAGTGGTAAAGAGATTTGATTATTTGGGGATTAGACTAAATAGTAATGGAAAAGGAAGGAACAAAGGAAAAAATTCACTAGGCAAGGAAAAGCTATCAACAGCATGGGAACCTGCTTGAAGAAAATACCAAATATGAGAGTAAACTGGCTTGAGAGAATATATACAGCTACAGTTGAAGCAAGAGTAATGCATGAGATAGAAATTTGGGGTCCAGAAAAAAGGTGGGAATGTATAGACCAGATTCATATGTAGATTATTTTGCAAAATGATACTGGGTCTACCAAGAGCAGCCCCCAATGGGGCAGGCCTAGTGGAATTGGGAAGGATTGGAAGGAAAGGCTTGATGGTAAAATGGATGATGAAATACTTGTGTAGAATCCAATCCTAGAGGAAGAAAATATTGTCAAACGCTGTTTAAGGATGCAAGAAAATGCCAAAGGGGAAAGAATCCGGTTATCACAATTAAGGGAAATCTACAAGAAATCAGAATGGGAGTGTTAGGTAACCTGCAGAAAACAGATAGATATAACACATGGAACAAAGTGAAATTAAGAGTGGAAGGGATAAAAAATCTTTGATATATTATAGGAGTTTTAAGAATGACTGGGGCAAGGAAAAATATATTTATGTTTTTGATAAATTGGAGAGGGAAGGTATGGCATGGGTAAGGACAGGAACAGTGTTGCTAAGTGCTTTAAAAAAGTTGCTAAAAATTGCCCACTATGTGGGAATGCATATATAAATTTGCACTGTATAATAGAATGTCAAGAAACCAAAGCATGGAGAGAGGAAATATGGAATAAAAATTGGGATAAGTTTCAGATAGAGATAGTGGTCTTAAAACTTTTTAAAAACAATAGGAAAGAGTTTCTGAAACAATCTGGCAAATATATAGGGAAGGTAAGACAAAAATGGTGCAGGAAAATTATTACAGAAAGGGACGAATGTTACAATAGAAATTATGACAATTTCGGTAATACATAAAAATAGCTAATTAACTCAAGTTGAAGGTGTTGAGATTGTACATTGTAGGAAATAAGGGGTCCACATAAACACACAACCAGGGTGTTATTTGTATAGGACCTTAATCTTAAGCAACTCCTAAGAATACAGTATAATAAATTCATGTAAATTGTAATCCAAGATGTGAGAAATAACTAGTACTACTACAGAGTGAGCCAAAAGACTCCGAGCCGCCTGCGCGGTGTATTTCCTGTCCGCAACCTCGGCGCTCGTTGCCGTCTTCCGTTATCATAGAAAGGCACGGATGAAACCACACAACACTTTTAAAACTACTTTTAAAGGCTTTACTTACCAACCTTATGAAAGGAGATGCTGAAACTGGCCACTGTCATTGTCCATACATTTTTGGTACCTCTTTAAGCAACTATCCATCATGACTGATGTCATCTAATTTTATTTTTTGGTAAGAACCGAACACCGTCTTTTAGATTTCTTAGCCTGAACACTTCCTGTAGCCTGAAATTTACTGTAAAGTTCAGGGATTGTTGTAAGGCCTGGAACTTTTACACCTGGAAATCTTTCTGCAGCTCACCGAGTTAACACATACGAATCATAAATAAATACACGCTGTGTGTATAATGAAAATTTTGTTTATAGCAGCAGTGCGTTATCATGTTTTTATCATATTACCATGTGCACAGTGGAAAAACACAGCGCAGCCGGTAATATTGTTCATAAAATACCCCTCCGGGGTAACTTAAAACATAAAGTGTACAAGACAAACCCACACACTCTGGAAGAATTAAAACAAAACATCCACCAGGAAATTTCTCAACGTGTACTACGGCGAGTGATGGATAGTTCCTTAAAGAGGTGCCAAAAATGTATGGACAATGATGGTGGTCAGTTTCAGCATCTCCTTTCGTAAAGTTGGTAAGTAAAGCCTTTAAAAGTAGTTTTAAAAATGTTGTATGGTTTCATCCGTGCCTTTCTATGATAGCGGCAGACGGCAACGAGTGCCGAGTATGCGGACAGGATACTACAACCTTTTCATTTGTGCTATCAATTACGATACACCCTGTATAATGAACCTGTTACCTGCAAATGATACTGACCAAGTTAGGTCCAAAGAATTTATTTTGAACCATTCAAAGAAAACCTTGAAACAATCTTTCCCTTAGTAATTATTTTGAAATTTTACATCAAGCTGCTATACTAATTGTAATAAAACACAACTGTCATTTTATGAAAGACCAGTTAATTATATTTTCATCACAGGAAACCCATTACTGCAAAGCTGATGAAAATAAATAAGTAAATACACAAATTAAATTCAAAAATAAAAACAAAGTATTTATCAGTGGTGTATATAAGTCTGATTGCAAGGGTACTTTTAAGTTCAAATGCCAAGGAACTCCGCAAAGTTCCCTCAAATACCCTGCTGTTGCTGAGGGCATGCCTTATAAGTGATAAACATTTCATTAAAATGAACAGCAATCTTACCTGAAGCAGAACAATGAGTCCTCCATTCCATGAAGCCTGGCTCAGATAATGAGCGTATAACTTCTCCTTTGTTGACAAACCTCTGAATGCTGTCTGACATTCCAGTGCTACCACTGGCTGGTCACTTGGTAATACATATAGACTTTTGTCCGTCATTTTCTGCTGTGCTGAGGCTGTATCCTAATGTATGAAAAACCAATAGTTACATTTCAATAATGAATGCCACAGAAAGCATGCTCTCAGATTTAAGAGCAAAGCTTAGGGATACTGAGCATTACTTTACGTCATTACCATTAGTATTATCAGTAGCGGCTTGTGAGTATAAATTTTGGATGTTCACAAATTTTAGTCAGAAACCTTGAGAATGTGAAATAGTATCTCCTGCATAATAGTGATGATTATCAAAAAAGGAGGAGGTGGTGGTGGTAGTACATTAAACTCTCGCTAATATCCGGTTCTCAATAGTCCGGTCTACACCCGGCCTCTAGTCGCTCAAGCAGAAATGACGTGCGCAACAATGTTAGTTAATTATGCTCAACAATGTTAATTACAATGTTATAAAATACTATATTTGAAATTGTGGTTTCCTTTACAGTACAGTATCATAGCTTGTAAAGGGAAACACGTTACGCTAGACCTCAAGCAGGAACTTGAAATTTTATATAAGTTGAATCGAGGTTCTTCACAGAAATCCATTCTGCTGAGTACAAAGTTGGACGAACAACTATTTACCAGATCAAAAAGAAAGAAGATGTTATTCAACAGTATGCAAGCCAAATGGAGAGCAAGTTGGGAAAACAGAAGGTTATGCAAAAGAGTGAGAATGAAGAACTGGACACAGTTGTTTATAAATGGTCATACAACGCAGTAAAGGAATTCCAATCAGTGGCTCGATAATAAACGGAAAAGCAGTTGCATTTAACAAACAATTTGATGACAATAACCTGTCTGCAGCAAGCGAGGATTAGCTATCAAACTGGAAAAAAAAGATATGGCGTGCGGCAGCTGACAGTCACCGGGTTAAATTCACTCAGCTAGCAAAAAAGCTTGTAAAGAAGATAAGGAAGATAACAGAAGAATATGTATTATGCAACAACCAGATAATACATGCATTACCAATGTAATGCTTGTAAAGCAGTTGGTGATAAAACATGCTTCCGTCGCATATCATCATTGCGGCAACTAAAAATTCGGGACATGTTTCATAGTGAGTGATACTACTGTAGGTATATGTACACACTCAAGGACTAAGTTTTCTATGAAAATGAATGTATCTTTGGATTTAATAAAGTACAGTCCCTATGTGTTTAAACTAAATTTCAGGCACTCTCAATACTCCGGCACTTCCACTAATCCGGCACCCATATGTGCAAGGAATGATTAGCGAGAGGCCAGCATAATAATAATAATAATAATAATAATAATAATAATAATAATAATAATAATAATAATAATAATAATAATAATAATAATAATAATAATAATAATAACAACAACAATAACAACATATAACTTGTCTCACAAAAGGAATGGTTGTTTTTGTGGATGTTTGTTGTATACATAATTAACTACATTGTTTTGGGGCAAGAATGACATAACATGTAAATTAAATTGTAGTTGAGATGTTGGATGGTAGGAGAAACTGGAGAAGTTTCCATGCTTGTGCATATTACTACTTATGCTATAGTGCTACCTTCTGCCATAGTGTGCTACCACCTAGTGGCATTGATGTAAAATTGTAGTGATAGTAAAAATAAAAAAAATGGAAGAAACTTGTGCTCTAGTTCAAGTGGGATTGTATTTGATCCCATAAGGTAATTATGTCATACCAGCTGCACATCTGCAGAAGCTTCTTAAAACCAGCACAAGTCAAAATGTGCTAGGGACCCTGTTGCCATATTTTATATGTTTTATTGAGTTTAGAGACATAGCACAGTAGATTTAAAAGCCATAGATTTTAAATTACACCTATATGTTACGTTTAATAGCAAAATAACCAATAAATTCGCAAGGTGCCAAAAGTTAAGGTATTCACATCTTCTGCTCTTATGCAGCGGCTGCCACAGACTATTACAGTTTCTCTAAAATGTTCTGCGCGAAGCTCTTGCTTTTACATAATTGTTAAACTTTAGGCCAAGCATACATTCTGTAACAGATAACATAAGTATAATAAAATGAATACCATTAAACTTTACCAACTACAAAAAGAAAGAAGAGAAAAGAAGAAACTAAAATCATAAGGTATATCAGTCTTTAATTGGTAGAATTTATTTTAGCAGTATTAACGTCAACATAATGTCAAATTCTGACACTCTTAAAATCAGTAAGTGTGTGTGAAACCATGCATTTACAAGAGCAAAAACTGCATGCAGTGTGCAGTTTTTATGTTTATCACAACAAAAGTTTGCCAATGACCTAAATGGTGATATCTGTCACATTTATTACTTTCTCTACTGTGTATTACAGTAAGTAGCAGTATGTTTTTGCTCATCCAAAAATCTGATGTTGAGAGTTCACCAGAGATATATGTTTTGAGAATCCCTGAATCTCCCCCCCCCCAAAAAAAAGCATTTTTTAGCAAAAGGTCTGTTTATACCTGGCTGATAGTCCATGAAAATCTGGAATATTCACAATGCCAGGAAAGCTTCAGCTCATATTTAAGGTCTGTGTGTTTGTGTAAACAGCAGAATCAAAAACTAAAAGTCCTAAACTTGGTATTTATTTTCAATAATTTTCCAAAGATTTTCAACAAAATTGCCCCATCCCAAACTACCCTTTACATGGAACATAGTTTAAAAATTTTGATTTTCTCAACAATGGCTCAAACAATTTTGACTAAAATATAATATATTTAAGATATTTACAGGAAAAATAAAATGTATATCTTGAGTTTTCTGGGAACAGCCTGTGAAATCCTCTTCATTCTGAAGACTTTTGTACAATTAGTAAACCTTAAAGAGATGTATAAAATCTTACTAAACAAGAAATGTAGATCTTGTTAGAGCACACAATTTATGCCAAATAAAATTTGTAGTGACATTTGTTATTGGTTTTAATTATTTTCAAGAGTAAAATCGCTATTTGTTTTTTTCTCATGGTCATGCAAAGAGAATGAAATTTTAAAGCCATCACATAGCTATCTGCTCTTAAAAAATCTGATGTGTTACACTCACATGACTTTCTCTACTCTTGTACAAACTATTTTTACAAACGCTTATTCTCCATCTACTTCATGTTAATCGAGATAAACATTTGCAGAGTCTATCTTATTGCTAATTTTCTTGTAGATGTAAGGGGAATATATCTTTACAAGGGCAGTATCGAAATACAGTAGCCTTTAAGCACATACATCTCTTAATAGCTGGTTGCTAGGTGCAACACCATTCCCTTTGCCACAGATTATAACTCTTTGCATATCCAATACAAAAAAATGAATAACGAATTCCCATTTGAGAAAATAAGTATTGAAAAATTTAAGGTAATAACAAGTAATATCTCGAAAATGGTTCACTCAACAACAAAAATGTATATGACATAAATTGTGTATTTTAACGTGATCTACATTTTTTGTGTAGTAAAATTTTGTCTATCTCTTATGGTTTACCAGTTATGTAAAAGTCGTTCATAATGAAGAATACTTTTGGAGACATTCCCAGAAAATTCAAGATATACATTTTATTTGTCATGAAAATATCTTAAACATATGATATTTTAATCAAAATCATTAGAGCCATTTTTGAGAAGATTAAAATTTTCGAAAAATCTTCCTTGTAAAGGGTACTCTGGGGTGGGGGGATTTTCTTGAAAACCTTTGTGTCGCATCTCTGGAAGATACTGAACCTAAATACCAAATTTGGTGTTTATCCGACTGTTCGTTTCTGAGTTATGCTGTTCACAGACAGACACACAGATGGACATGTTTCCAAAAATGCTTTTTTTGGATCCAGGGGGTCTCAAAACATGTATTTCCGGTGAAATCTCAGTATCGAATTTTTGGGTGGAATACAATACTTCCCCTACTTACTATACGTAGTAGAGAGAGTAAAAATTTGACTATCACCTTAGCATATGTAAAGCACTAATCCACTTGCATCTACAAGGAAGCATGCAATAAGGCCATTTCTACAAATGTTTATCTGAATTAGCATGAAGTAGGTAGAAGAATAAGCTTTTGTAAGAGTAGTTAGTTGAAGAATGGGTAGAAAAAGGCATATAAATATAGCAGCAGAAATATATATTTTTTTACATAGTTTTCAGATACACTTTTCATAGGGGTTAGAAACCTAGGCTAACTGGCATATGCAACGATGTTTACTGGTGTACAGGCTATTGACATCCAAGAGCAGCATTATATTAACGAACACACCGTAAAAAAATTATTTTTGAATTGTGTGAGCTTAATTTTTCTGTCACAGGCATCTGGAAGGTGCAAATAAATGGGATTCATAATTTTACTTAAGGTAGTGTGCAACAAGCACATTTATCAATAGAAGTGATGCAATTAATCTAAACATCTGAATATTAAATGCATTAAAAGTTATTTATTTTACCTACTGTATCAGTATTTCCAAGGGAGGGGGATAGTGGCCTCCCTTTGCCTGCCTTCCCTAGTAGTATGCAGCTTGTGTCTAGTATTTATTCTAAACCTCCAATGAAGTGATGAATAAGATTTTCCTAATTTTTTAGAAATTTTCTTTCTTTCCTCATGTAAGTTCCTGTAGAGGGCAGAGGCAAATACTATCAAAGACCTTGAACACAAAGTAGTTCACTCCTTTCCCAATGCCATTTTGCATGGTTAATAAAATGTATATCCTGAATTTTCTGTAAATTGCTTTGAAGTCCTCTTCATTCTGAATGACTTTATATATAATTTTATGTAATTGATAAACCATAAGAGATTGACAAAAACTTAAATGAAATATAAAAATTATATAACACAATATAATGGTATTTATTAAAACACTTTATGTCCAATAAGTTGTTGTGGCATTAACCATTACAAAGATAATTATTGCTGCTTGTTTCATTTTCCAACAGTTTATATTTTTCAGTGCTAAGGGAACATTCTTTTGTTTCTTGTAATATCATGGAAAATATATGAATTTCAAAGACAGCATCTAACGACCCACTTTTTAAAGATCTATCTCTTCAGCCTCTTGTATCTCCTTTATGCCTATAAAGAAATGTGTAATGAAACCATTTCTGCAAATGTTTATCTTAATTAACATGAAGTAGATGGAAAAATAAATAACATTTTACACAGCCGAAACATTTAGTAATATTTTACTAAAATCAATAGCCTGTTTCCTTCCTGAGTACAACGTGCTGATATTAGCAAACAAAAAAACAACCCTATCAACAATAGCATTGCATTCATAAATAGCAAAGTAATTCCACTATTTCAACAAATATTTTTCTAATCCTTCTCAAGTTGCTAATCAATCTGAAACTAAAGAACCTTTACATTCCTCAAAATGTAGGACATTCTAGATTTTTCATAAATTCTCCCAGACGTTAAGATAGAAGGTAAAAATGTAGAGCATGTACCAGATGTCTGGTAACCCAAGTAAGGAGAGTAGGAGGGAATATGAATGGCTAAAATTTGTGTTAAGATAATGATTTTTCTAAGCAAATATGAAAATTACTGTGTGTTGCATAAATTATACTACCTGCATAGTTTGGTATACTCTTTCTTAGCATTCAGTACTGATAAATTATTCAACTGTGTTGTACTGCAAATCCTCCAGTTAGAGGATTGTAAACTGCTACCGAATCCACTCAGTTCACTTTGCTTTTGATAATGCAGTAAAACCTTGTTAACATGAATTCCAAGGGGCCAAAAAATGAAGAATTCTTGTTAAAAAACATTTGTGCCAACTGGGGATTACAATAATTTTTTTAACTTTAACTATGCATTTGTGTACATACACATTATGCTATCATAAAAACACTACTACAGGAAAAAATATATTATAAGTTATGTAATTACATACTTTAAAAAAGATGACTTCACAGACCATTCTCCAGTGAAAAATTCAAATAAGTTGCGGTCGCTGACAGGAACAAAAGTGCCTGGAAACTTCAAGGTCAACTGTGTTTATAGCTTCAGTAAGCCCTGCAGACAATTCAGATATTGCAGCAAAATGCTACAAAGTGTCCATAATGGCAAAACACTTCCTGGCGGGGGGTGGAATGACACAGTCCTCCTCACTTTTCTCTGATGACAGTTCTTGCACTTCACACGCAATTGCTTGTGTATCAGTGTCTATTGCAGCACAGACAGCAACGTCGTCAATTGCGCTTGCAAATTCCTCAAACTAACTCAAGGGTTCGTAATGTTTTGTAGAATATCCCACCCGTCAGATGAAGTGGTACTGACACCATTATCATCACTATGCCTCCAGGCGTTGTGAAACAGTTCTGTATGTGTTGTGAAGACACACATTCCCAGGATGCAGCATAACTTTCACTGCATCAAGAATACTCCAACTTGGGATGGCCTTGTTGTTTTCAGTGGCACGAATTGCAGCTCTTACAAGTCGTTTGCAATAGAATCTCCCCATAAGAGCAATAATGCCTTGATCCAAAGGCTGGAGGCGACATGTCGCATTTGGGGGGGGGGGGGAATATACCTACCTTGATGTTAGTTAAGTTCAGATCATGTATGTTATGGGCCAAACACCTGTCCAATGTCAGAAGAACATTTCTGTTCTGAGTGACCATTTGACTGTTGAAATGAAGGAGATACTTATGAAATGATTAGTTGTCAATAAAAGCTTTCTTATGGCGAGCGTAAATGGAAGGTAGAGTATCCTGTTTATGTGTTTTAAATGTTGTTTCTCCGACTTAACGAAAACCCATGGACAGAGTTTTTCACTGGTGTCTGCACTACATACAAGGACAACAGTTAGGCATTGTTTACTGTGTGCTCCACTGTGACACTTGTCACCTTTTATTCTAAGAGTACGGCTTGGAAAAAGATAAGTACAGTTTTGTTCATGTTGAACATATTACCAAATGCATATGCAACCAGTTGTTTGCTCCTTCTTTATCAACTTTATTTTCTTTACCACAAATCATTAATGATGAAATCGAGTGTTTTGTTTTGAACCGATAAGTAACTTTTCAATGTCTTAGTACTTATCACTACAAAGTTGTTTAGACTTATTCCCGGGACCTGATGCAGCAGCATTAAGAATTTTTCCACAATCTTTAATTACTGCCATTAAAGTAGACTTGGAAATTCCATAGTGTTCAGCAATTGTTGTTTTCTTCGATGCACTATGATCTACTTCCTCTAGAATTTTTAGTTTTATTAGCAGATCTGTGCTTGTCTGTTTCCTCTTGGCCATGATTGGTATCTTACTGTCTGCAAGTTTTAATCATACATATGATGAAATTGTACTGGTTATGTTTAAACGAAATATGTTACGACCCAATTGTTGGCAGCATGATGCTCGCAACTGTCCAGCAATTGCACCAGCTGTATTATTGTTAATTCAGAGTGGAGGAACAACAGGAAAAAACAATATGAAAAGCTTTGGAGGTTCCTGTTAAATGAGATTTAGTGATTCAAGGGACAAAAATATAGATTGTAGTTCATGGTAACCAAAATTCGCATAAAACACTTGAACTTTCTATAAGAAACAATACATCCCTGCTGCGATCAAATGTTTGTTCATCTTAACCTGGAGTGGTGTGGCCTAGAATTGTAACATCAGTGCTGTGTGGGGTGTGTCAAACCCCACTCAGTTTTTCTGTATTATCACTGCTTTACATAACACAATATTTGTAGTATTTATGCATTTATTACAGATATGTGTTTGTTGAACAATTCCTGATAAGTAATCATAACAATAGTTTAAACAATACAAGCTGACTTTTATTCTTAAATGCAAATTTTTATTGGCGATGCACAAAATTTTTACTCTTACGTGCAACAAATGTGGATTCTTGTTTATTAATTTTAAATATTAAATAAACAATGGTATGAGAAATATATCACAAACATCATTCCTTGCTTAACATTTAATTTCTTATTGGATATTGAATATGTTTTGATGTAAAATACCAAGATCTTAATTACAATCAATTTCTTCTTCTTCTTCTTCTTCTTCTTCTTCTTCTTCTTCTTGAGCCAGTTTGAAACCCCTCCCTGTGCTTTACAGGGCAGCATCAGGAGATTGCTGGAGAACTTGCTAGAAGGGAATGACGTGCTCATTGCCACAAACATGGTAGAACAACGTAATAGATTGTCCATGTTTGTCATTGGTTGTTTCAAAACACGTCAATGATGGCAGCGCTCCTATAGGCAAGAGGAACAACTTGGTTGTTCCCAGGCTGAGACAGCAAACAGTGAAGGGGAAGTCAACACAGTGAGCAGACTGTCCAACAAGCTTAACTTGCGCTCTAGCTTGGGCATGCATTTCGGTATGTAATTACAAGGGTAAATTTAAATTTTACTTCACAGTTTTTGTAAGCAACTTCAAAATTATATTTATTACCCTTGTTTCTAAATTATTCATCTTTTGCAGGAGAAGCAATTATAACATTGTACATCAATGGAATTGTGCAACTACAGCAAGCAAAAATACTCTGTAAAGGTTAAAGCTTGTTATAAAAGAAATGTAATTCTTAAAACTAGAAAGTGAAAGGAACACAATTACATATTTCAAATTGCAAAGTTATTTTTGCACGCACACGAACACGTATATTTAAAGATGCAGGCATAATTGAACTATATAACTATTTTACGTTATAATAAAAAAGTTACTTGATTCGCTTTATGTGATTTAACCTAAGCTCCCTTAACAACGCATACCTTTGAGGAAATAATATATTCTAGTGCTACTAAATTGGGCAGCAGCTTCTGAATTTAGAAAGAGAGAGAGAGAGAGAGAGAGAGAGAGAGAGAGAGAGAGAGAGAGAGAGAGAGAGAGAGAGAGAGAGAAAGAAAAAAAAGGAATTATCAAGATTATGCTTCATTCTTCTTCTTCTTCTTCTTCTTCTTCTTCTTCTTCTTCTTCTTCTTCTTCTTCTTCTTCTTCTTCTTCTTCTTCTTCTTCTTCTTCTTCTTCTTCCTCCTCCTTAGTGCAACCATCACATCTTACAGCAATGTGATCCATACATAGATAAATGCCACACTTTGTTCAAGTGTACTTCATCTTGTTATCTTTCTTACAAGGGCAATTCTGTCTCCTTCAGGTCCATAGGGATCTGTCTGAAACGTAAATAGTAACAGTGAAGGAATATTGATGGATATTGCACAGTGAAATTCATATTATACAGAAAAAACCTTACCTTGAATTTCAATAATGTCGTGATGAGAGTGATGTAGCGGGGTGTCACAAACCCAGTGCGCTCTGACTAGCTGTTTCACGGTGACTAAATAAGCACAAAGTAATGAATCACTGTTCACTACGTTCTAGTGATATCAGGTCGCTACCTGGAACTATACAGCGTAGAGCAGTTCCGTTTTATAGTAATTATTACAAATATATGTTGTGGGGTGAACCACACCCCAGCACACCACTGCCAGGTTAAGCGAATTCATGTAAACAAGGTTTTACTGTATGTTTTATGTCTTGTGGCAGTTTGCAAGGATTTATAGTTTTCTTGTAGAATATTTGATGAGTGAAATTATGATTTCTGATCAGTTCATGGATTGATTTGATATCAGTTTGTAATACTAAGAAACGGTAATTATATTAATTAAAATGCTCCAGAAGTAAAAGGATCAGTTTTAAAATGTTATCCTTTCCAGGCAAGTAATAGAAGTAATGATCGGCCCATAAATGAGCCTAATCATATTTCACCATTACTTACAATGTTCAATTTTTGTAACCATATATTATGCCAGTGTAAAGGAGCTTCCAAGCACTTCTGCAAATTGCTTTCATTTTTTACTCCAAGAAAGACTGAAAAATTGATCTGTTTACTACCATAATACAGCTAAGTTGCTGTATTGAACCCCCAAAAAGAATTGTAAAAAATGGAGACAAATGCAATGGATATACCTAAATTAGAGGTTTAGAAGATGTGAACACTTGGAAAGCCTGAAACCCACTCTGAACCCTTTAATGTTGGCAGCTCTTCTCTTCTGAAGTGCATCAACAAGAGGCACAAAGTTTCTCCTACTGGTGTAAGTGCAAATTAACCAGAAGGGCTGAATAAGGTAGTTTGTTGTATTTGAATAATGCAATGGTACCTGCCATATGTTGTTAAATAATTCTCTTCCCATTCACACACAAATAAATATCAATTCTAAATGACTTCTTCAAACCTAATATAGATAATATTAAATATACATTTGAAGAGAAATATTTAATAATAATTAAGACAGAAAAAATCAGTGTAATACGAATATGCTGTGCACCTCAATGGACATCAGAAGACATTATTGAAATACTAATAGCAGAAAATGCAAGATTAACAGCTGAAGAAAATGTAATTCTGGCAGGAGATATCAACTACAGAATTGATAAACACAACATAAGATCGTCCCTAGTGATAGACACACTTAAGAAAAAGGGTTCAAGCTAGTGAACAAAGAAGATATGAAAACATATTTTAGATATAACAGATCAAGTGCAAGAGACTTGGTTTTCTTCAGTGGAGAGGAAATAAGAATAAAAGGACAGAGAGAACTGTGGTCCTAGAAGCAACACCTATAAGGAAACACATTCTGATAGACACTACTATCAGCATTCCAGAAGATTCACTGAAAACATCAAAGAAAGAGGAAGGAAAAAACCATCAAGGAATTTAAATATGACTCAACCAAAACAATGGACGGAGAAAATAAATAAGGTGAGAATGTTAATACAGAATGATAAAATAGATGAAGTGGTTGAAATAACAAAGAAACTAATTATGTCAGCAATCATCCCATTCAAGATGAGGAGATTTTAACCATCATTCAACAGGGAATGCTATCAAATGAGAAAAGATATGCTGAAAGCTCTAAATAAAGCATGAAAGAGGAGGGGAAAAAGATCTGAAGAATCTAAAAGAAGAGCATACAAATCATTACTATAGAAGAGAAAAGCAAAATACTTGGAGGAATAAGCCAAAAAAAAAAAATAGCACAAGAAGCAAGGCTGGATCTGTTTGTGGCATTGAGAAAGAGGCAAAAAGCAGCACAAGTAGAAAAATTATCTATAGAAACCTGAAAAAAAAATCACTTACTTCAGGGAAACTCTTAATAAAGAAAACAAGCAAGAACCCTACAGCATAACCAATACAACAAACAGCAGTGAGGAAATGATAGTGAAAATCACAGAGCATGACATTAGAGACACTTTAAAAAAAAGCAAAACTCAAAAAAGCCCTGGCCCTGAAAATATATGTATAGAACACATAAAAGCTTCCCAAGATTAATTCACTCACTTATGGACAAACTTATTTGGCAAATGCCTCCAATCATTTGGAGGAATGCAAAGATAAAAGCTTTATATAAAGGAAAAGGTGACATGGGTAATCCACATTCTTACAGAGGAATTGCATTACAAAATAGTATGTTCAAAATCTTTGCAAGAATACTGATGGATAGACCTGAACAAACAAAAGATGTCATCCCAGACTATCAATACAGATTCAGAAAAGGCAGAAGTACATTACACGCAGTCAAATACTTAATGATGAATAGAAACAGCACTGGACAAGCTGAAAGGAAAATACTAAGCAATCTTTGTTGATTATTCAAAAACTTGATTGATAGATAGATATTAATCAGCAAAATTGGTAACATCATTGGAGATGCAACCCATTTTGAAAATTAATCAAAAATATCCTAGTATTCAATAAAGAAAAATAGATGAGTCACAACCTCAAATAAGATTGTTAAACAAACAAGAGTCCAACAAGGGGACCCAATAAGCACCTTGATGTTTAATATACATACAACCGATATAATCCAGAATTAAAGGTTGCTCCACACACAGCTCTCATCCTGTATGCAGATGATATGGTGATAGAAGGCCACAGAACAGAGAAGTAGTGCAAGTGATGCTACAAAAGTAGAAGAAATGGGTTACAGAAAAGAAATTGTACATAAATACAGAAAAAACCATGCAGATGGCATTCCGAAGAGGAAGACCACCAGTAGAAGAACCCCTGATATTTGCTGATACACCTCTAAAAACAAAGTTGGTGTATTAAACCTAGGTTTAATCATGCAAACAATCTTATCACTTGTTTGTTTGTTCATTTGGTCCCACTGTGAGCAACGCTCATACAATTATGAAATATGCAGCATAACTAATAAACATACCCAGCACAAAGAACTTCTTAAATACTAACATACCCAGCATGCAGACTTGTTTAACTAATAAACATACACAACACCAAGAACATTTCTCCCTCCCCACACCATGCATTACTTAAGAATTGAAAATTTGCAAACCATCACCATCCCCCCCTTCCAAGAGTAAACATCTCAACATGCATTACAATAGGACAATAACAAATAAGTGTAACTATCATATGCCATCTACCCTATGTATTGAATATTTATATATTGCACAACATATTAAAAAATTCCTCCATAGAATATCGGGAGTGAGTATATAAGACTTTAGCTCTTTCTTAAAGATGTTATGTTGATTAGGCTTGCCTAATAGTTTTTTAAGTAGCATGGAAGGTTATTGTTATTGCAGAATAGTAACATCCTTTTTGGAACAGTTTTAAGCTATTTGCTGGTCTATGCAAATCACCTGCATTCCTTGTATTGTGGTCATGCACAGCAAGGTTCATTGTGAAGTTATCATAATTATATGTAAGGTAGCTCAAGAGAGAGTATACGTATTCACCAGTGAGAGTAAGAATTTTTTGGGTTTTGAACAAGGGTCTACAGGAATGATGGGGCCCAACATCACAAATAATATGCATGGCTTTTTTTCTAATATAAATACTTGCTTGCTATGTGCCGAATTACCCAGAACATTATTCCATATCACAACAGGGAATGAAAGTAGGCAAAATATGCTGTTCTTAAGGCATTTTGGTGGAGCTGAGCTGAGTTTTGGCAGCATGATTTTTATTTGTTTTCTCCAGTTGAGCTCTCCATCTATTTGAAGCTCAAGAAATTTTGTATCAGATATATTATTTATGGTGTAATTGTTGTACTTGATTGTTAATTCACTCACTTGTTTATGCTTCGTTTGAAATTGAATAAAATTGGTTTTATCATAATTTAATTAAAGCTTTTAGCTTCAAACCAAAAGTTGAGCTGTTCTAACACTTTATTGACAGAATTTCTTAATTGCTGATGTGACTTTTCAGATATAACACATTGGTATCATCTGCAAAAAGCACAGCTATTGAATCTTCGCTAAGATAGTATGGAAGATCATTTATAAATATTAAAAATAACAAAAGACCAAGTATAGAACGTTGTGGGACACCTCTAGTAATAATACCTGGTTCTGAATCACAAGCATTGATTCTGGTTTTCTGGATCCTATTTGTTAAGTAAGATCTGAACCATTTTATAGTGATATCACTGAAGCTATAAACTTTTAACTTTTGCAGCAAGAGGTTATGATCTATACTGTCAAATGCCTTAGCTAAGTCACAAAATATTCCTAATGGAAGTTCCTTTTTATCCAAGGCTGTTAATACTTCAAGTGAGCATGTATGTTGCATTTTCTGTTGACATTTTTTTCCTAAATCCGAACTGGGATACCGAGAGAATGTGGTTGAACTCCAAGTATTTTATAACCCAATTATATACAGCTTTTTCCATTACTTTAGAAAAGGCTGTCAAAAGAGAGACGGGCCTATAATTGGAAGCTACGTTTTTGTCTCCTTTCTTGTATAGAGGCTTAACAATTGTATGTTTCATTTTTTCTGGAAATATCCCTGACATAAGGGAATGACTGCATATATGACTAAGAGGCTTGCTTAACTTTCCTGTGCAATATTTTAACAATTTGGTACCTATCTCATCCCAACCATGAGAGGTTTTGCTTTTCAATGAGCTAATAATATTTTCTATTTCTCTAGGTGTTGTAGAGTCAATCTTAAATTCACAATTCATTTTGAGATGTGCCTTTTTTAGGATTTTAAGTGCAGCTGGGTTTGGGTCAGATCTGTTTATTTTGCTATTTGCTACATTAAGGAAATATGTGTTAAATGCATTAGT
Source organism: Deroplatys truncata (assembly GCA_030765065.1). NCBI lineage: Eukaryota > Metazoa > Arthropoda > Insecta > Mantodea > Mantidae > Deroplatys > Deroplatys truncata. The sequence continues at coordinate 118,213,306 of CM060980.1, forward strand.
GATGGCGAAGCAATTACAGACTTCTTTATTTTCAGTAGTTATGTGAATAATTTTACTATTTGATTTAATTCTACCTGTTTCAGTTTTTATTATATTCCACATTGTTTTAATTTTATTATTGGAATCATTAATGGCTAGTGAGTAATACTTTCTTTTAGCTTCATTAATTACTCTTTTAGTATTTTATAATATGTTTTGTAGTGTGCTTTAATGTTTGAATCATTACTTGTGCGATATAGTAAGAACAAATTTCTTTTATTGGCACAGGACTTCCTTATACCTGAAGTAATCCAGGGTTTGACCTTTGTTACCTGTGATGAGCTTATTGTTTTCTTAGGAAAAATAGCTTCAAATGCTAATAGCACTGTTTTAAGGAATTCATCAAATTTATCATTTACTTGAGTGCTGGAATAGAAGCCCATTTTTATTTTTTAATGCTAGTTTAAAACTATTGATATGCTCATCATTAATTATTCTTGTTGTAATTTTACTTTTTGTATTAATAGTCTGTTTGTTGGCTATGACAGGCACCAACAATACCTGAGCATCATGATCTGACATGCCATTTACAATAGGAATTATGGTATAATTTGGCATTTTTTCTAAGTCTAGAAATATGTTGTCTATAGCTGTTGCAGTGTTATGGAAGTTCTGGTGGGAAAATGAACCACATATTCCAAATTAAATGTAAAAGCAATGGAGGAATTTACATATCAGGATAAAACAAAGAACAAATACAGAAAGGAAGTAAATTGATACAAAAAAAAAAAAAGAAAATGGAGTAAGGCAGGGATGTAAACTGAGTTCATATTAGTAACCTATTCATAGATGATATATTAGGAGTAAACATAAGAAATTGCATTATCCATAATAGGAGATAAGGAGATTCCAAGTTCAGGTTCATTATACGCAGACAATTTTATGGTAGGCACCATATCGTTGATAGGGTTACGAAAGCAATAAATGAAATTCAAGAAAGTGTGAAAAATGGGGAATTGAGGTAAAAATCATAATGATGACTGACTCAATAAAAGGCTCTAAGAAACATAACCAAGGACTTGAGAGAATAATAAGCAAGGTAAAGGGAAGAAAATGGTATAGAAAAGTAAGAGAAGTAAGGGTCGCTCAGTGAGGGAAAAGGCCAGAGAGCCAAGCAATCTGAGTGGCCCAATAAGAAAACAAGCACCAGACAAATTGTACAATAGATATAGGGGTATAAACAAATATACATTGTGTGTATTGTAAACATGTAGAACAAATTGTACCATTGTATGTATTGTAAACATGTAGAACAAATTGTACAATAAATCTATTCATTCAAATTAAATGTATATAATAGGGAAGTGAGATGAGTTTTCATTTTACTGTCATTAAGCGTGTTAACCTTAAAATCTCCACAAACTATTATTTTAGCATTTTGAGTGTAAATGTATGAAATAGTTCTTTCTACTCTATTTATAAATATGCTTGGACAGCATATACAAGAAAGAACAGCGGCAGCCACTAGAACAGTATATGTATAGCATCAAGAATCTAGCTGGACTGTCAATGCATACAGTTCTACTATTTTTGACACTAAAATATCACCTATCACTTATGAAATAAAACTTATATGGGAGAAATTCACTATCACTGATTTAGAGAGATTAGAAAAGGTAAAAGCCTGCTTCTTAAAATGTGCGATGAGAATAGGAAAAACAACACCCTCAAGACTAACCTATGAACTGACAAAGGAAACCTTTTATCGGGAAGAACAAAGAACCTTCTACCATTTACAGATCCATGCAATAGAGCATTGGAGAAGAGAAGACAGAAGCAAAGACTCATAGAAGAGGAATTGGACATTATTCCGTAACCGGGTAGAAAGGTTTATTGTGTATCTAAATTTAGTTATATTTATGGATGCTCTTTAACTACTACGGTCCTTAGCGTCCCATTCTATATTGGGAATGAATTGTGTATCTATGACATTCAGAAAGGATAGGTCACCTCTTAAAGACATGTATCATTGTTCCGTAACTTTTGTAACATTTCATATCTGCTACCCATATACAGAATAACGTCTGAGGAGTTCTATGCAACAGGCAAAATGAATTGACAGAAACTGGACTACAGAAAACCAGAGCCTAAGGTGTGTAGTTACAAAATTCGTTATACACGGATTTCATCACAAAATATGTAAAAGTAAGGAATTCCATAAGCCAGGTCAAATATGCATATGTATGATATGTGACAAGCCTTGTGATCACTACTATGCATCAAAGTGCTTCAGAAGTTCAATCTCACCGAAATGTCCTTAGCAAAGATTGAAGGAAAATATATAACGCCTACTTGGGCACATCATTTTTATTGTTATTATTTTGTTCTATCCTTGAGAGACTATATACAGAATTGTTTAATTTGTTCATAATGTGGGTGTACAATGATTTATTTATTATTTTAAGCACACAGCTCTACATAGTTACACAACACATTTCCTAGTTATCATGGTATAATGCTGAAAGGTATGGAAAATTTAATATTCGTTTAACATCATATTCAGGTTCGGTGATATTCTGCGTTGTGTCCTAGATCATATTCGAGTTGTTTGGTACATTCTGTGTTGTGTCCTAGGCTAGATTTTCGACTAATGCTTTTTGTTTACAGAACTCTACAGGGAGTTAAATTTGGGGATCAGATAAACAAAAACAACCTAAATATACCCGCTTCTAACTCTAAATCACGTGGTTCGTGACCTAGGGGGCTAAACTCCGGTTCTTAATATCTGCTAATATTGGGATGCTGTAAGCTGTGGTAAAATAAGATTTTAGAATGGGTGTGTCCTATTCATACTACATAATTCGACAAACTAGATTGGTTTGCACCATTATCTAAAATGTACCCACCTGACACAGTTTAATAATTGTCTTCCTTGAGTACAGTAAACAGTGTCGACGTTGGTATTGCCAGATTAGATTGTTCAGGTTAAGCACGCACTTGAAAGAAGTAATTATATGATGTTTACTTCTGATCAGTTTAGATCCATGGTATAAGTTACGCAGGAAACCAGCCAGCATTTAAGTCTGAGTTTAAAGTGTTAAATTATTTTATCATTATTTGTACAAAATTGTCCTTTATCATCCTCAGCCAGTGAATTCTAGTCAAAAACACGACGATAAGAAAGATGACGAAGAGAGTAGAATCCGCCAACCCTACTCCAAGAATTACCCTAGGTTCTCCCTAATCTCCCTAATCACTATGGGGCCATTAGTAAAGGTAACTCGAGTATAGGGAAGGTAGGCCACTCCAAACATCTCTCATTGGCTACCGCCCAATACGTCATCTGGAAGGTTCGCGCTCTTTGAACAGTAATTAAACGAGAATGCTTTAAACCCGTTTTAACATGTACAGTTTAAGGCACGGGTTAGCATATCCATTGTGTAAATGGTTATGCAGTAGTTAAGCAAGCGTAACTAATGCAATGACATATGTTATACAAGATACTTTAACTGAAAATGCGTAGAAAACTTTCGTCAACACATTCTACAAACCAATTTTATCACCATCAAAAGTATTACCAAAAAAAAATATTTGTATAAGCGCATTTAACTTTGTTTTTTGAAACGTTCATTTTGAACATGAATGCACACTACACTTGTATTTCCAAATCGCATCCTCAACTAGAACCAACCACTAAGTAACCGGAAAGAGCATTGTTGTTTGGTGAGCATGCATTTGCACCTGTGCTGGGGCACAAAATTGGTGCTCATAATTGGTCAGCACAACGCATCACAAAAAAAAAAAAGATTATTTGAAAAATTGCGTTATGATTCGTCGAAATAACTGTATAGGCGTGACTTAGTTTTTTTTTCTTCAGAAAATAGAGAAAAAACTGTTTTAGAAATTAGTGGTGAACGTGTGCAACAAAATGCACTCATAGGGCAAATCAGCACGTTTTATGACACCTGTTCTTGCTGTTTTATGTGGACAAGACTAGGTCACAACATTTCCAAAACTTTTAAGAAGTCCAACAGAAAGATAAAAGAAAGCGAAATGCAATAACCTTCGCTTTGCCTTAGGGCAATACACCGCCATAAATACCAAACGGTGGGGAAATTGAAGTATAGCAAGGACAAAAGGCTCTTTTGCATGCCTATGGAAGCGTTCTTTTAAAATCCGAAAATAAGAAAAAAAATTCTTTGCCATTTTAAGGGAAACAAACACTCTGCCCAGGCTATTAGGAATATCATTGTAATGATATAACATTGTGATGGTACTCTAGACGTGCTAGGGCTTTAAGCCATGTAAGGTGGTGTTGGTACATCACTTGTTGGTGTGGCTTGAAGCCCGAGAACGTCTAGAGTATGTTCGTCCCAAGGGAAGCTTAATCTCTTATTTAATTGTGATAGTATTCAGCTAGAAAGTGTAATTTGCAATAAAAGTACATCATTTTTTCAACCTCAAATTAAGGATTTTCTATATAGCTTAGTACTTTGATCACTGTGGTCATCTCTGAAAACGCGCAACAGCTATAAATAATTTCAGTTATAGATGTTATTTATAATCGTTTAAAATATGAAAATATGCACAACATATATTGTAATTATGAAAATCCGATTTGCTACATTCACATGAATTTCTTTGCTCACTCTTCTACAAACTATTCATATAGAAGCTTATTCTTCTATCTACTTCTTAATAGAAGTGAACTTTCATCAAATACAGTACAGTCTTTGCTTTTAGTACACATTTAGTTTTAAGTATAAGAAGGATTCAGTAGGCTAAAGCGATACACAAATTTTTATAAAGCGTGTTGCGATGTGATGGCTTTGAATTTCCATCCTCTTTGGATAAAAAAAGCCGAATAGCGACTTCCCACTTAAAAAAAAATTAAGTATTTGAACATTCAGACAAATGACACAAAATATCTCAGAAATGGTTAATGCTACAACAATATTTGTTTGGCATAAGTTGTTTGCTTTAACGAGTTCTATGCTTTTTGTGTAGTTAATGTTTTATCTCTTAAGGTTTACCAAATTATACAAGTCATTCAAATAAAGAGAACTTCACAGGTTATTTGCAGGAAATTCGAGGCATACATTTTGTTTGTTATGCAAATGTCTTAAACAAATGGCATTTTAATCAAAATTATTTTAGCCAGTTTTGAGAAAATAAAAGTAATGGGTGTTTTTTCCTGTAAAAGGTAGTTAGGGGTGCAGCGTCTTCTTGAAAATCTTTGTGTCGCGTCCTTGGAAGATGCTGAACTTAAACTCCAAGTTTGGTATCTAACCGACGTTTCGTTTTTGAGTTATGTCGTTCATACGCACACAAACACACAGACGTTTTTCCTAAAAATATGGTTTTTGGTTTAAAGGCGTGTGAAAACGTGTATTTTCAGTGAAATCTTGGTATCAATTTTTTGGGTGGAATATACTTACTATATGTAAGTACAGAAATTAAAATTGCAGAAATAATTCTTAACCTTTTACCTGAAGGTTCTGCTTTATGTTAACATACTACTGATAATAAAAATAATAATATAATTTTCTTCTCCCCTGTCTCTCTCTCTCTCTCTCTCTCTCTCTCTCTCCGTTTAATACGCGTTTAAAAGGCAATGATACATTTTATCTTTTCTAAGAAATGCATTGTAATTATAATTTAAATGTTGAACAATTTAAAACAAAAACAAAAGAATGTGTTGCAACTGTTTAACAAGACATCTGTAGGATTATGTAGCATAGCTTTCTTTCCTCTTCCTTCGCATTATTTTACTTTTTGTAGTTCTTTTTCAAGCAATGAGAGATTCGTTTTCAAATAAATGGTCCTCGTGTGACCATACCATGTCAGATAGCATGATGGGATTTGAATTATATCGTAAAACCTGAGCTTGCACATGTGAACAGTGGTGTCAGCCACCTTCCGCATGACGTCACCAGAGGCAGCACGAGCAAGCAGTGAATGCACGGGAACCGGGAAGAGGCCCCCTGACCATTAGTGTACAAGTTTTGTTCCAACTTCCAAAACAGAGACTGTTTGCTATCAGTACAAAGTTGTGGTACAACTAGGGCCATATTTAGGTACGTGCAACATATGCAACTGCGCAGGGCGGCAAAATGTAACCGAAAAAATATTTTAAGTATAATTTCAATGTGCATTATTAGCCTTCAGGCAGTCAATAGTTTATTGGCAAAGTGTTGACAAATATTTCTAACTGGCATTAAAAGGTAAATGTGCGTATCACAGAGGGGACCCCGGAACCGGGGCAGAGCACCGCACGCCGGCCAGTCGGCCCATTGTGCTTCCAACGGTACCTCTGGAAGGGAGGAGTGAGGGGAGAGACCCGAAGGGCGATCAGATCCGGATATCGACGGGCGCAATCACGGACGGGTTCCCAAACGTTAGATAGAACGCATTCGACGCCGCACGTTCTCTGGCCACAAACCTCCAACCTCCAGGATCCCGGAGCGGAGCCTCACGCTGAGGAGAGACCTAACTGATCGGTACGGCAGCGACGCCAGGGAAGAAACCTTTATAGAGCGCAAACCATCGCCCAGCCGCAACCCACCGAACACCGACGCTTGGCCCTACAATCCTGAAACTGATGACAAAGAAAATGAGAGGAAAGAGATACGTAATACAAGATGAGCCCATTATTAGCCTGGCGACCCGGGGAAACCACAAAAAACTGATGGGTTATAGTGGGCGGTCGCCGGGAATCGATCCCGGTAAGTCCCGATTTCGGGCCACAGACGTAACCGCCTGAGCCATCCCGCTCGGTATCTGCCATTAAACTTGTTTACTATTAGCCCACCTGTCTTGTATACAAGCGCATTGATTTCGTAGACTACGGTACAATATAGCGCTTCACGTAATTGCGTAGGCTATGAGATCTCGCGTGTAGCATGTTCATCATCCATTCATTGTTATGCTGGCGCTATACACAACACAAGTGGGGGGGTTCACTGTTCCACGCGATTCTCACCTTAAAATTAAGGCACGTAATTTGAGTATTAACTGGTCACAGTGAAGTTGGTTCTGTATTTCATATAACCAAAGTATGTTCAGTTTCCAATACTCTACATCGCAGATTTCTTTCTTTCTTTCTTTCTTTCTTTCAGTTCACGGTAGCAGTATGGATGGACAATCTCGGTAAGTACTGTTGCATATCGAAAGAAAGCTGAAGAAAAATGATAGAGGTGTAGTAAGCTTTTACAGAAAATACCTCGACTAGACTCGTATTTTAGTGGTAAAAGTAAACGCGAACTGTGTCGCTCCGAACATTCAGGTGGAGTTGTGGTTCAAAGCAGTAACAACAAACAGTATTGTTCTGAAAGTGCAGGCGAAATTAGAGTTCTGAACGGTAAACAGAACGCAGCAGCTCCAACTTTCGGAGTTCCGGAACGAAGTCAAAAAAGTACTCTCTCAAAAGCAGAGGATTTTTCTGTTCCCAATAATGACCCATTTTATTGGGAAAGCACTGAGCAGACACTGTAGTATTTGGTTAAAAATAGTATTAATCAAAACAAAAATCCTGATTTTTCAATTTCTTTACGGCGATACGCCGACGGATCTCAGCGATATTGTAGCAAAAAGCTGTTTCAGAGAGTTTTGGTGAATGGAGAAATTATCAACCGTGAATGTCTTGTACATTCTCCTAGCCAAGGATCGTTGTTCTCTGCATGTTGTAAATTATACGGTGATGCATCTCAATTTGCAACATCTCGTTTCAGTGATTGGAGCCATGCTGAAACGAACCGCTGAGCATGAAAATTCTACCCCTCACAGAGACTGTTTGTTAAAATTGAAAAACAAAAGAAATAAGATGAATAGAGTTGATAAACGGTTGCTCACCCAGTATAAACATGAACTTACAAACTGGAGAAATATGCTAAAAAGAGGTGTTTCTGTAATTAAGAAGCTGACCTCTACGGGTCTAGCATTTCGTGGAGACAAAGAGGTTTTTGGCTTTGTGAAAAATGAAAATTTCGTGATGTGTCTGGAGTTAACGCAGAGTATGATTATTTTTCGGCTGACCACATAGCAAGGTTTGGCAGCCCCAGAAAATGCTTTACTTCATACTTGTCACCAGCAACTTACGAAGATTTAATACATTTTATGGGGAGGTCAATGACAAAAAAATAGGTAATGAAGTTATTTCTTCTAAACATTTTTCAGTCATAGTCGATTCTACACCAGATATATCCCATAATGACCAGTTAAATATAATCGTTAGATACGTAACTGAAGATGGGCTCTAAGTTGAAAGATTCCTGTGTTTTGTAGAAGATGTAGGCCGCACCGGGGAGAAGCTTTCTGAAGCAATTTTGAATTCTTTAGAACTACATGGACTGAAACTTGAAAAAAGCAGAGGTCAATCATTCGATAACGCAGTCAACATGCGCACTCGCTGAATATAGTTGGTTCACTAGGTGCACAATGCTGCACATAAGCAATACGGTTTTTCTTTAGTTAATTCAAGGCTTATACAGATTCTTTGCAGATTCTACAGGTATATGGAACATCTTCTAAACATTTTTTGATTCTGCGAGTATGATACTGAAGTCTATTAACAACATGATGGTGTACACGTGAGGATGCTTTGTAGAAGTTTGAATGCATATTGGAAAACAGTGCCTTCTACACTAATAACAATTTCAGAAATGAGGGTAGTAGAGTCAGATGTGAAGCTGAAGGTTTTCTTAGAAAGCTAAGTAGTATGGAGGTAGCGTTCAATACACCAGTGTGGGGTTTTGGCAAAGTAATGAAAAAACTACAAGTCGAAAATGTAGACATTTCTACTTCTTTTGAAATGTATGGCACGTTTACAATGAGCTCCAAACATATTTTTCAATTCACAAGGATTCAGCTGAAAATAAACACATTGATATCAGGGATTCCGAATTATTTCCGCCTCCTTCAGCTGCTGAGAATCAATAAAGGAAGTGCCAAATTAAACGCAAGAGATTCTTTGATGTATAATCTGACTCAGAAGAAGTATCCAAATGTCCTGATGAAGAAACAGAATCAGATTGTGTTGAGATCTGAGAAGAATGAAAATATACTCTAAGATTATAGAAACTCTTCAGGACGAGTTACAGAAGAGATTTATAGTCTACAAACAATATAATTTAAGATTTTAATTTCTCTCAAATATTGCCGAACTAGAAGCTGTTCAAATTTATTATGCTGCAGAAAACTTAGACCATTTGTAATTCTAACACAGAGAACAAATTTGTGAAGAGTGTATACATTTTAAAAGTTATCTGTTGTCTATGAAGAAAGAAGATGGTGAAAAGTTGTCCTCTCTTCCATTTCTTTGTAGAATGTTGGTTTCAAAAAAATTGGTGATGTCTATTCAAATGTGTACACAGCAATCAAGATTCACAACTGTACTCCATCAACAAACTGTTCTGCTGAAAGGTCCTTTTGTGTTTTAAAACGGATTAAGAATTATCTACGGATAGCAGAGAATAAAAAAGGACAGTCAGTCTGGATTTGAGGAATTGATAAATAGATTCGCAAATATTCAAATGAGAAATTACTCCAGTTTCTCTAAGTTTTGAAAAATGTCAATTAAATGGTATTATATCATGTATTCTGGATTGACCAAATTACGCATTTAAGTGAAGTAATGTTTGTATAGAGTATTAAACTGTAGTGATTTTCTTTATATTTTTTGCAATTTATTGTGTCTAAGTTTGATGTTTCTGAAGAAAGTTTTCAGTAAATGGGGATACTGAACTGTAGTAGTTGATTTATAATTTTTTAATATTTAACTTACACGTGTGCTTTGTTTTATGTGCTATTAAACACTTCAATAAAGTATAAAATTTAAGTTAATGATTTCGGAGCTTTATCATCGGTAGTCGTAAACGAATAAAAACGCTGAAGTTTAGGAAGGGGAGCGTAAAGTAAATTACTGCACAGAGGCATCACACACCATAAATACGGCCTTGGACGTACAACACAAACTATTTATAACTTATAAACAGAAATAGAGTCAGCAATGGCAAACTTAAAGGGCAAGCTATGCGCTCTCTTCATCTAATTCTCTAATGCTTTCATTCCGTTAGAAGGGAACTCCTAGTTGAGAAACTGAAAAATGGATACCTGTGGAAACACTTTCACAAAGCAACTCATCAGAACAGAGGCTTAGTCAGGGAGAAATGGGGGTTGGAACCCCTTTGGTAAAAATGTAAAAATGACTAGCAAAAATACTTACGTAATAAACAGTATAAATATGTAAATTGAATATAAATAAAGTACAATTTGCAGGTACCATTTATTATGCATCTGTCCGATGAAGTGTAATAGGAAGTCATTGAAGTCTAAAATCTCATGATTGAGGTTTACTTCCTAGTCTGTATGAAAATCCAGGAAAATTTGATGTTGGTGTGAGGCATAAATGTATTTTGTGCATTTGTGCAAATGTAACTTGTGTAAGTTGCTTTGAGGACTCATGTACCACCAGGAGTCCCCTCTTCTCCAAAAATATTGACCAGCGACTATTATGCCATCCAAATCTCTTGACGCTTGAGCCGTGTCCACTAATACAGCGCTAGCGAATAGCAGCAGTACGGCCTTGCCTCACACGGACATTACACCTCGCCACTGGTATAACTTCAATTGCAGTTTCATGTGCGTGTAAGCGTATTTCATATTTCAGAAAAGCAACAATTAGTTTGGATAAAAGGCGACATTTTTCGAACAAGTACAAAAAGAATCATATTTTTGCACACAATGGTACGCCATTAATTTATAGTTGTCTTTCATGATGTTTAAACGGAGACTTTGTTATAGTTATGCTTGTAATATTAATAAATCCATTGTTGTCGTAATTATTTTATATATTGCTATGCCATGGACGTAATTATCACTTAATAATGTGAATTCCCCATATCTAATAAATTTATAAATATTGTTATCCTACGAGGTATTCTAATACAGCTACAAACTCGCCATGAAAATCCTTTCAAGGCCCTCTGATGCAGATTTACAAACTCATTGAAAAACCAATGATTAAGTGAATATTATTGGTTGGTTTGCTTACTTGTGCATAATGTTGAGTCCTAGAACCAAACATGTATTCGTTACATGAGAAGAGCGTGTGATTTTTACAACTTACAACCCCTCATTGCTTGGAATGAACTAAAAAAGCCAAAAGAAAAAAGCATATAAGGAATACGCCAACTGAGAACTTTAAGTAAAGAATCAGCAACTGTCATCACATTCTCGAGGAAGCATCAACGATGGATCTTATTGCACCATTGACGCGATAGCTCAAGATTAAAACACTGTTAAAACATTGACAAAGCAAATGCACTGCTGGTGTACCTTTTACAACGCGCTTACTGGAAGGTTTAGCGCCTCAGTTGTGAATTCAAATTCGGTTCTTACAGTGACAGGCTTTGTCCTAGCATTTATAATGTTAACTCTTTCATGAAAATGTCGCATAGTAAGCCCCGTAACACCAGTGGATATAGCAGTAAGGTTAGGGATGCTGTCTTCAATGAGTATAATTTCTTTAAAAGGTATGCCAACGAAGAAATCCGCAAAAATCTTAACTTTACGAAATATCAAGAACTTACGGCTGAGGCGTACTCAATAAGTACATCAACAGTTTCATGTGTGTAGGGAAACGAAAAAGGCGCACGCAGAGGGAGTCGCGAGATTACTTACATCGCCGAGAAAGCATATACGCTTACCTATGAGAATGACAAGCCCGTATTATGATTTCGAAAAAGATGTACGGCACAGAGTTTTTTAATTCTATGAAAAACGTGATATCGAGGATGATGAGGATATGCCGTTAACTATACCAGTTGACAACAAAGGACGCATAGGGTTTTTATCTCTCTATTTGTGTACTAAATTTCCATTATTGTGTCTCTTCTTGTTCTTTTGTAATTTTATGTGGACATTGCAATGGCATTTATAACAAAAGCGCAACGTACTGATGAAGCGAAGGAAGTTTGGCAACCGCGCTCACTCCGTATTGGTTGTCACGAAAGGTCAGGAAACTGCACAGTAGTCTCATTCTCTGATTTCTTTCATTGACTCTGGTGCAATGGGGCCCTTCCTTTTTTCTCTCTTCAATTTGGTGCTCCATGAACGTAGTACTTGGTCTTTTTGGACTTTATTCTCCTGGAAAAGACAGGGTGCATTTGCTATCTTGAAGTCCAGCAGATTTAATTGAATTGAATTTTTTTGAATCCTATAACAGTCCAATAAAAAGCAATAAAGTGTCAATTAGGTCCACGCCCCCATGAATTTGTTGTACAAAGTAACTATGATATAGCATGGAATTTCCATTCTCTTCTTCTTTGACTCTGCCTTTGAACATCTGTCACTGGGTGAGCACCGATAAAGCTGAACTGGCTTGGTATCAACATTTACAGCCCTGACTGCCACACTATCTTTCTTCCTCACATTCTTCAAAGTAGTCTCTTCCTCGTTTCTTCGTGTCCTTGTTGGCAGAAAACTTAGATACCTCTAATCGATTGGGACACACTGGATTCAATTTTTCTATAAACATACCTGCAACGGCACAGTTGTAGGCCATTGCCACAGTAGAATTTATGGAAGCGGTGTTTTGGAATGAGGTTGACAAGCTAATCACTACATTGCCAGACACACCCACTTCTGGCAATGTTTGGTCACAGTCTGCCTTCCCTGAGTAGATTTCCATATTGCAAACAATACCCTTTGAATCCCATAACAGGAATGCTTTATATCACAACTACTTTGGCTTCCCCTTCGCTTACTATTTCAAACTGTAGTACCCTTGAAGAGTATTTGCTCATCTGCACAGAGCCTCTCATCGAAGGGTATTTTATACTATGGATTGCAACGAGTGGTTGGTTTTATACACTTTATTATTAGGGTCTAGTTTAGTATTATTGAAGTGAAGTATAATTGTATTGTTTCCCATCTGTTTCTGCTCTTTGTGTCAGCAATAACTGAGACTCTGGTTTCTATCTTCCAATATGAACGGGAGCTTGGTAAACCATAAAATGACATGTATGAACAACACCCGAAAAATTGTTTAATGCCTTGATTGGTTACACCTTAGGTTTTTTTTAGATTCTGTTGTATAGTGTATAAATTTGTTTGTTCCACTATTGTTTTCAATATGTCACTGTCCATCACTGTTCTGAAATTGTATATCGGTGAACCGTGGACTTCAGGTCCTAGGGGTGGCATGGAATGTAGCAATTTCTCTCCTTGAGCTTATCTTCGCCCAAACTCTTTTATTTCCTTCACTAATCATGATCGATGACTTAGTGCTGACATGGCTTAATGAAACAGCATCATTATTATCAGAATTCAAAATTGCTAAACTAAACTCCGTGGCGCAACAGTCCATTGCCGAGCCAAGGCCTGCCGACTGGTCGCTGCGACCCCATCCTCTGTCCACAACAGGCGTCATGAGTGGGTTGCAGTATTGGAGGGTGGGACGTGGTCAGTGAGTCCCTCCTAGCCGGTATATGCGGCCTCCTTAATTTGGAGTCGCATGAAGTAGCACCTCAATTGGCCCTCTCAGGGGCCAAAGGAGGCTGAGTGTCTCCAGGCGACGTCTCCGCGGGAGTATATCTCAACGCCAGTACATATAAAGTTGCTAGCATCTCAGTTTTGCTGCATCATCATTCTCTGCTGACATGTTGTAATTATCTCCGTCTTCATCCTCACTTTCCGGCATAATTATATTTTGCCGTACTGTTGAAACGTCTAATTCATCATCAGAGTCTGATAAGAGAAAACCTTCAGATTCATATCCACATATTTCTCTTATTTTAACAGCGTCTCTAACCTTACCATAGAAACAACTGGGATCCATCAGCCTGTAACAAAATAAATAATAGCGAGTTTAGGTTTTGCTACTGCTCACTGTGACTGTCAAGTTACGAGGCATACGTTAGTAATAAAATGATATTAATTTGCATTTTAACTGCTACATTCATGTAAAATTGTTATTTTGGGCTTACCTTAGCTGTATGAAGTTTTATTCCTCAGAGCATTGGCACAAACATGTACTATACAACTTATAACTAGGGGACCAGCACGTTCCAATATACATGTGGTCAGGTTTCTGAAATAGTAGTCATTTGGTGAGAAAGTTCTGTAATACTCGTGATTTAAATCGGGAATCAGTGCAGCCATACTGTACCTTCGAATTTAAATTAGTCCACGGTGGAATAATTGTGTATGTGCAAACATTATATACAAAATATGGCATGTGCCTGTAGTGTTTCTGTGGGCAGTAGGGTTAAAACAATACCGTTCTACGTTGGCGGGAACGAAATACTACCTAATCGTATTACTGATGGCGCTGTATTTACGCATGTAATACTTCAAGTGGTCATTAATTCCCATGTTACAGCACATAATTCCATTAATTAACCTAATAGTGGGTGATACTATAAAGCCCAAGACTTAAGTACTTACAAAGAATGTAAGTCGTCATTGAGGTATGAGATCTCAATACAACTTGATATCTCCTTGTGGTTTACCGGGAAAATGCGAATCAGTTGGAGAATTTAATGTTGTGTCGGCATGTGGCCATGGTAGCTCAGTGGTTAGAGCAACCGGAGGAGACCGGGAGATCCGTGGTTCAAATTCCGGCTATGGCATTGAATTTTTCAGTCCTTTCCGAAATTATATTCCTCGCTTGTCTACAGTCTGTGCCCCTCTACGTCAATTGTTAAAACCTGACATAACCTGGCAGTGACTTCCAGGCCATGAAAATGGTTTCAAACAGTTAAACTATGTAGTGTCCAATGCACCCGTTCTTACTAATTTTAATCTTAAGGCAACACTTGTAATACCAGGTCACCTAGATTTCACATTGGTCCAGGAAGGTCCATAGGGACTGCAGCCAGTACATATAACTTCAAGGTCTTTGGCACTGGCTGAAATAAATTATTCTCAAATACAGAAAAAAGTACTTGCTGTTTATATTGCAGAATCCAAAGCCCATTACTATAATTTATGTATACATGGTAAGTCTGTCCTGGTACAAACTGATCACAAGACACAAGACACTTGTAAGTTTAATGTTAGAACTGTTGGAAAAAGGTAAATTCAATTTGCAGAGAAGATAGCGGCATATGTGAAGGTGTACGATAGAGCGAAGCTGGTGTGTGAGAGAAAGCACTAGGAATGTGTGGGTTGCCAAACAAGCAAGCTGCCCTATCTTGTAATGGTCTTTTATAATTTTTTATCGGTGATTGTGAATAAGTGTGTTATTATGTAAATTTGTGTTTCTTAATTGACCTACAACTTCTGAGAGGATATAGTTATTCTCTATTCTCACAAAAGCCAGTGTACTAGATTGCTTCAGTGCGCTTTCAACGCTTGAGGTTATGGTTGCTGAAGTACCAATCACATGTAACTTATCTCTCAGGGAAGTTTATGCATTTTGCAGGTCATCTGGCAAGATCATATCTTCCAGAACAAGTAAAAGATTATCCTGAAATCACAGAAATTGTCCCCTCAGTTAGTGCTCGTCTTCCGATGACATCTGAAAGCTTATCTCAGCTTCAGAAAGCAACAGCTGGTGATCGAGATCTGTCACAAATCATGTCTTTCTGTAAGCATGGTTGCCCTGACTTTAAATCATTACCTGATAACTGTCAATTTTTTCATAAATTCAAGACTGGCCTATATGTACGTGTTGAATAATCGTCCACTAACCAGTTTTGACCGTTAAGGTTGACTCCTGTGTTGGTGGTGCGGGTGACAGGTAGTCCACAGTAAATATAGTACGGTTTCTCTCATAAGTTATTTCTACATACATATCATAAACACTTAAAAAGAAGACTAAATTACTCACGCATATCAAGCAAGGAGTTGCTGTAACTGCCTCCCTTCGTTGTTCAACATTTTAGACACCTGATTAGGAAATTGCGCATTACACTTTCAGCTCCCTCTGAGAAGTGGCAGCAATTTCTTGACAATGTTAGTTTTAAGTTCATCAAAAGTATGTAGATTTGTTTTGTACACTTTCTCTTTTAACTCCCCCCCAGAGATAATAATCGCAGGGAGTTAAATCGGGGGAACGATGAAGCATATGTTGTTAGTGATAACTCTATCTTAAAACATGTCATGAATTTCGTGTATTGAGAATTTGGGTGTATGTGTTACTTGCGCAAGATTTTAACTCACACCGAAGCCTCGAGCAGCGGAGGGGAAATATACTCCCCGCCGCCGCCGCCGATGTAGCGACCAGCGCTGCCGGCCGGTCCCGCGGTTGCGTCAAGCATTGCTTAACCGGTAGATGATGGTCTGCTATTCCATAAGGATAAGGTAATTGTACCTGTAAGTCTTAGGCCTTATGTGCTGTCTCTATTACATGAAAGTCATGCAGGTGAAACCAAAACTAAAGACAAAGCAAGGCAGATCCACTATTGGTTATCTATGTCACCACAAATAGTGAAGTATGATAAGAAATGTGAAATCTGGGAAAATTTGCGTCCTGCCAATTTCAAGCAACCTCTAGATCCACATCCACAGCTAAAATATGAAAAGGTAGGTGTATATATACTTGATTTCTCTGGTAAAATCTGTTTTGTTGTTATAGACAAGTATTCTAAGTTGAGTGAATTATGCGCACTCAATAGTAAGACTGCATCTGCTGTAATTGATACGCTCCAGAATGTTTTCAATATGCACGGTTTTCCCAGAGTATTGCTTTCAGACAAAATGCTAATCAGTTTTCTTGAATGCCGCAAATATTTCAAGGATAATGGAGCTGAGCTGCGGACTAGCAGTCCCCATTACTCTAGATCAAACGGTCTTGCGGAAATGGGAGTAAAGGTTTGTAAACTAATTCTCAAAGAGCGAGCTGAGTCTAAAACGGACCATAGAACTTTCTTTGAGAATACAGAAATACTCTCCTCCCAGGACTAGATTGGTTCCCGTTTCAGTTGCTTTTCTACAGGCAGTTACGTACCAAAGTACCTGTTACATGTAAATTACTCAAACCTAAAGTAATCAGCCTAGCTGTGATTGTTAAATCATTTTATGAGTAAAAGTCAACACACGAAAGACGATTATGATCATACAGCAAAGAGTGAAGCAGTCAATTCTTAAAAGCGGAGGTGGTAGTTCTACGAACAAAGCATGGTGAATTATGGGAGAAAAGACTGATCATTGGCCTTCAACCCAGCCCCCGTTCTTACTAGGTCAAAAATAGGTAATATAGTGCGTCGCAATGTAATACAGCAAAAGTACCCCTCAGCTTACCAATGAAAACATTTTGCTTATGTGAATGTGCCTGAACATCCTAATAACACTCCGGATACAGTGTCCATTAATCCTCCAGTCTTAGTTGCTCAAATTGTAAATACTAACCAACCATGTATGTTTCAAGAGGTGGTCGCCCTATCAAAGCGCCACAAAGGTTCAATGTGTAATATTAGATTTAATTTGCTTGAGTAATGTTTAATCAGATTGTTTTGCTCCTAGGTGGGGAGATGTTGTAGAATTGGGTTGGCAAAATTGGGTTGGTTGCTGCCAAATCAGCAGTTGTAACAGTTCTCTATGGGCTGTGTAACAATGTATAGTTGCAAGTAGCAATTAACCAGTAATATTCACAAAGTTTTACTTCAACCCACAAACCAGGACTACAACAGGTACAATACTTCATAACTATCAGATACAAAAAGGTTTCAGACACTTATCGAATAATACATTAAAGCAAAGAAGAGAACAGTATCAAATTTATTTTGTATTTTAAGAAAATGCAATAAAATAAAGCAAATACGTTTATTTAAGGCCCCATAAACGAGAAAAACACTAACATTTCCTATTACTCCCTTTCTGTTTCACTCTGTGTGTGTGTGTGTGTGTGCGCGCGCGTGCGTGTGTGTATGCACCGAAAATAAATGTTTGGATGCCTCCAATAAAAGAAAAGGAGTTTTGGGAAAATATCCTAGCGCGCATGTTTATGTTGCATAGTTGCCAATTTTGGTATTTAGGTTTAGTACCTTCCGAAGTTGCGAAATGCGATACGAAGATTGTCAAGAAAAGCAGCGAACCAGAACTACTGTTAGAATGGAATATTTTCGTTATTTTTATTTTCTCCGGGAACGGCTCTTAACGATTTTGATGAAAACATATTTAAGATGCTTGCCTGGCTAATAAAACGTCTATCTTGAATTTTATGGGAATGGCCTGTTGTATCCTCTTCATTCTGAATGAACTTTTTATGATTGTGTGTTAAGTATTGAAGTACAAGAAATATCTAGACAAAGGCTAAGAAAATAAATACAGGTCTATTCAAAAGAAACAATTTATGTCTAATGCACCTTTGTATGACATTAAACGCTTACGATATACTGGAGTTAAGGAACAAGTATTCCAATTTGAGAGGTGGTAGTATGGATCAAAACAAAAATAAAATGTCCAGTAAACCAGGGCTGTAAAATGCATACCTTACGAGCTATGAGCAGTGGTTCATCTTCACTACGATGAAACCCCTTTTCCAGTGTAAGCTCTTTGCTATTACGTATGACCTAAAGAATGCAGTAAGCAAATGAAGACACATTGCTCTGTTACTGTGAAACAGCGTAGCTTTTAATGTAATCTGCTTGCAATTAAACACGATCTGCACTTGTGAACAATCGCTAAAAGGTGCGTAGTATGGTGTCATTCAGAATAAGGCACGCTTCTGTCCGACGTGTTAGGGAATCAAGCACTCTCACCACTCCAGATTGGTCACGGATGCTCTGGCAGGCACTGATGACACCTTCCTGTTGTGTTTGTACATCATTAATGTGGGTTGCATACACTAAAGATTTAAAGATGCTGCAATGCACTGCAATGTAAATGCATTTCACCAACTTATCAAAACACGAACTTATTTCATTAAAACTAATATGCGTTGCACTTACCTAGGATTATGAATACGGTTTACAGCAACCACGTTAACAGATGTTTACTGTATGCTGTATCCATGGACAATAGCAGAGCAATGTGTCCTCATTTGTTTTGTGCCTGCTGTAGATCGTAGTAGATAGTACCATAGAGCTTGCAATAGAAGAGATATTTCAAGTATCGAAGATGAACAAGTGCTCATAACTTTTAAGGTATGCATTTTAGAGCCTATGTTTACTGGACATTTTTTCTTACTTTGATCCATACTACCACCTCGCAAAATATGAAATACGTTTTCTTTTTTAAACGCCTGGTATATCTTGCACTTAGTTTACATTTTTCAATGCTTCACATTTTTTATTGGTTTCATTTAGAAGCTAATCTCTAGTTGTTAACATGACCCAACGCATACCGAAGTCTATTTGTTCCGAATGCCCCACGTTCGTATCTTATAAGTAGTTATTTATTTACTTAATATGTTAAGGGCTGCGATGCTTATAATTAAGGAGATGAGGTTGATTTAAAGTAATAATAACCAATGTACCTTAGTTTCCTTGTTTAGGATCAGTACAACTAGTACGTTGTGGATTGCCTGTGCAACACGGAGAATGTTTACACCTTCTTCGAAATTGGAAATATGCATTTTATATATGAAAACATAAGACATAATGGTTTAGCAGCTGCAGAACTGTGTAGGGAAAAGTATTCCTATAGACGATAACATCACCCTACTTTCTAGAGAGTTGCTTTCTGTAAACATTTGGATCGGAATTATTTCTGACTATGTCATTGACTCATGCCTGTTTCTCTTTCTGTTAGTCGCTCTCCGTGGTGTAGTGGCTAACATACTAGCCTGTAGTTCCCGAGGACGCGGATTCAAACCCGTCGGAGGGCGATGGATATTTTCGGGCGTAAAAATCCTTAGCATGGCTTCCTTCGGAAGGGAAGTAAAGCCGGTGGTCCCGTGTCGTAGATTTACGGCACGCAAAAGAACTTCAAGCCCGATAAAGAGGCCTCTGAGAAACATTATTGGTCATTCACACCCAATATAAAATAGGAGACTAAGGACCACAGCAGTTCAACAGCGGCCATAAATAAAACTCAATTTAATTTAATTTTCCCTGTGTTAAATGGGTATGCTTTGTTGCACAACATTGTACCTGCCTTTCTAGATGGCATATTCGACATCAACTGTGGTTGCAACGTAATGTAGATTCTCTTTCTATCCGGCCTTGCGAGGACATCTGAACCACTGGATTGCCTGGGCAACCCGGAGAACGTTTACACCTCTGAACTGGCATATATACATTACATATATGAAGAAATAAGGCATAATGGTTTAGCAGCTGCAAAACTGTATAGGGAAGGATGTTACGACAGACGATAGCACTACTTTCTAGATAGTTTTTTTCTGTGAACATTTGGATCGGAATTATTTCTGACCATGTCATTGGCTTATGCTTATTTCCTCCTCTGTCAAATGGGCATGCTTTGTTGCAGAACATTGCACCGATCTTTCTATATGCCTGCATATTCGACGTCGACTATGGCTCCAACATAATGTAGCCCTTTGAATTGCAAGAGGGAGTCCAACTGTAGCATAGGCAGCACGCTCTCCATAACCTAATCCAATTTCTTTTTCTGGGGCCACATCAAGCCTCTGGCATACGAAATACCCATCAATTCAGAAGAACTGCTATATCCTGGAATAATTACAACTGTAATGTTATTCAAGATCTATCAGGAAACTTAGAACAAATGCGACAATCGTTCTATCTTTTAATTATTTTTTTTGTTATTATATAAATTAATTATACTTTTATTAGACCTTAGCCTGGTCTTAGGCAAGTTTTTAATATAGAGTCAACGCCACAGCCGGGATTTGAACACGGTTCTCCCGCTCTCCGTGCGGTTGCTCTAACCATTGAGCTACTGTGACAACATGCCGGTGGGGCATTGAATTCTCCAATTGACTCCAGTTGTTTTCCCAGACATACCTACCAAGGCATCTCCCTCGAGATGACAAACTTAGCGGCGACCTGCTTTATTATATATAAATATATATATATATTATTATATATAAAAATAATTAAAACCCTTAATAATAATAATAATAATAATAATATAAGCACCCAGCACTGAAGTACTTGCAATAAACACAGGTCCGTAACAAATGCGCACCCATTGAGACTGATATTTTTGGTAGCGCTGTACCCTGAAAAAATTATTTCTATTGGCAGTTATATGAATTGTTATAGAAATGAAACAGACAGTTAACAGCATTGATTTTAACCTTTATTTTTAGAAATTCTTTTATTTCAGGTAGTAGGGACATAAATCGTTTTAATACTGCTCTTCTGCTTAGCAAACTTACTTTCGAGTAATGGGGTAAGCCTGAGTATTCAAATCCTAAAGTCTTTAGAAATTCCTGAAGCTTGCGGTATCTCAATGAACCTGATTTTATTAATTCACGGTCTTAACAACTTACTCATCACATTATTCAGTTCAACGTACTGAGCGCATAATGCATTTCTGTGAATCATGCAATGAATATTAACAAGGTTTGAATTGTGTACATTAATTCTGCACAAAACTTTCCAAAACATAATGACAAATCCTCTCATTTTCCCAATCTTCGAGAGTACCCTATCAGTAGTAATTGGAACTATTTTTCCCATTCTGACGCGAATTTTGGCCAAAACTAATATGTTCTCCAATCTTCTGCCTTTTAATAAAACGTCTAAAAGCTCTTCTACGATGTGTAATTCCATATCAACCCCCAGAATATAAAGCAGCAATTGAGCACTGCCAGTCCTGTCCTTTGACCCATTAAGTGCCAGGGAGAAATACAGAAATGATTGAAGTTTTTCTTTCAATTGTTTTGTGATATCATTGTTCATTTCCTCGATTCTGTATGTCTGAAAAGATGGATTTGAAGAAATCGATTTCACCAGGGAAAATTCCCTCTGCTGCTATTATAAGTGTCTCTTTTATACATTGGTCTTCACTAAGGCGTGTTTAGTTTATCGCAATTTGGTGAGCTACACGGTAGCTTG
Organism: Deroplatys truncata; assembly: GCA_030765065.1. Taxonomy (NCBI): domain Eukaryota; kingdom Metazoa; phylum Arthropoda; class Insecta; order Mantodea; family Mantidae; genus Deroplatys; species Deroplatys truncata. The sequence continues at coordinate 118,235,217 of CM060980.1, forward strand.
GACACACAGACCTTTATATCTGCTTATCCTTCAAATGTATCTCCTCTTGTATTAAAATATTTTTCTCTTGAATTCTTCTAGTTTCTTTGTCCGCTCTGACCCTGTGAACTTAAATTGAAATTCAATAATAATAATAATAATAATAATAATAATAATAATAATAATAATAATAATAATAATAATAATAATAATAATAATAATAATTTATCATAATTAAAAATGTAAACTTGAAGCACCTGAGGCCCTTATTTCTCTGCATGACGTGTGAAATGCCTTTTTACATTGAAAGGCGAGATATATAATAGTTTAGCGCAAATCAGGCATTTAGCTTTGTGTGATGATTCTGAATAACAAAATAATCGTTTTCCCAGTTGGCATGGAAGAATCGTCGCCTTGATGTCATGCTATTACCTACCTTTTCTCTCGTTACAGCACTCATTACTATTGACAGACTATTTCGCAGCAGCAAAGACCTCCGAACATCAATCCCTGTCAACCAGTGCTGCGCTCTGCTGTAACGTGAATTGAAACGTAATGGGCGGTGAAGCTAGGAGAAATTACGTCACTACCAGTTGCACCGTGGCTGATGAGAAAGACAGGCTCGCTCAGTTGATTGTGCTAATCTGACCAAGAATGCTTGCAACTTGCAACAGGTAAAACGATTGCTGTTGTAACATGTGTTGTTCTACTATAGTATATGAATATTATGTGTTATATTTAGTGGCAAGTGTTAGTAGAAATGTGTTTTAAGGCGTAATTGCATTATGGTAATGTTAATTTTCATTAATGATCGTATACTAACATTGTTTTCAAGTGAGTATTATTATCCTGTTTTGCCGGCAGTTTCCTAACAATGTTGAAAATACTGAAGCTTTATTTTCTCGATTGGTTTTCATAATTTCTATGTGCTGCGAGTTCTACCCTTACATTATGTGTGTTATATTTTTGGTGTGTTTGAAAATGTGAATTGAACTGATTTTTTTCCCACGTGTTCCCATCCATAACCTATTTTTGCTATTAACATGGATACAGAAAAGTAATATATCGGCTGCTTTAGATATATAGATAGCCTTTATTGCCATAACTTATTACAGTATAGCAACGTCAATAAAATAAAAGATCCCTAAAATATCATTAGCAACATAATGAATTAACCACCAATGCACGGCATATGGCCCTCATAAGGGTTAACTTAGAGATGTCTTATATGCCCTACAGATGTCATTCTCTAGCTCTAACGCAATGCTGGCAGCATATGAATCACTAATGTCACCAAAGCCGGTAAGATACTCAGCCCCAAAGCGTAACCGAGGGATTTTGTTTAAGAGAGGAGTGTAGCAGTTGCGACCGAAAGCGAGTCTAAAACTCGAATGATTCACGTTTGCAGAAATTCCTTATTTCGCGGATTTCACTTCTTATTTACGTTGACACTTCCCATTCAGCTGTTTTAGCGGGAAGATGATCACGTTTGTTGTGTTCATATCGCAATTTTCTCAGAAAAGTAAAACACCTAAAACGGGCGAGCACGTGGGCACCAGGTATTGACGAGATCACATCTACTTATAAATTCACTCTTTGTGGCAGTATTTTATATCACAACAATGTAAATGCCAGAGTGATTGTAGTGTAAATAACCATTATTGTATGACATTGATTTGAAATGTTTGTTAATTATAAGCATTGTTAGGAAATAAGTTTACGCGGCCTCACTGAAACTGACAATAGGAGCGGATAACAATGTAGCGAGGGGGTGAGTTGTTTATCAATTATAAGAGACAAGCAAATGACGTCAGAGTAACGCGCGTTTCTGTAGAACCGGAGGGAATTTCTTCCCTAGAGTATATGTGTTCGTAATTTTGATTGGATATAAAATAGACGCTAATGTTGGCGTGTTTTATTAACCAATAGCAGTTCTGTTATAATCTTTAGACATATCGGGTGAGGGAGTATAAATTATGAAGCCGAGAGACGAGTAACGTTCAGTCCCAGGGGGGCCTCTTCCCGCGCATTCGCTGCTTGTCGAGCTGTCTGCTGGTGACGTCATGTGGAAGGTAGTTAGCACCGCCATTCACATGTGGAAGCTCAGATTTTACAATATAATTCAAATCCCGTCGTGCTAGCTGGCATGATACGGTCACCTCGGGCAAATTTATTTGAAACAAAACTCTCATTACATAACATATAAAATAGAAAAAGAAAAATAATACGGAGGAAGAAACTAAACTGTGCCATATATTCTTATGTTACGGCTTGTCTTGTTAAATGCCTTTTAAACACGTAATAAATGAAGAGAGGGAGAGAGAGGCAAGGGGAAAGAAAAAATATATTAAAATAAAATGGAACCTTCTGGCTATGCATTATTTCTGCAATTTGACTCTCCTATTTACTTATAGTAAGTAGAGTAAGTATTGTATTCCGCCCAAAATTTCACCGGAAATACATGTTTTGAGACTCTTGAATCTAAAAACCACATTTTTAGAAAAAGGTTGTGCGTGCGTGTGAACAACATAACTTAAAACGAAAAGTCGGTTAAATACCAAACTTTGACGCAGTAATTTGTATCACAAATTATGTATATGTCAAGAGTAATTGTAGTGTGAATATGCATTATTGTGTGACATTGATTTGAGATGTTTGTTGATTGTAAGCATTGTCGAGAAGTGGGTTTATACGGCCTTACTGAAACTGATAATAATACCGTGCAATAATATAGCGAGCGGGTGAGCTGTTTATCATTATTAGAGACGAGCAAATGACGTAATATTGGTGCGTTTTTCTTAGAATTTGCTGGAACATTTTCCCTAGAGCATATGTTTTCGTAATTTTCATTGAATATAAAAATAGATGCTAATGTTGGCGCGTTTTATTAACCAATAGCAGCTCGGTTATAATCTTTAGGCATATCGGGTGTAGGAGTATAAAAAGGGCTAGGTCAGAGTCAAATTCGTTCAGTCCATCGGAAATATTTGTACATTACACTTCGGCTCCAGTCCATCGGAAACATGTGTACATTACACGTCGGCTCCAGTCCATCGGAAATATTTGTGTATTACACGTCGCTGAATACATCGCACAGTTTATCGCTTCGCAGGTTACGCGTAGCAGAGTTATGAAAAATCTCAAGTGTTGTAAAGTTAATTACACAAAAATTTGAAGTACGCGAATTAAGAATGAGCAGTAAATAAATTATTATAACAGTTTCAGTTTGGCGAGTGTCAAGATTAATATGTGAAAGTGCAAAATATGTTACGACAATAAAAGTGTAAAACAAATTCTTCAGCAGTGTTATCTTTGGATAAAAACTCCTTTCCGTTTACACACCTTGTATAAGATAAGTGCTCGAGCAAAAAGATCATAGCTAGCCGGAGGACAGTAAACCCAAAATTAAATAAAATAACAGGCGCTCAGTAAATGATAACACGAAGTGACCGCGATAAATTGTCTTTTATACGTGCGGCAGATAAAAATGAAACATCTTCCAACTACCAACAAATAAATACTTCAAATTGGCTACCACAACGTGGGGCTAACAAATAAATAACATTAATACCGTCACAACTTAGAATTTAACTCCAGTATCTTCCAAGAATGCGACATAATTTTTTAAGAAGATTCCGTATCACGAACTACCCTATACATGGGAAATTATCGATTACTTTTGTTTTAAAAATGACTAATAACATTTTGATTAAAACGCATATGTTTAAAACATTTGCATGACAAATAAATGTATATTTTGAATTTCCTGTAAGTAACCTGTGAAAACTTCATTTGAATGGCTTTTATAGTTTGGTAAAGGTTAAAAGATAAACTTTAAACATAAGTAGATCTCGTTAAAGCACACAATTTATCCAAATAAATATTGCTGTGGCGTTAACCATGACCAAGATATTCTGTGTTATTTGTCTGAATGTTCAAATACTTAAACTTGTTTAAGTGGTAAGTCGCTATTCCGTTTTTTCCCCTCGTGGTCATGCAAAGAGCATAGAATTTCAAAGTCATCATATAGCGACACGCTTTATAATTTGACTATCGGTTTAGCTTACTGAATCCTTCTTATACATACAACTAAATGTGTAATTAAAGTTCATCTCTCTTAACAAGTAGATAAAAGAATAAACTTCTGTATGAATAGTTCGTAGACGTGTGAGCAAAGAAAGTCATATGAATGTAGCAAATCCGAGTTTCATAATTACAATATACATTGTGCATATTTTCACACTTTAAATAGCTATAAATAACTTTTGTTATATATGTTACGCGTTTTCACAGATGACTACAGTGATCAAAGTAAGCTACAGAAAATCCTTATTTGAGGTTGTAAAATAATATAATTTTATGCGGATTACACTTTCTAGTTTAATACCATCACAATGTTATATCATTACAATTATATTCCTCAGTATAGACCGAGTGTTTGTTTCCCTTGAAATGGCAAAGAAATGTTTTTCTTATTTCCGGATTTTAAAAGATCACTTGCATAGGCATATAAAAGGATCATCACCCTTTTGTCCATGTTATACCTGAATTTTCATACGGTTTGGATTTAAACGGTACACTACCCTAAGGCGAAGCGAAGATCATTGCATTTCGCCTTCTTTTATCTTTCTGTTGAACTTCTTAAACGTTTTGGAGACGTTGTGTCCGAGTCCCTGTGCATTTGAAACAGCACGAACAGGTGTCATAAAACGTGCCGAATTGCTCTATTAGGTGCATTTGATTGCACGTGTTCACGCACTAATTTCTAAAACAGCATATTCCCTATTTTCTGGGAAAAACCATTCTTGAATAACGTCTATACAATTATTTCGGGGAATCGCAGAACAACTCTTTAAATAATATTTTTCTGCAATGCGTTGTACTGACGCAATAATTTGTATCACAAATTATGTAAATGTCAAGAATGATTATAGTGTGAATATGCATTATTGTGTGACATTGATTTGAGATGTTTGATGATTGTAAGCATTGTTGAGAAGTGGGTTTATACGGCCTTACTGAAACTGACAATAATAGCGTGCAATAATGTAGCGAGGGGGTGAGCTGTTTATCATTATTAAAGACGAGCAAATGACGTAATATTGGCGCGTTTTTCTTAGGAATTTGCGGGAACATTTTCCCTAGAGCATATATTTTCGAAATTTTCATTGGATATAAAAATATGCGCTAATGTTGGCGCGTTTTATTAACCAATAACAGCTCGGTTATAATCTTTAGGCATATCGGGGTGTGGGAGTATAAAAAGGGCTAAGTCAGAGGTAGATCCCTCCAGTCCATCGGAAACATTTGTACATTACACGTCGGCTCCAGTCCATCGGAAACATTTGTGCATTACACGTCGCTGAGTTCAACAGAAACAGTCATGGTGAATACATAGCATAGTTTAGCGATTCGCAGGTTACGCGTAGCAAAGTTATGAAAAAACTCAAGTGTCGTAAAGTTAATTACATAAAAAGTTGAAGTATGCGAATTAATAATGGGCAGTAAAGAAGTTATTATAACAGTTTCAGTTTGGCGAGTGTCACGATTAATAGGTGAAAGTGAATAATGTGTTAAGACAATAAAAAGTGTAAAACAAATTCTTTCATCAGTGTTATCTTTGGATAAAAACTCCTTTCCGTTTACACACCTTGTATAAGATAAGTGCTTGACCGATAGATCACAGCTAGCCGGAGGACAGTGAACCCAAAATTAAATACAATAACAGGCGCTCAGTAAAAGATAACACAACGTGACCGCGACAAATTGTATTTCATACGTGCGGCAAATAAACAGTAGCATTCTTTCAAACAAACACTAATACCGCCACAAATTGGCTACCACAACGTGGAACTAACAAACTTAACAAAGAATACCGTCGCAAATTGGCTCCCAAACGTGGGGCAAAACACAAGTAAACACAAATACATTAATAACGTCGCAAATTGGCGCCCAACGCGGGACAGAATAACCAGGAAGGAGCGTAATAACCAGGAAGGGGCGAAGGAACCAGGACGTGGAGCGAATGGAGCAGTGAACTGAACTACAAGACGCAGATTCCAGAAACAACTACAGGAACGACAGACGACGCGGATGAGTGGACATCGTAATTCCGAGATTAAAAGTCAACAGGGGAATTCAACTACAGGACACCAAGACCACGTAGATTCATCATAATACGACGCAGAAGCGACATATACATCTAGGAGAGAGGGGCAGGAAGCTGGACATCAAAGCAACATCATCAGAGAGCATCAGAAAGGTTAGAAAATAGTAAAAAACTTTTAGCTAAAAAAAATTGTAACAATCAAATGTACTTGAGGAGTGGTAGGATTAAGAGAACAATGGCTACTAATAATATTGAAGAAACAACTATGAAAGGAGATAATGTAACAGTTAGCTGTAATTCAATACAGGTTACAGAAAATAGCTCAAACAATGTAGGATTTGAGGAAGGAAATGTTAGTGAAGAAAGTCAGAATAGAATAGCAGGAAATGTTAATTTTGATGCTAGTATGATTATGGAAATGTTGGGAAATTTTGGTGAAAAATTAGATCAGAATAAGATAGAATTGAGGGAAGATATTGATAGGAGTTTAGAACAAAAACTAACTCAGAATAATGAGAAATTAGAACAAAAACTAACTCAGAACATGGAAAAAAGTAATGAGAAATTAGAAAAGAAAATAGATCAAAACAGGGAAGATATGGAAAAGAATAATAGGGAATTGAGAGAAGATATTAGTAAAAGCTTAGAACAAAACAGGGAAGAAATTGAAAAGAAATTTATGGAGCTAGATAGCAGTATGGCAAGAATGAGAAATGAAAATCAGGAAATGATAGGAAATGAGATAGGGGAAGTTTCAAAGAAAATGTTAGACATGAGCAGGGAAATATCTAACCAAAAAAGTGAGGTTAATAATAAAATAGAACATGTTGATGTAAAATGTACAGAGTTAGGTAGCAGAATGAAGAGCATTTCAAGTGAGTTAAGAGAGATGATGGAGGCTACAAATGCAGATTTAATTCAGGTGCAAGTTAATTTCAGAGGGGAGATATCTGAAATACAGACGGAGTCAGAAACACAAAGAAATAAATTGTCTGAAGAAGTTAAAGTTTTGTCTATAGATTTTAATCAAAAACTAACTTCTGAAATTAATAAGCACCAAGCTGTTGTCGTCCTCCGTGGACTAGTGGTACCGTGCTAGCCTCTGGTTCCCAAGGTCGCGGGTTCAAACCCGGCGGAGGGCGATGGATTTTTTCGGGCGTAAAAATCGTTAGTACGGCTTCCTTCGGAAGGGAAGTAAAGCCGGTGGTCCCGTGTCGTAGATTTACGGCACGTAAAAGAACCTCAAGCCTGATAAAGAGGCCTCTGAGCAAAATTACAGGTGTTTCACGCCCAATATAGAATGGGACGCTAAGAACCATAGTAGTTAAAGAGCGTCCATAAATAAAACTAATAAAAAAAAACCAAGCTGTTCAAATTGAGAACAATAAAAAATTGGAACAGACAATAGAAAATCTGCATGGTACTGTAAATAGCTTAGAATTAAATTCAAGGGTAAATATATGTGATAATGTATCTGATGTACAAAATAATGATAGAGGTAGTTGCTCAAGTATGACTAATAATGTGAGTGATGCGGCGGCTTCATCCATAGCTAATGCTGAAACTCAGAGTGCACAAGTAACACTAGAGAATTTAAATATGGGAGTAGGGAATTTGCAAAATTATAATAATATCTTAAGTGATTTTCCACTTCCAAGATTTAATGAAAACTCCAGTCCAGTACAATTTATTACAGACTTGTCAGAGTACTCTCAGATTAAAAAGATACCAGCAGAATTGAAAATGACAATTGTTAAAAGACGTGTGGTTCAGAAAACTTTAGATTGGTTTCAAATTATATCTTGGGGTGAAATTTCATTTGAAGCCTTTAAGAGGTTATCCATGAACAAATTTTGGAAGGTTAGGATACGGCTACGAGTAATGTTTAGCCACAGACAATTTGATCCAGGAGGGGAAATAGCAATGAGATAAAAGTTAAATGCTGGATAGTTAAAGATGAAATGCAGAGTAATGTATTGGAATGTAAGAGGGTTAATTATGTATGTATGTTATAAGAAAGGAGAAATAAATTCTGGAAATAACTAAATGTTTAAAGGGAAAAGTAACAAACGCTTATTCTCCACTACTTGGGGTTAATCGAGATAAATATTTACAGAAACTATCTTACTGCTAATTTACTTGTAGGTGCAAGGGGAATATGGTAATGAGCTGGTTGATATGTGAAGTATTTAATTTTCTTTGCATGTCCAGGACATAAAAAGAAGGAAAGAAGAAAAAAAGCGAATAATGAATTCCCATTTCAGAAAAAGTATAGGTATTGGAATGTTCAAACAAATAAGAAGGAATTCTCGGAAATGGTTCACTTCACAAAAAATGTAAATGATAAAAATTGTGTTTTTAACCAGATATAAATTTTTTGTGTAGTAAGATTTCGTCTATCCCTTACGGCTTACCAGGTATGCAAAAGCCATTCAGAATGAAGAGGGCTTTCGGTGACATTCACGGAAAATTTAGGATAAACATTTCATTTGCCATAAAATATCTTAAACATATGATATTTTAATCAAAATCGTTGAGCCATGTTTGAGAAAATAAAAATGTTCGAAAAACGTTACATGTAAAGGGCAGGATGAGGTGAGGGAATTTTCTTAAAAATCCTTGTGTCGCTTCTTTGTAAAACACTAAACCTAAATACCAAGTTTGTATTTATACGACTTTTAGTTTTTGAGTTATGCTATTCACACAAACGCGCGCGCGCGCGGACCGTTTTCCAAATATGCTTTTTTTAATTTAGATGCCTCAAGACAATTATTTCCAGTGGAATCTCGATATCAAATATTTAGATGGAATGCAATACTTCCCGTACTTACTATACGTGTAGAGAAAGTAAGAATCTCTCTGTACGATATGTATAAAATATTTTGAAGTGTTATGTATTATAAGATTAGATAGAGTTACAACATTAAAGGGAAAAACTTGGAACTTCCAAGGTAAATACCAACTTTTACAAAACATCCTAATTTACGGACTTTTTTCTAGGTAAATTATATTTGCTAATTGTATACATAAGTGTTGTAAATATACATTTGAAGCTTGATGTCTGCCACTTTTCTTGTTAATTATTGGAAAAACTCTTTAGTTGTGAGTAAAGAATCAGTCGGAACACAGGGGAACCATTAATAGGAATTAAAAGTACTGGTATCTTAATATTTAGCAACAAGTTATATCCTGTAATAAATTTCGTATAAATATTTAAAATTTAAGGAATTAAAATTTCTCATAAACAGCTTTTATTTAATTCAATCTTTTGGGTAATATGTCACTTAATTATTGGAATGATTAATTTCTGCGGAGATTTATACGTTGACTAAGGCTTTGGGGAGGTCAGTGAGAGCCTTATTTTTGCCCCGCACTCTGATATATTCGAAAATCTTGTTTTATATTTGAGCAATATGAAAAACAGTTTGTCATGAATTCTGTCACAGGGAAATTGAAATGAACGTGCCTTTAAAAGTGTTTTACAACAATTTCATTTTGCGGTAAAGAGAATAATAATGATAATAATAATAATAATAATAATAATAATAATAATAATAATAATAATAATAATAATAATAATAATAATAATAATAATAACATATCTGTTAATGATTATACGGTGAATAAATGTGTGATGCATCCATGCAATTTGTCCTCAACTCATAAAAACACTACATTCCAGTGTTTCATAAGTATAAAACCACCGCATGATGCATTTTTATAGCTGTCTGCGACAAATCTTTTACTTTTCTTACAAAAGAAGAAAACACCATTAAGAAAAATACAAAAAACAAACAATAATTTTAATTAGGAATAGTAACACACTTTTTTATGTTTGTAGAAATTAAAATATCAAATTGCATAGAAAATGGCCAGAAAAATAAATTATAAAGTTATTTCTAAACACAAGTCTTAAGTGTCTTAATCCGCGTATACAGGTACGTAATAAAGAGCAGTGTTTAATTGACCATGGGAACCAAATGTACGAAACTTTCAGAACATTAATATTTATTGTTTATTTTAAGTGACTTTGACAGTTTGGTCATATCGACTACTACCCGTGGTTGCATAAACTGTGACCGTTATATTGCAGGTTTTCCAATTTATATGTCTTATTCTAAAAAGTACAATGTTATTTGGCGTAGGTAAGTAATTAAATACTGTCGAATACTGTGATAAAGACATGTCAGGTAGTGCTCCAGTAATTTGGTTTCTGTACCTTATATTTTATGTTAGTATTTTGAATAAAGCGATGAATCCGATTTCTAATTTTAGTGCTACGCCCGGGATTCAACTGAATTTCTCAAACTTAACTTACACGTGACTTGTGTAAAAGAGCAGTCAGTGGGTGGCAGTTTTTCATAATATTTATTGTGTATATATCTACAACATTTATTTTAGTACAACCGCTGCGATTTAGTGTTGCCAACTGTCCGCTTTTGGCCCGGGCAGTCCGGTTTTTAAATAAATCTGGTGTTCGGTCGAACGACCCGACCGGACGTCAAAAGTCCCGTTTTCAGGCCTCCTTAAATAAGGCTAAATTCATATTTATTAATGTCATTTTTTAATCATTTTGTTCTTATTGGAGCGGTATTCAAATGACTTGAGGACAACATTATCTGGGACAATCTTGCAATCACCAACCTATTAATAATTGAGAAAGTCAAAGCCCACTACCTAAAACGGATTCTAGGAATAGGGAAATCAGCACCATCCAGGTTAACATACGTACTAGCAAAAGAAACCTTCATCGAGGACATCAGAGCACAATTCTAGCTACCAAATATCAAGGCCTAAGAGAAGATACTACGGCTAATAAATGAGAATGGCCGGACTATATGGCCGGACTTCTACACAATAGACGCAATAACGACAGCAGATTGGAAGCAGCCAAATTACCAACTAAACACATAGTGACAAGATATGCAACGCACGGGTTTCATCACAAACTATGCCGAAACCAAAGATTCCACCAACCAGAAGAAGAATGCGCGTGCAAAATGTGCAACAAACACTGTGAAAGAATCCATGCGCAAAATTGCAGAGAAAGGACATCAATAATAAGACTAGGACAAGAATAAACTATATATCACTATGCATATTGCGCGCTTTTCTCTCTTATATAAATGACTTGACGACAATGGACGCCAATGGACACCGCGGTGTAATAAAAATACAAAGCCTCGTTGACCTTTTGTCGAACAAATGAACGCACGAAGTATACCCATTGTTGTGCGCGGCTGAGTGATACAGTGGAATATTTTGTCATGTCTGTAGTCTATTGGGGCACACGGACACGGCATGTGTTTAGTTTAAAATTGAACTATTTAAGAACGTAATTGTAGTGACTAAGTGATACGTGTACGTATATAACATCGTATTATAATGAGCTTCTCAAATGCAGCAGGCTAAAAAACAGCGCCGTGAGTATCATTTCAATGACAAATGTCTACAAGAAACAGACTTTTCGAAACAAGATGAATATACCGGATGTTTTAAAATATGCCGTGTAAGTTTTACAGTGAAATATGACTCAGCGAAAGCGGTAAAGCATCATGCCAGTACCAAGACTTGTATTGATAAGGTGTGGGATGTGTTAAGAAACCCCACTGTTCAAAGGTATTTCGTGCCAGCGAGAACTAGTCAGGAAGAGGAAGTATCAGCAACGGAACTAATAAATTAACATACCACGGAGTGAAACATCATCAAGTTACCTTTTACAAGACTGTGGAAATGCTTTCCTATCTCACTTTTTGTTTCAAGATTCGAAACTATCCAAAATTCATTGCGAATGGACTAAATAGTAGAGAATGTATTGGCTCCACATTCTCTGCAACAAATTCTGAAAAAAGTTGGTACAACTCCATTCTCGATTGCATGTGATGCTTCAAATAAAGGAAACATGAAATTATTTCCAGTTTCTATCCGTTACTTCGACCAAGAAATGGGAACGACTTCAACTGTTATAGATTTTTACGAAGACGCTGACGAAACATTAACTTCTATAGCCAAGAAGCTTAAACAGAGCATCATTAAGACTGGGATGCAGAATCGCAACTAGTTTTTTTATGTTGCGGACAACAGTTGAATCTGTTTTAGTGGAGTTTTAAAAAAAAGTTTGACGACCACATCTTATTGCAGGACACTGTCACGTGCATATCCTGCACAATACTGTGAAATGGGAACTGAAACTAGTCATACGATGTTTAATCGTTAGTGGTTAAGGCATTTAATGAGTTTTCTTCAAGCACGAAGAAGGTGGGTGAGCTGAAGAACTTTTTTGAGTTCCTACATTCAGAGTACTCCACCCTACTCCGTCATGTTCCTACGCTTTTTGACTCTTTTTTCTGCTGTAGATAGATTGCTCCAGAACTGGCCATTGTTGAATTCCTATATTCTAAGTCAAGGCGAAGACAATGCTGCAAAACTTATTTAGATATTCGTAGCTCATGAAAACCACAGTGAAGTGGACGATGAAGTAACTCTCCCAGAGATTTACATTTATTTTTTCCACAATATTATGCACTTATTTAATACAACCATAAAACACGTGGAAAGTGATTATATACAGATAACTGAAATATATTCCGCACTCCTGAAGTTGCATACAGAAATTATTAATAGGCAAAGAAATAATTTCTTTGGATTCAAGGTATTACAAGAGCTGAAAAAATGTCCGCAATATGAACAAGCAAAATTTGTCAGAGAAGCTCAGCAGATCTATGCTAGGATCCTGGAATATCTATAAAAATGGTTTGACTTCAGTGAAGATTCAATTTTCAAGCTTAGCTCTCAGTTGAATCTTGAAGAGCCCCTTAAAATGGAGAACACAATGAAACTTGTAGATTATTTCAACATAAATATAAACGGCGACGACTATGAATGTCGTCTTGCTATTCCTTAAGGTCTTACCAGGCTCAAACATTTCAAACAAATGGGTGACATTCTTTTTTGAGATGCAAAGCACATAATTTGCTGAAAGTTGTTCAACATGTGCTAACAGTGCCAACGTTTATAGAGTGGGTTTTCAGTGTAATGCTAAATATTTGGAGCAATGAAAGAAATGGCGATAGCCGGACTATTTGTGAATTTTAACTGCCATATGAAATGTACTGAATTTGCTAAATTTGTCAAATCCGACAACGGGAAAGAACTTGTTAAAGCTGAGAAATCAGAAAAAAGATATAACTTCAAAATGTAACTAGCAAAGAAACTAGAAGCTCGCAGAAATGGTTGGATTCGCAGTATTAACAGTGAGTAGCCTGTTAAACAAATGCATGCTTCCTGTTATAGCAGCTATAATGTATTTATTGTGTAATGTGTTGTGAATAATAATAATAATAATAATAATAATAATAATAATAATAATAATAATAATAATAATAATAATAATAATAATAATAATAATAATAATAATAATACGTTTTGAGTTGTCCGGTTTTGGCTCCAGCTAAGGTTGACAACCCTATTGCGATTCCATATACGCTTTTGCTTTTCAGACTACACTTGCTACATCACAGGGGAACTCAGTGGGCGCATCGTAGCCAGTCTTTCTCGTCAATCACCGGTCGCACACTGCGCCACAGTTGCTCACTCGTGGGCTAGGGGATATCAGGGGTGTTGCAAAAAAGTTTCACAAAAGTCAAGGAGAATCTGTGGACTTTCCTCGCACATGTGCACTGAGCATGTTCTACCTGTCAGAGCATCTACAAGGGGAGCTTCCTAGCGATTTGTCGTGAGATCAAAAGTATTACTTCCCCATTGGGTATTTGCTCCTTTGCGCCATTGGCTTTTAGGGAATGCAAACTATAGGAAACTCTTCCACTATAAAGGAAACTTAACGAGCCCATCTTTAAATAACACTATTTTTTAAAAATAGCCACAATATCTTAGTAAACGTGAATGGTTAATGAGAGGAGGATCGCAGAATAGGCTTCCTCTATAAATAGAGAGGTTAGTGTTTATTGCATCCTTTATTGTTACATCTTACTATTGTTTTAACGAACTTTAGAACCTTGCCCCAAAAAGTGACGTCGTGGACAGTAATGTTGTTTAACTATGTTGCGTCATCCTAAGGATTTATATTTATAGTTGACATCATTCTTACATGTAGTTTTGGAACACGAGTACCAGCGAAATTATTAACACAAATCTGAAATGTTAGAGTATCTTAAGTGAATTACTTTAGTGGATGTGTAGTATGTGTTCAATTATTTTTATGTCAAATAAAAATTGAATATTGTCACGTAACTCATTCTATTCCGATCAGAATGCAAGTTTGTTTAACATTATTTGTAATTCTACTTTGTTATTTACTGATCGGCATAATACATTACATTTGCAGAGATGCATTGCTGAGCTATTTTCTGTCATTGCAGTGAACAGAAGAGGGGCTGGAGAACCTCCTTATGATACGTTTCAATGGATTCAAGTGTTTGAACACTCCCTTTAATCTTTGTATTTTAGCGTGTCGTTGAAGTTATGCGCCGGAATGTTATGGTTGGAAGTTGGTGAGAGGGGATCTAATCCTTCCTTTTTCAAAGTTTGTTCACAAACGTTGCCTATTTACGTTATCAAAAGCTTTGTTGTAGTCCACGAACAGTGCGTCAAATTTCTGTTTAGAAAATCTTAAGTCACCTACCCTCAAGTCTCTAAGGAAGATTTTTACTGCCACCTAGGTACCTGTCTATGAGTTTAATTAATCGTTGTTTGATTGCTGTTACAAGTCGGAAATGAATCTTTTCAAGTGCTTTCCATATTGATGTTTATATAGAAATAAAGTAACCTTATACTCAACTAAGATACACATAACAAAATTACTAGGCAATGAAGAAATCTACACAGAACAGTTTTATACTACCATGTTATCAAAAAGGAATTAATTATGAATACATTTAGAATGTAATTTCCATTCCCTTAGCCTAAAGGCTTTAATTAATAATCGTAAATCTTTCATAACTGTCCCTAAAGTACCTGGGTAAAAGGCCTATTATTTTGTGGATGAATATATGAATGACAGTGTACCATGTTGATATGTACATTTTGTAGTTATTTAATTTGCATTAATCTCTTTATAAATATAAGTGTATATAAGTAGCTACTTATTGTTCCTTATATATGTATAACAATACAAACAATCCAGGAGCATCAGTTCAATTTCTACATGAATGGAACAAGATTGCCTGAAACAGTTTTCCAAATTTTCATGTGAATTTTTAAGAACACATTTAACATAAAAATATTTTATTTCTTAAATGTGAAACATTTGTATTCAAAGTCTAATTACGGCAAATTTGTATTTTGGTAGATCAATACTAATCAGTAGCCTAATTATTTCTCGTAACTTAGGGGATGCAACCCCCAATAAATGATATTCTTGAAATAGTCGTAACTGACAAATTCGACATTCTAAGTTCTTGAGACTTTAGGTACTCGTCCACGATGCAACTTCGAACTGAGCAAGAAAAATGGAGTTTCTACGTGTAAACTGTCAAGCAAGTAGGAAAATTGAATCCGCTGCTCAAATTCAGCTTAACTTTTAAGTGGCGTTCAACTTCGGAGTTGTTTTGTGTACGCAGCGTAAAAAAGAAGGTTGTGTAATCTGAAGGTGGCTTGAACAGTTTAGAACATTTTTGTGGCGTATTCAGTGCAACTTTGTTACGTCGCCTGCTGTGATGGTAAATAGCTGTTTGATAGGTAGGTACAAGGATCATAATTTGTGTTACACTAAATACAGAATTAAGACACATACGTGCGTTTTATTTCCTTGACAATACAAATAATTTATTTCTTTTTAGGTACTAATGGCCCATAACCCTGACAAAGAAGTTGATGGAACTGATTGAGACCAAAGATAGCTTGCGGAGAGTAGACACTGCGGATTTCAGGAATAAACAAACGCGACAGAATGCGTTACATGATATAGGAAGAGTTCAACATGTCAGCAGAGGAAATTAAAGTAAAAATCCTCAGGTTGAGAACCCAATTCAGCAACGAAAGGAACAGAATGGAGGCAGGGAAATTTGGAAGTGGTGCAAAAGACAAGCATAGAACAAAATGCGAACCTTATGATGTACTGCAGTTTGTTTTACCACAATGATACAGCAGATGCGTAGATTCTTTGGAAAGTACCAACACACTCACTTTAAATGTAGCGATATTGCAAAGGAACCTCTCCTTCACGGCAAAAATAATCCTTTAATTCCTCTCTAACGTTTTTTGCTGCAGTATAAGGATTTATACTTACGTTCTTTGCAACAGCACAAAGTCGTAGTTCTCGTTGTGCCAAGTATTCGAAATAAAAACATCAGTGACTGATGACTGTAGCCTAAAACAATCACATTGATTATATAGTTTTAAATAATGACAGTCGAATGTGATATATGTATATTAATGTTGCTGCTTCATTATTTTAAACCGAAATACCTTTGGCTAGAAATCTCAGTGTCAACCCAAGGCGTTCTGTTGGTGATATTGACTTTCTCATTGTCGTGTCTTGCTTTTGTATTACAGGCGCTAGTCTTCTAAGCAGATAATTAAAATCAATTTCTGATATGTGTAGGAAATTCCTATAGAGATTTTTTATCCCCCTCATAGAGCTCTTGCAGCATGTTGCTTACAACCCACAATATTCGCGACTTAGAATCCACTCTCTTACCCAACATTTTCTTGCCGCCCTTTACGTTTTTCTCTACGTCGACGAAGTAAAATAAGAGACAAACACCATGCGGACTAAACTTCATTATCAGATAACATATTCGCCACAACAAGAACTCAGCTGACTAGAAAGTGGCATGAGCAAAAATTTCCGCTACAAACATAGCGTCGTGTAAACGCCCGTGCAACATTTCTGTGGAACATGCCACTTTTCTAGTGGCGCAACACGAAATCGTGCAACTTTGCGTGCCGTGTGTAAACAGAAAGTGCCACATTTGTGACCCGCAAGAAAAGTGGCGTGCCATAAAACTGGCATCGCATACTTACAAAATGAGCCTACAAAACTAAACTAATTTAGTGCAGGAGTTCGATCGTTTTTGTCGTCTTTCGGATTTTGAGGTTCCAACAGAAAGGTCTGTCTCTATGACATTTCCACGGCCGCACTAATAGTGTAGTGCCGTGGTATTTCCCCCAACTGTAAATCTGTCAGGTGGTTTAGAACATTGTGTTGTATAGGGACTTTGCATCTATGATATTGGCATCCATTCAAATAGCTGTTGTTATTCCTGCATTATGGCTAATGTCGACAAAGGACGTAAGAAGTGGAGAGGACATTCTCGAGGTAAGAATTCTAATTAATGATGCGTACATGAAGCTTTTAGATCTCGAAATAAGGTGCCGCAAAATGGGTTTACATAAAGACAACTAAGGACTCGTATAGAGTGCTGGAATTAAATGAGCGCAATGGGTGACATCCTGAGAGCTTAACCTATACTACTCTGAACGTAAAGCTTATGTAGCTATTAAGTAGCATATTTGATAACTTTGTGTTGCAAGTGGGTATATTTAGTAAATATAAAAATGTTTGTTTACGTAATAATTCAATAAAATGCTTTATAGCATATTTTCTGGTAAATAATTGCAGTTCTCCGAAAGGCATATCTGTAGCTAACAATCAATAACATGATTTTTGTGCTCTATTATATTTTTCTGTGCCAGAGGAAATAATATTAATTGGCCTTTTCGACAGATTTTGTAAAATTATTCCACATTTTATGAAGTATTTGTTATACAGGAATAATCAAATAATTTTCACATCTGATTTGCCAATGTTTACGAACTTTCGCCTTTTAGACGCTTATCAGAAACTGAGAATGCCCTCATAAATAAAGCATAATGAGGTTAATTGGAATTGTCTTTAAATCTAGGACCAAAATGAGTAATTTAAATGAAATCACTTTTTTTTTAAGTTTTGAAACATCTCAATGACAGACTTTGGTTTCTGAAGTCACGTACATATTTGTTTATTTATATATGCTTTATAATATGAATTTAGCTTAATCTTCCTTTGCATGAATGGCAATTAATGTTTCATTAAAACTTGAACAGAATGTTGTACAAGTCTTTAATGTAGAAGGAGAGGTAAAAGTGATTATGAGAATATGTATTAAAAGCGAGCACAGCCTCTGTAATATACTGCATTCTTAAGTCTTACTCCATTAAAGGGAAAAGTGTTATTGGTTGCAGGAGATTGCTCAGAATTAATTTGAGAATATGTGCTACCTATATTTACTATTAAGAAAATATTAAACACTAAAGCATGGATTTCTGTGATTCCTCAATGCTGACATTGTTTTAGAAGATGGTAATATGCGATTCGTATTTCAAGAAGTAACATAACATAACATCTCAATCTGTAGACCCTGTAGTAAAACATAAAAATGGCAAAGGAAGCTTTTAGTACACAAATACCTTCTATGGATTCTTGAATAAAGAACTAGGGTGGAGATGTTTAGTGAAGTGCTTTGGTTGAAGTGTGGTATTCTTTGTTGTGGAAACTTGGGCAGTGCATCAAGGGAAGAAAAATCAGGAAGAAATTGGCTTGAACATTAAATGTTAAACAGTTTGCTAAAAGATGCATGAAAGTAATGGTGAAGGGAAAAACAATTTGGGACAGAAGAACAAACCTACCAGGTGATGATAAAATTATTTTCTCATACATAGGAGAAAGTAGAAAAGAAGAATGGAGGAGGTCGGTTTGCAGTGAAGGGCCTGCCTTTGGGTAGAAAATTACGTTGATTAATTGCTGTAGTGTTTGTTTATTCTGACAGAAACATTTATGCCGTTTTCTGTAAGCAATACAGGGTTTTCTTCTTGTTTTTAATCCCATAAAACCCTATTTTAATTATGTCTGAAGAAACCTTCGTACTTCACATATTTTGTTGCTGTTAAATATCAGTCTTAATCACAATAAATAAACATGTATAGAGTGACACCAGCTATATCCTATACTGTGTTTTCTTGTTGCAACTAATAATTACTTAAAACAGCAACTGTTGGCCCATATGAGAATAGTGTTATGAATACAAGGAGTGACGAACAAACTAAAATAGTGCTTCCCTTTCCCTCCTTTGGTTGTTTTTTCTCAGATGTATTTGAGAATAATTTGGAATAAACAAATTGTCGGCCGAAGCTGATGATGGGAGAAGTGATGTCATACATTCTGCCAGTTTATGAATGCATTAAATAATGTACATAATTCATTTATCAGATCACATATTTTTTTTTTTTTTTTCTGAATAAGTTTTCTATACCCCCTATAAATTTCTCATACCTTTACCCTGCCATTTGGGAACCACTGAGCTAAAACCTTAATATAATTGAAACTTGAATATGCTTCCTATAGATTGAAGTACCAGCACATTTTTTAAGATAATACTCCAGTCATGTGTTCAGAGACAATTTGAAGAAGGGTGTTAATTTGTGTGCTGCTCAGAAATGGACATCCTAAAATTCCATCTGACATCTTGTGAATATATCACACAGAAAGTCAATCAGCCATTGTTTTTGTGAGGGAACTGGTGAACTTAAGGGTTAAGCTGCTATATCTGTCAGCCTCAAAAAAAAAAAAAAAAAAAAAATATATATATATATAAATAAAGACGAAGCGAAAGTAATGAAATACCTAAATTAAAGGTAGGAGAAGATGTGAGCAATCAAGAGAGCCTATAGCCCACCCGTGGTCCCTTTTTAAGACAGTTTTATAGCAAAATCATTGTGGAATGTCAACAAAGAACTCCATTGTGCTACTACTGTGCATACACAGAAGAAGCTGCCAACTCAACCACACAAGTGTAATCTGTGATAATCAGTTATTTGAATCGCGCTCATATGCTAACCTAGGCGTCATAACCTAATCTTGGGCTAAATTTTAACACCACAGGTCCCAGTGATCCCATTCATACACACACACACACACACACACACACACACGCACACACTAACTTAGGCATCATAACTTCGGGCTAAATTTTGATACCACAGGTCATGTCATTCTGTTTTCGCTCTCTCACACACATACACACATGCATGTACAACCCGCTCCCCCCAGGCATTGGGCTAAATTTTGACACCACATCCTATTCATATACACACACTAACTTAGGTATCATAACCTAACCTCCCATTAAATTTTTAACCCACAGGATCCTGTTGTTTTAATGTTTGTTTTTCACTCAAACGTTGGCAGCTCTTCAGTTCTGGATTGCATGAACAATGAGCGGCACAAAGTTCTGCCTGCTGGCAAAAGCACAAACTAACCAGAGGTAACAGATAAGGAAGTTTGTCAAATTTAAGTAAGTTGTTTGGAATACATTTGCTTTCACCGTGGTAATCTTATGGAGGATTTCTGATTACATCTAAAGGTAATGTGAGGTTGTTAATTAGGCTGTGGACATGCAGTTGTTTTAAAATATCATCACCAGCAACAACAAAAAGCATAATAGGATAATGAAACTTATGATATATTCTGTACTTAATACGTGATAAAAGATGCTGCTAGTAAAGCTGCACCAAATTTTTATTTCTCCATACAAGGTTTGAATACTCTTTTCTTCCTTCTTAATCAGCAACAAACTAGAACTTTTCTTCTGTCCAACTCTTTGCTTTAGTTTGTCAACCTCTAGGTATGTATTGTAAGGCTATTTTGGTATCATTTATCTCTCATGCCTGGTCTTTTTCCATTTGAATGCTCTACCTTTTAATGCATTAATCACTCTTGTTTTTCTGTGAATTTCTTTGACTCCTCAGGTCCTCTTCTTTTGTCCAACAATAATTAAAAATGGCCTTATTTTGGCTGCTTCCCTTTATGGAAGATCTATTGTTCCGCATAGCAAAATGTTGATCTGTAACTGTGTAAAATTTTAAAAGCTACTGTTTGACTCGTGTTCTTAAAATACCTTTTCATAATTTCACTTATTTTATTAAATTTTGATAATGGTTCCTGTATTTTGTTCTTTTTAAGGTGACCCAAATGTGAATTCATCAGATATAACACATATAAAAATATTTTTATTTCTGCAGCCATGAAATAAATAAAGATATGTATACATATGTTTTATTTGGAGGGTCCTGTGATGGTCATTTTAGGGTCAATTTAAATTGACCCTAATTGTAGGTTCCCATTTTAAAAAATTAAATTGGCTCTAAAATGACCCCATATTGTCCTCCAAATAAAACACGACTAAGGGCATTTACTTTCCCCCATAATATCAACCAACTTTTATTAAAGACATTTCTTTCTACATACACAGCTTAGTTTTGGAGATATTGTATTTGTGAATGTTATACTTGACATGATTTCCCTGTTCAAATGCTCTGCATTTCCTCTTCATTACATGGTTAAGTTTTTTTAATTGCCTTTTATCTTAAGTTTTTTTTGGGGGATCTTATACTATTGAAAAAGCTTCTTGTGATGTAATTTTTATATAGCTTTTCTGAAACTTTCACAAGTAGCGTATTGATGGTAAATTAAAAAATGATGGTATTGTCACTTAATTTAAATGGTGAAGGAAAAGGTTTTACTGATAATGGATATAAGTTGTAATATGCAATTAAATGAAAGTGATACTAGATGAAGGAGCAGTAAGCTCAAGAAATGTGCAGAATTTCATTTTTGAGATAACTGTACATAAGTGCAAGAAAAAATGTAGAAGAAAATTGCTAACAGTGTTAACCCTCACTTCTGGTCTCTTTAAAATCTACATTTAAAGCCATTAATGTGAAAAATTATGTACTCGACACATACTTCTACAACCAGTAAGAATCAGACTCTACAATGAGAGACAGATTGAAAAATTTGTTTTTTTTTATTGTGATTTTTTATCTTAGTCTCTCTTTAAATCTACTGTAACAATGCTTATATATTTATAAGTTTCTAACTTGTTCTGCACTATAGCTTTTTATAACTGTGCTATTTTTGTATTTCCCCCAAAAATGTGATACTGAGATTTCACAAGAAAGACATGTTTTGAAAACAACCTGTACCCTCTACAGAATAAAAGCATTTTTAAAAAAAGTCTGTGTTGTAAGAGTGTGTGTGTGGGGGGGGGTTTGAGAGAGAGAGAGAGGGGAGAGAGGAGAGCGAGGAGAGAGAGAGATATTAGCATAACTCAAAAATGAAAAGTCGATTAAATATCCAACATGGTATTTAAATTCAGCATCTTCCAAGAAGCTCAGAGACCCCATGTATACTGTTTCTGTGATGATGCTGTCATTCTCTAGGATGTTCTAGAACTAGAAAGTTTTAGCAAAGAAAAAAATATTATGTGTTATATTCACATGACTTTCTCTACTCTTGTACAAACTATTTTTACAAATGCTTATTCCCCATATGCTTCATGTTAATCTTATTGCTAATTTTCTTGTAGATGCAAGGGGAATTGGTAGGCTTTAAGACATAGTCAAGTATTTTAAGAGCTGGATGCTATGTGAGTATTCCATTCTCTTTGCATTACCAGGACAAAAAAAATGAATAACGAATTTGAGAAAAAGTACAAGTATTGGAAAATTTAAGGGAATAACAAGCAATATCTCCAAAATGGTTCACTCAACAAAAAAAATGTATATGACATAAATTGTGTATTTTAATGTGATCTACATTTTTTGTGTAGTAAAATTTTGTCTATCTCTTATGGTTTACTAGTTATGCAAAAGTTGTTCACAATGAAGAATACTTTTGGAGACATTCCCAGAAAAGTCGAGATATGCATTTCATTTGTCATGAAAGTATCTTAAACATATGATATTTTAATCAAAATCGTTAAGGCCATTTTTGAGAAAATTACAATTTTTGAAAAATGTTCCATGTAAAGGGTAATTTGGGGTAGGGGGATTTTCTTGAAAACCTTCGTGTCGCATCTCTGGAAGATACTGAACCTAAACACCATGTTTGGTGTTTATCTGACTGTTCGTTTCTGAGTTATACTGTTCACAGACAGAGAGATACACACACGGACATGTTTCCAAAAGTGCTTTTTTTTTGGATTCAGGGTGCCTCAAAACATATATTTCTGGTAAAATCTCGGTATCAAATTTTTGGGTGGAATACAATACTTCCCCGTAGTAGAGAAAGTAAAAATAAGAAATAAAGGAATATTTTCAAGTCAGTTTTTAAAAACATGGAAAATTTCACCAGACTGAAAAAAATTCAATACACAATTAGGTTTTGAACTACAAAAGCTCTCCATGTCAATGCTCTTACCACTTCAACTTCATGGTAAGAATCCTTTATGCAAATTAAACCATGTCTGATTCACGTATCCCAGTAAACCTTCCAAGGTTAGTGTTAAAGAATAATTAATAAGTATAAACTATCTGTAATAGAGGTTGATTGTAAAGTCTGGAATTTAAAAAGCACTTGCACATTGCAAGTCACCTTTGACATTTGAGTAGTTGAGACCTCCTTGAAAGTTTACAAATTGAATCATTTGAGAAGGTTTAATGTGTGTACGGGCATCTCACCATTGCAGCTCAAGTGGTAAGAGCATTGACACCAACAGCTAAAGATCCATGGTTCGTTCTGGCAGTGTCATTGAATTTTTAAAGCCTTAAGTTTAATTCAGCTGTCCACTGTCCAATAGTCTACACATGGGTAGTGTAAAAAAATAATTAAACTTTCATCTGTTTACAAAAAATATGTGCATAATTTTATCGTTTTCTTTTGCAGATGATACACAAGATATGAGGGTGAAGGAGGAAATGAAAGGTATAAGAAGAGGAAAACCACAAGTTGAAATTTATCGTCCAGGTAGTGGTCCATTGAGGAAATCCGCAGTGGGTGAAGATGAAATGTTTGTCTCTGATAATGTTCGGAGGTATAAGAATTCTGATATTCCCATTAACAGTACATCAGAAGAGTACAGGAGCTCCAGCAGAAAAGCACATCATTCATCACAGGATCATCTCCACAGAACCAAACATGAGACACCATTTAGCAAAGCTGATGATAATCACATTGCACCAGCCTCAATCTCAAGAGATGAGACCAATAGTTTAACACGAGATTCTCAAAGTGATATCAAATCATCTTTAACTGACCTAAGAAAGAAAAGTAGGAAACCAGAACAGGCACTATATGTACCAAAACCCCTAGCACAGGCTATTGCAGAAAGAGATGTACACAATGACACTGATTACAAGGACAGCAGAAGTTCAAACTTTGTTAGAGGTAAAGATGCAAAGAGTGAATATGGGTCACAAGGACAGAAAGAGGAAAACTGGGACGAGCAAGTTAAAGATGTTCATAGCAGATATAATGGGCTAGAGAGATCAGAAACACAGCACAGAAATGGTTCAAGTGCAGCAGGGATTGGTAGAAATGAAAGCTTTAAGAAGCCAAAACATGAAGGAAACAGAAAAGGGAGAAGAGAAACAAGTAGTAAAGAATGGTCTGATAGAGAATCAGGAAGCAGTACATTGAAACAAAGTAACATAAAGCATAATGAAAATAGAACACATAACATGCATCATTCAGGAAACAGAAAGACTGGCCGACATGTAAATGATTCGGAAATGAGGAGTCCTAATGAAGGATGGAGTGATGAGGCAAGCACTTCTAGCCAGAGACATAACGCTCCAGGAATGTCAAGGGAAATACGCCAGGCTTCAGAACCCAGGGCACTGCCGCCTACGAGCTTGCCTTTGGATATGAACAGAATGCGAGACACACGTAGTGTTGAGCCTCAAGGAACATGCAACGTGAGACCCTGGAATGGAAACCGTTTACAACTGAAACCACCATCGGGACGTAGAGATAGTATGAAAGATGGTAGTTTGCCTCCCTGCTCTGTTAAGAGCAATCCTAAACTTCATCATTGTTACGATTCTCTTCCACCGCGATTGAAAAAAAAATTTCTTGCAGAAAACATGGGGGCAGCCCCCAGTTATATTGGTAGCACTTCAGAGGGTGTATGGGATGGAAGCACAGTGACCTTTCAAGGGAGCTGCTCACATCAGATGCAATCAATGCCTCACTATGCTCCATCACATCACAGTCTTATCTCGTCGCCGCCAATTGTAAATACTCAGCATCCTGATAATTGGGCGCACACATTACCTAGTGCTCGAGCTAGAGGCAGAGGAAGACTACGCTCAGAAGAGGCAGAGTTGGAATTGTTAGTAGCACGGTTTGCTCGATCACTGACTCCTGATGGACTCTCACTGCCAATACCTGCAGCAACAAGCACTGCTACAGATCACCCTAGTAGGACTCCAAGTCAAGAAACAGTAGCTTGGGTGGCTGACAGAAGAGGGAGCAATTTTAATATGAAAACTTCTTCTGCATCACCCTCTCCAATGGAAGAGAGGCAAGCAGCACCCACAAAATCTTTTGCAAGGTACAGTAAAACTAGTTTCAAGCTATTCAAATTCATCAAAAACATAAATTTATGCTATTATTAAATTTGTATGAAGATTTTATTATGAGCTCTAACTGCATAATACCATAGATCATCTATTGAAAATTACAATTGAATAATTTAAATCAGAAACAGCTGCTGTGATTAATAAGAAGAAAGAAAAACAATTGAAGATCCAGTTAAAGAGTATTCCAAAAAGGAAATGTTATAAAATATCTTGTCTGCTCTAGCAAATCAGGAAAAAATTAATACTGTTTAACTCTGTCAGACTTAATTTATTTTCAGCCAAAATTGGGTTTGCAAATTTGATGGCATATTGCAAACATTCATGCCCTTTAAAAACTGTTACAATTTGTTCATGGTTTCATAGCTCAGTTGGCTAAAGCATTGAATATAACTGCCCAGGATTTCAAAGTGGAGGGCTAGTAAGGTTCAAAACCTTGCTGAGGTGCCACCAAGTTTGTAGTAAATGACAAATGGGCCCATGTAAAGTAAACAGTGATCAGCAATAATGCAAATATATTGACAGGATTATAATAGTTTCTGAGATGAAACCTCTGCTTTGGAGGAGAATAAAGTAATCTTATTAACATGCTCATAGCAATAAGATACATTGTTTTATTTGCTTCCTTTGTAAGTAAAATTACTATTTGTATAATTTCGTATTGAACATCTTATGTATCCTGTTCATATCCGTTTGGTGAAGAAAGCAACTGGAATAATATGAACAGGGTATGTTTAAACTTCTATGGAAGAATGATGAATTCAGATTTCCATTTGGTTAAGTTTCATGCAAAATTCAACAAGAATGAAGATGATTTCAGACAAATCTTAAACTTCAAAATACATTTAATTATGATACCATCTCAAACTCATAGAATTATTATTAGAAACATTAAAGCCATTTTTAAACAAAAAGAAATAATACATTTAAATTTATTTTCCAACTAAACACAGTCTCAAAACCATGATTACATAATGTACAACCCCTAATACAAATTATTATTGTTCTCACTAAAAATAGAATACAAATTTTACTTATCTACTCTCAATATTGCCTTTATATATTTAGTCTCAATACAACTCCAGGTTGTTTATGTATTAGCTACCAACGCAATTATATTACATATCTATTCCTATTTGTATTTAACCTGGCAGGCCAAGGCCCTTTGTGGGCTGTAGCACTACAGGATTTATTTATTTTTCTAATACTCTCCTTCCTTCACGCTCCCTCTTTACCATTCTTGCCCATTTCTCTCTCATTTTACCTAGTGTCCTACACTCTTTATAATTTGTTTTTCCCTTTTACAGTTAACATTTTCCTAATTAAAAATTTCCCATCTAAATTAATCCATTTTTGTTGCCTTGCTTTTCCTCTCCATGTCTTTGTTTGATTGGATATAACACACAATGAAAAGCTACATTTACTTCTCCACACCTTTTAAATTCATGACTCCAGTCCCATGCAAACCCTTCTCTACTTGCTTTATCACAAATCTCTATATATTCTTCCCTGTCCCATACTGTTCTTATTCCCCTATAGAGCCTCAAAGAACCCTTTTCTCTCATACCACCAAGCATTTCTTGTCTCTCAATATCCTTTAATCTGACTTACTTTCCAGAACCCTTTATTTTGATAGTCCCTATTAAGGAGTAAAAAATAATAAAATACATTAATAAATAAAAATAATAAAATTCCTAAATAATGGTTCAACTGGAGGATGTAAATCCCCAAAATATTTGCCTATTCTTAGAAGTTGTGTGATGTAAGTGTGAAATGTTATGCAGAGATGTAAGTACATTTTATTTTTGAGCCATGCTCCTCTTTCTCACATGCAACCCCAGCCTATTTAGAGAGGAACCCTCCTAATTTTTTGTCATCATGGAGCTTCAGTGCATTGTGAAGTCATCAAATAACCCAATATAATCCAATGCAGTAATTTCTCCCTTAGTTAAGGGATAAGCAGTAAGTCTCATGATCATATCAAGTTAAATCCATTTTGTTCCTTAGATGTGTGCTGCATTAGCTACACAAAATTGGAACCCACTCATAGTGTTTGTTAAAGAAATAAACTCAGTCAATTATAGATTTGATCATAATAGTGTGTATCAAGTCTTAAGATGATTTTGCTTTTCATTTCATTTTCATCAGAACCAATACATTAAATTAACACCTGATTTATAGCAGTTATACCGTTTGCGGGTAATAATTATCCAAAAGGAAGTTAATGAATCTTGAACCACTGAAAGTTTGTTATTGGATATTTTACATTTAACTTTGAGACAATAACCTATCGTATTTCTGCAACTTATTATTTAATTTTCATATGGATACTACTTTGGAAGTCTCAACTAATAACAAAGCTTTCCTAAGAGAATTTACCTGCTGTGTCGATGGCAGCTATTCCATAATGCTGGCACCACAATAAAGGCAATGTGTTCACAATCACTCATTGTGAATGTTCTATAATGATATGTACTCTGGATAAATCTTATTTTCCTTTTTTGTTTCCATATGATTTGTGTGTAGTGCATATGGTACTTCTGTATTTTCTATTTCATTATGCACTGTTAATTATTATGGACCTAAACTTTTTCCTTCTCTCCTGAAAGAATGTGTTTAGTTAGAGGAAGCATTGCATTTCATTCATGTGTGAGTCTGTAAGTAAAAGTTGTATAAGTATCAAACTTTTTAGTTAAGTTGAACATCTTTAAAGAACATAAAGCAGATGTTTTTATAAAAAACAATCTTTTGTATAGAAATAAGGATGATACAGTAGGCTAATGCAGTAGTCAGATTTTTGAAAAGTGGACCACTTTGTAATGGCTTTGAAATACCGTGCTCTTTGCATGACCAAGAGAAAAAAAGAATAGCAGGTTACCACTTGGAGAAAGTATAAGTACTTAAAAATTCAAACCAATAACAAATAATAGCTTGGAAATGGTTAATGCTACAAAAAAGTTTGACATAAATTGTGTGCTTATCTTAGGGTTTACCAATAATACAAAAGTCATTCAGAATGAAGAGGACTTGTGGGGCTGTTCACAGAAAATTCAAGATATGTATTTTATTTGTCACGTAAATATCATAAACATATGGTATTTTAATCAAAATTGTTAATCATTTTTGAGAAAATAAAAATTGTTCCATGTAAAAGATAGGGTTGGGGGATTTTCTTAAAAATCTTTGTTACATCCTTGGAAGGCGCTGAATGTAAATATTAAATTTGGTATTTAATTGACTTTTTGTTTTTAAGTTATGTGTTCACAGAGACACATGGATAAACACCTTCCTAAAAATTGGGGTTTGAGGGAGTCTCAAAATGTATATTCTAGAGAAATCTCAGTATCAGATTTTTGATTGAAATGCAGTGCTTCCTCTACTTGCTATAGGTAATAGTGGAGACATTAAAATGTGATTTTTCATCATCGTGGGTCACCAAGTCTTCTTAAAATGCACATGTAATAAATGACGGAAGTTAACCATATTTTCTGCTTGCTCTCCTTGTAGAACACAAAGCACTGATGAAAGTACTGCACGGGAGCCACAGCAAGATACTAAACAGAATGCACCAAAACAACCATGTGAGCCAACTTCACCCAAGCAGAAGGAGCAACCTTTCTGCAAATCACCATCACCACAGATTTTAGATTGGGGAGAAGAGGTGGAACGCACAGAAAGGCTTGAAGCTGAGGCTATGCTAAGTGATGTTATGACACGTAGTTCATCCCTTGCAAGTCTTCAAGAAAAAAGCCAAATGAATCCACCCAGAGAACGACGACGTAATCGCAAAAAGTATGCACAACCATAAAATTTAATCATGTTTATGAGAGCTTTTTGAGAGTCCTTAACCCTTGAGGTGTATCATGTTTCATATATTTTTTGGTATTAGATAACATAAGGGTATTTTGGTAGAGTTAGATAGGAAGAAACTAGCCTCTGTAATACTTTCAAGAGGCTAAAGAAAGTTAAAGTAATCACTGCTGAAGCATTAATTTGTACTATTTTTTCTCTCTTTTCCAGGAAAAGGCGAGGAGGGGGAGGTGGTGGTGGTGGAGGAGGAGGGGGTGGTAATGTTGCTGGTGGTTGTGTAGGTATAACTTCAGATGATGGTGGAAATGTATCAAGCAACACAAATACTTCTGGTGCTAATAGAAACAGGTAAAACATTCTTTGCAATTGAACATTTAAGAATGATCCTTAGATAGCTATTTTACTTTAAAAGTGAAATTACATGGGAACTTTCACACAGTGAAAATATTAAGATTACTGATATTACAATTGAATTTTAACAGCACTTCACTTGCTCTGCTTACCTAGTTTTAACTAGAACATGTTTCAAAGGCTTTTGCCTGTATCGTCAGCTAATGTACATTGCTGGATCCAAAGAGCTAACCAGGAGAGGTAGCTATGGTGCTAGTTTTAGGGACTTGAAGGTGGGAATATCCTCTGGGATGTCAAAATTCATGAATCATTTCTCAAGTTTATTTATATAAATTTTATGTTCCCAAAAATAATGAATGACCGATTTAACCACTTGTTTGAATTTTTAAGTCCCTTAGATGTTCTTTCAATCTTGGATCTAAATTTCTTTTTGTCTTACTAATGTAGGTTCTGTTGCAATTTGCTCAGTTTATTTAAAGATTCAGGGTACTCTCATTTGATGGTACTTCATCAATGTTCTTGGAATTTAAGAGGTTTTTTTTATACTGCATTTATCTACTGGAGCCAAAACAGTGTTGTAATTTGTGAAGATTTTTTGAAATTTAATAGTAGCTTTGGATGATACGTGAATTTGTTTGAAAGTTAATTACTTTGTTTATGGGGTGAGTTGTGATTTGCTTGATTTGTTTCCCTCTTTTAATCTTTTGAATTTTCTCCAACATAGTTTCTGGAATCTATTGTCTGTGGCCATTTATACTGTATGTGAGAAACAGTTTGAACCCTAGGACATGTAGATTAGAGATTACATGATGGGGGAGGGGGGGTTTGTTGGAGGTTTTTTAACCTCCCACATGCCAGTCTAAAAGGCTTATTTTGCAACTCATTGGAAAGGATGCTTTCATTGTTCCCTGAACAAGTTACAGTATCTTGATTCTAATGTCCGCATCCTTTCTTAAACCTTCTCTGGTAATGGAAAGAATTAGTCTCTTTCTTGCCGCCAGGAATGGGCAGTCAAAGAGGATGTGCGAGGCAGTTTTCTCATCCTCTTGCACATTTTACAAATGGGTTCATCCTTGTAGAGTCCTACTTTATGTGGATGTTTCATGTAGTTTCATGTTCAGAAATTAATACTTAAGTACTTTCCTTATTCCTGTTGTATCCAATCTCAGGAGAGATGAGGGGAGAGTGTTGGATGGGCCTAAGAGCAGTTTCCTTGCATGTCTTTCCAGAATTATAGTGATGGGTTGAAGGAGTGGGAGTATTTCAAAGGAATAATAATAATATTATTTATTTGTCAGAGACCAGAATACATCCAGAACTGACATCGTCATGTTTACATTAACAAGATTACAGAATCATATCAATAGAAATATCCCTAAATTCAGCAATTGAATAAAATGGCCTATTTATTAACCAATTATGAATACATGCTTTCAGTCTATTAATTGGAACTATTCTTGCTGGTCTGATAACTTATTGAACATATTGTTATCATTATAAAAACAGATGTTTGCACCTAGAGCTAGTCGCATCTCGGATAATCAATTTATGTTTATTTCTTGTGTTAAAATTATGGAGAGCAGTCTGAAGAGGATATTGATGAATGTTCATTCTCATGTAAATTAAAGATCTGTGATTATAAATATATATAAATTATACACAGTTAAGACCTTCAACTTGATAAATAAAGGTTTACAAGGTTCTCTAGTATTTTTATTTAAGAGTATTCTGAGTGCTTTTTTCTGTAATAAAAGGATCTTATTAACCTCAGTTGAGTGCCCCCATAAATATATCCCATAGTTTATGTGTGTCAAATAGTGCAAAGTATATCTGTCTAAGAGTGTCCAGAGACACAAGTGACTTCAGTTTTCTAAAAAGAAAAATAACATGAGATAGGTGGCCAAGTTTTGAATCTAAGCAAAATCCCAAGAGTTTAACAAATGGTAGCTAAGCAGCAGTGAGAGGACGGTTGTGTTGGGAAGGAGCTCGTGATTTTGAAGCAAGAAGGCGCTAAATAACTATGTGTGTGGTTATAGCTGTGTATAGAGCGAGAATTGGACAATTTTTGGGAATGAAATTGGCGGGAACAAGAGGAATCAATTTTGGCGAGGAAATGGCCAGTATTTTGATTATTGAGAGTGTATTAACCATTTTACTAGTGATTGGAGGAGTGGAAGTAAATCCAGGCCCCAAGGATATTCAAGAATTGTTGGGGAACCTTAATGAGAAAATGGTTAGAATGGAAGGTATGGAACAATGATTGAGTGATAAATTGTGTTTGTTGATAGGGATATTAAGGAGGACATTATAGATGAAGTGTATGAAGCAAAACAGGAATTAAATGCAATTAAGGAAAGAATGGAGGAGAGGGTGTTGGTGTTTCTAGGAGTAAATGAGAGAAGAGGGATATGGCCAGCTGAAGAAATAGCGCAGATAATGAAGGAGAAGCTTGAATTGGAGATGTACGGATGGGAAATTGTTGAGGCTTTTAGAGTTGGCAGACAAGTTGGAAAGAGGGCAATAGTGGTGAAGCTAGCAACAATACAGTTAGTACATGAAGTGCTTAGGTGAGCCAAAAAACTGAAAGGTACAAATATCTTTATTAACAAAGACCTTTCACCAAACAAGAGAGCACTAGAATGAAATTTAATTCAGAAAATGAAAGAAGCAAGAGCTTTGGGAAAAATGGCGTATATTAGGAACTTTCAGCTGTGGATTGATAATGAAAGGGTACTAGATACGGACAATATGGATTCAAGAGCAAAGCGACATGAAAGAGCAGAAATGAATCAGCAGATGTCAGTGATAGCTTTAAGGAATGAAACAAGAAGATCAAAGTCCACAACTCGGCAACTTGCAGTAAACATGGAGAAAGAAGTATGTAATGGCGGGGCTAGTCCAAACTGCATAGTTAACAGAAAGGAGAGAATGGATGACCATGTGATGACTTCAAGCGGAATGAGGGCCCAAACAGTTGAATCAGCTGATCGAGGAAGAATTGCTACGGTGATGGCAACAGTGGCGGAGGAGCCAGAGGAGTGATGCCACCCAAGAGAATTATTATGCCAAGGAGGGGAGAGGCAGAAGTAACATGCGCGTTGGCGGAGGGGAGAAGGAAGACATGGTATCAGGGAAGTGAGGAGAATACGGAAGAGGGGGAAGAAGACATTGTCTCATCCGAACATGGTAGCATTTTGGTATTAGATAGAAACAAATCGTTAATGCCGAAAGAAGGAATTGAATTAAGAAGTAGGAAAAGATTAGCTACATTTAGAAACAGAGCAGTCTCACAATAGGAAAACGGTACAACAAGGAGATTGGGCTTTTGGAACTGTGAGGGTTTAAAAAACAAATTATATGTGGGAGATTTGAAACAGCTGTTGGCTAAGGTGGATTATTTAGTGGTAGTAGAAACGTGGTTAAAAGAGGAACAGATAAATATAAAGGACTTTGAATACATTGGCAGGACAGGAGAGGTGATAGCTACAAAGGGAAGGGTATGTGGGGGTATAGGTTTCTTTATAAGGATCAGCTTAAGTAAGGAAATTAAAGAAACATGGTCTAGCAGTAAAGAAATATTGTGGGTTATAATGGATGTTAAGTACATAGATGGGAATGTACTTTGTATAGGAATAATATATAACCCCCATTTCCTTGCGGTTTCATAATCCTGATCTCCTTAATCAAATAAAGAAAAGATATTGTCGCAGCCTCCAATCAAACACGCTCAAGGGGCAGAGCACTCGCAAGAGAGGTAACCGGTAGTTAACAAATTGTAATAATTTAAATAAGGCGAGGCTACGACTAGGGACGCAGCTAAAGTGAAAGTGCAGAAATATTATTTAAAACTGGCAAAAGGACACTTACATGGCTCGAAATAGGTAGAAGGAGCTTTACACTATCATAAATAAGACAATAAAGATTTGGATGACACAGTATTTATTAGATAAAACTTACTACATACCCCATCTTAGTTCCATGCCTGTCGGGCGAGGCCGCCATGCATTCCTGCACTGAGAGAGTGAATACACGTCTGGTCTGGTTGACTGCAACTCACTGACTCTCAGCCCCAAGCCACGCTTCAAAAAGCGTGGGGGACGCCAACTAACCTACCCCCACCTAAACTGCTAATCCCCACCTAAACTACAACCGCCATCTCGAATCTAGGTGACCAAAGAGACGTATGCGCATACGTCACAATATAAATAGGCTGAAGAAGAAATATGTAACTACAGAGGTAATATTAATGGGAGACTTTAATATCAGGATTGGGTAAAGTGATGCATATGTTGGAAATGATTGGATGAGTAATGAAATGGTGTTTAAAAGTGAGAAAATTAGGCAAAGCAAGGACAAATTTGTTGATAAAGGGTGTGAAAGATTTATTGATTTGTGTGAGTTGAATGCTTTAGAAATTTTGAATGGAAAATATAGCGAAAATGAACATGGGGAATTTACCTTTGTTAGCAATAATGGGCAGAGTGTAATAGACTTTGTGTTGTGGCCTCTTAACTTAGGGCATATTTTAAGGAATTTTATGGTATTAAATTTAAGCTCAACCAGCGGGCATTTTATGATGCACACAGCACAAGTGATACACAATCTAAGAGTGGAAAGGTATTGTAAAAAAGAGTATATTAGTTATAAATGGAAAGAAGAAGTTTGTGACACTTTTAAACAGACTCTAGATTCAAATTATGGAAAGATATGTAACATTCATGGTTAAGAATAATCAAATAGAGAGTGCAATGGACATCCTTAATACTGTTATGCAAAGGGCTGGAGAGGAAATGAAAATAAAAAAGAGGGTTTACACAAATGATGACTGGTGTGACGGAGAGTGTAGGTTATCAAAAAGACAAGTAAAACAACTGCTGGTTAGGTGGAGGGAATTAGGTGATAGAAAATCTAGGGAAGATTATATGCAAGGGAGGAACTCACATAATTTATTGTTAGAACAAAAGAAAAGGGACTGAAGAGAAAGTAATGAAAGGAATTTGATAAGGTGTCTAAAATGAAAATAATGTTAATAAGGTATGGCAGGTTCTTAAGTCGACCTATAATAAATGTGTAACGAAACCTAATATTGAGCCAGGACAATGGATGGAGTATTTTAAAACATTATACAGGGAAGACAGGAGTATAGGAATTACAGGATTTCTGGAAATAGTGAATGCTTTTGTAGAGATATTGGATGGTGAAATTAGAAATGAGGAAATAATAAAACAAGTTAAATTACTGAAGAGAAATAAAGCTACTGGAATTGATGGCATCCCAACAGAGTTTCTTAAGGAGTGGTGTACTGAAACAGGAAGAGGAACAATTTTATTAGATTTATTTACAAAGGGACTTATTGTTACAAAGGGTTATGTACCTAAACGATGGAGGGAAGCTATCATCCATCCTATATATAAAGGCAAGGGTAATGTTGACAAACCTAATAACTTCAGAGGTATTGCATTACTATCTAATATAGGAAAACCTTTTGTGGGCATTTTAGTGGCTAGACTACAAATTTGGGTTGAATATATCCTTTCGGAATTCCAGATGGACTTTTGCAAGGGAAGGAGTACAACTGATAACTTATTTATTATAAAAACATTACCAGACAAATATTTAAAAGAAAAAAGGTGTAAATTGTACATGGCTTTTGTAGACTTAGAGAAACCTTATGACCGAATTGAGTTACAACTTCTGTGGAGTTAGTCAGCAGTTGGTGAATATTCTTAAAGTATTGTATTTTGAGAACACTTTCTATGTAAGGGTGGAGACAGGCTGTGTAGCAAGAGAAATTCAACAAAAGAAAGGCCTCAGGCTAGGATGTAAGTTAAGCCCAGTTTTATTTAATTTATACATAGATGATGTCTTACTAGAAATTGGAAGGAATAATAATTGTGCGCCAGTGATTAATAACATCCAAATTCCAGGACTTCTTTTTGCAGATGATCTAGTGGCAGGATCTATTACAGTAAGTGGTTTAAAACAATCATTACATGCAATTGATGTATATTATAAAGAATGGAGGTTAAAAGTGAACCAAGAGAAGATACAGATTGTGGTATTAAAAATGGGGGGAAAATTAAGCAAATATGAAAAGTGGAAGGGAGAGAATAAAGCTTATAGGGTGGTGTGTGACTGTGTTTATTTAGGAGTAAAAATAGATGGAGGTAATAAATTGGAGAAACAAAAGAAGTTTGCATTGGCAAAGGGTAAAGGGGCAATAGCAGCATTTAGAAGCTTCAAATATAGAGTAACCCAATATAAATGTTAAATGGCTGGAGAAAGTTTATGAGATGGTTGTGGAGGCAAAAATGATGTATGGTATAGAAATATGAGGATTAGATAAGAGGATGAGAAAGTATAGATGAGGTGCACAGGATCTTTTGTAGAGAAATACTAGGGTTACTGAATGCAATTGTAAGACAGGTAGCGCAATTAGAGATGGGCAGGGTGGCGAGTAAGGGGAAGATAATGGAAAGAGCTTAGAAATTTTGGTTCAGAACTTTAAATCTAGGAAAAAGTAATGTGTTAAGATAATGTATAGAATACCAAGAGAATAGTTTAATGAATGATGGATGGGTAAGTAATTTATGGAACATTTTGGGGAAAATGGGTTAGGAGACCTGTGGAGGAGAGAAAATAACGTGAAATTTTTTTGGAAAAAGGCAAGGAAAAGCCTGGAAGATATAGAAATACAAACAATGTGCAATGAGATTGCCGAAAAGAGCTCATTGGTTTGTTATATGCCAATGAAAAATACATGGGGTAGGGAAAAATATATATAGTAAATAAAGAAGAGAGAGAATCTATTACATGGGTAAGAACTGGAGCATGGAGGCTAAGAGGGTTAAGACAGGGTATTCCTCAAAACCAATGTTCGATATATGATGGTAATGAAGACATTGAACACATAATATTTAAGTGCGAGGAACAGATAATTGGAGAAGAGAATTTATTAAAAAGAAGTGGTTGAAGGGGGATAGAAATACAGTTATAATCAAAATGATGTACAAAGACCCTAGGAGCATTGGGCAGTTTTTGTGCAAAGTCAAAAATAAATGGCTTTGGACAGTGGATAGAGATAAGTAAGAGATAGTGTAGCTTACAATATAGACGATGGATAGAGGTAGTGAGAAATCATTAATTCAATGAAACTTTGATTGGAAAACTGTGGTGAATGTTTGATGGTAAAGTAATTAAAAAGTGACAAGTGTAAAACAAGTGGAAATGGGACATGAAAAACTGGAGCAAGAAAATTTATTGACAGGAAATTGTAAAATGTAGATATACTATAGTAGATGTCTACAGAATGAGTGGCCAGGGCCAAATTTCAGCAGACAATCAAATTGTAAATCTCTTAGCACAATAAAAAATACAAACAAATGGTAATTCATTTACCCTCATATGCGATAAATCAAAAGTAAAATGCTGTGTTTTCTGTTCATTTAGCCTTAGCTTATTAGCAGCAAACCAGTTCTTTGCTATATTAAAATTATTTAATTCTAATGATTTTAACTGGTTACAATCGGAATGAGATGTAATTAAGGTTGTATCATATACATAATAATATCTTGCGGTAAGTTATATGCCAAATTGTTGATTAGTAAAAGAAAAAGAAAAGGCCCTAAAGTGGACCCTTGAGGGACTCCATTTTTAATATAACGTACCTCAGAGCATTTATCTGCAATAACAACCATCTGCCATCTATTACTCAAATAAGATTTAATAAATTTTGTGTTTACACCCCTAATGCCATAGTGTTCAATTTTGTGTATGAGTTGTTCATGCGATATACAATCGAAGGCTTTAGTAAGATCACTCAACACTATGGACACATTTTCTTTATTTTCTAAAGCAATTACTATTTCTTTGGTTAGATATTATAATGCCAATGTTGTGGATTTATTTTTCTGGAAACCAAATTGCTTAGAAGTAATAATTGAGTGTTGGTCCAACCAACAGAGCATCTGTTTGTACATGAGGGACTCAATAATTTTAGAAAATATTGGGACTAAACTAATTGGTCGATAGTTATCTAATGTGTTTTTATCACCTTTTTTATAGACAGGTATAACTTTAGATAATTTTAAACATTCCGGGAATAGGTTGTCCGAGATGCATCTATTGATCAAAAAGGTAAGAGGTGTCACTATTGATCCTATGATTTTTTTTTAACAAAAAAGTTGGAGAGACCAAAAACATCTTTGCTATGTGAATTAGAGAGTGCTGATACTGCACTTAATACATACGCCTCAGCTATGTTATGCCACTCAAAATCAGAAATGGGAAAAGGGGCATTTTTACAATAACTTACTGCATCGGATACATCCGAATCAAAATTAGTAATAATGTCATCTACTGACTGGTACAAAAATCATTGAATGCATTTGTATCGATTGCTATGTTATCCTTGTTTATATGTGCCTTATCCTTTACCACATTCCAAACAGTTTTACATTTATTAGTTGAACTAGTAATGAGATTGTCATACATGTCCAACCACTTCCAACTCTGCTGGAGTACTTCCAAGGCATTTACTTCCAACTCCGTAGGAGTTACTTCCACTTACACACTTCCAATTGCATCATTCCATCAACTCCAACACCTAATCAGCACTGTGTTATGCATATTATTTAGAAATCGGCATAACGTTGGATATCATTTCCTTTACAGTAAATGAGATGACATCAATGCAGTCTGCATCATGCTGTAATTTGCCAAAAGAGTTTAAGTAAATTAAGCGAATAATTCTGACTCAAGTACTGATTGATTCAAGTTTGTGTCATTTATGGAAAATTGAGATTAAATGTCCTATTAAATGATACGATAAATGCAATGAATGTTTTGGTTGAATGTTATGAACAGAATTCCAAAAATATGCATACACCTGCTTTTTTGTTTTGATGTAATGGTTTAATGTCAGTTTTGCTTCTATGAGAAAAGCCAAATTTTTATAGTTGTATTTCATCTACTCATACTTCTCACGTCATGTAGCATTGACATTAATAAGGGAATATTGCAGTAAGTTGAATGTTGTGTACGAATTTCAAAAAATACACAGAAGCTTGGTTTTTTCTGATGTAATCGTTATATGCTGATTATGCTTCTATGAGAAAATTCCAATTTCTGGTTACATTTTCTTCTATTACTTTATACATTATGTAGCAGTGATGTTAATAAGGTAACATTGCAGTATGTCTATAGGCAAATATTGCATTTTAACTCCCTAAAGCATCATTTTATATTGACTGCAAGTTTTAGCCTCAAAACTAGTAAATAAGTCCTTTATGTGAACAGCACGACTTATGCATAATTACCCGTTCAGAAATATTCTTTTCATTTGTTAAATTGTCGCTGTAAGCAAAATAACTTTGTGAAACCAGGAAACTCTTAAAGCACCATAATGAGTGATACAAAGCTACAGTAGCTTTTAATCATGAATTGCCATGTGTGACATAACCTCATTTTAAATCAGCTGAAGCTGATAAATGTTACTTCGTTTCGCCAACCTTTTCTGCTGGAAATGTTGGTACTTTACATTGTGCATTTTCTTTATCCACTTTGTTGTTGGCTACCTGCCATGACATAGATTAGTAGTTGTCAACAGCAAAATAGCTGTTAATTCTACATATGCAGCTGTAGCTAAGGCAAACTGTTTGTAATTTGCATTATTCTGTATCTGACCTAGAGTTTTTTTTTCATAAAGATTGAGTAATGGTTTAAGAATTGCTTAAAGACAGTAAATTTTATCCCGTAGACTTATGGCTCAGAAGGGTAATTAAAATAAAAATAAATCGGAGCATGCCATTTTCCTTTTAGTAAATTTTCACAATACCTCCTGTTTATGGAGTAGAGGAAGTCATTCCAGCAGCACTCCGGAGTAGACCACTGGAAGTACTTTCACCAATACTCCACAGTGGAAAACTAGAAGTACTTCCAATGGAACTAGTTCCATCAAAGGTCAAAACTACTTCCTCAGAGTGGAACTGGAACTACTTCCTTGAAACGACTCTGACTGCGGCATGGAAATGCTGGTAGTAGTTCTGGTGAGGTAATGTGCTCAACCCATCACCAGACTTGGTGTTTTTGTATAATTCATGCCTTTACCAAGGTTTTTGCAGTATGTATATGATTCCAACCACAGGTTTCAGGGCCAACATGGGGTATCTAAGTACCCTTGTTTGCTAGCTGTTCAGCCTTTTTATTTCCATAGATTCCAGAAAGAACTAGTAATGATGAAACAAATCAAGTAAATCACAACTTTCATGGCAGAAAAAAAGAAGTCAACTTTCCAAAAATTCACATATTATCTGAAAGCTACTACTTAATTCCAAACAATCTTTGCATATTATAACATTGTATACACTAAGACAGTACAAGAAACCTCATAAATTCCAAGAAAATTGATGAAGTACTCAAATGAGAAAATCCTGAATCTAGCAAATAAACTGTGCAAATTGCTGCAGGACCTACATTAGTAAGTTGAAAAGAAATGTAGATTAAAGGAACTTCTAGAGAACTTGAAGTCGAACAAAGGGGTAAATCGGCTGTTACTCGTTATTTTTGGGAATGTAAAAAGAAATAATTTATATAAAGGAACATGAGAAACATTCATGAATTTTGACCACTAATTGAGAACTTCTGAATCTGTAAAATAAACTATGCAAATTGCAACAATATCTACATTGGTAAGCGAAAAAGAAGTTTTAGATACAAGATTGAAGGAATATCTGAGGAACTTAAAATTCAAACAAGTGATTGAATCGGCTGTTGCTAATTATTTTGGGAAGAAGAACGTGACATAAGAAGGGAAATACATTTGATGAAAGAAATAATGTGAATTGGTTGAACATTTGGGAGAACATTCACATTAAAAAACACAAGAATGAATTTTGATATTCCAGAACATATTCCAACCTCAAGTTTCTAAAACCAGAGCTATCTTATCTGAATAGCCTTTAGATATGGCAGTGGATGCCAGCTGACGATGCAAGTAACAGCCTCATGTTCTAGTTAAAACTAGGAAGCGGAGCAAATGAAGTGTTGTTAAAACTCAAATCGTAATATTGTGAATTAAGTAACTGTATTTATGATTATACACATGCCATTCATTTTTGAGGTAATAAGAGTTTAAGTTTTTGAATGGAAAGGTAAAATTCTACAATATTTTGGATTTACATGCTGTAAATATAAAGGATAATATACATCTTTGTTTCACATAGGGAAGTCCTTTGTATTTTATGTAAAAAAGTAAGAAATCCTTTAAAATTCTTTTGAGCTAAAAGATTTTATGCTCTTATGTCCAGACTATATAAAACTATTGTTGTTTTCTTAGAAACAGAGCTCTTATTGTGTTTGTTTTATATTTGCAGAAACTTAAGTAAAGATAGGAGAAAACAAAGCAGAGACAGAAATCAAAGAAGACAGAGTAAGGAGAGAAACAGAGGACTCAGCTGTGATCGTA
The DNA here is from genome assembly GCA_030765065.1 of Deroplatys truncata. Lineage (NCBI taxonomy): Eukaryota > Metazoa > Arthropoda > Insecta > Mantodea > Mantidae > Deroplatys > Deroplatys truncata. The sequence continues at coordinate 118,276,286 of CM060980.1, forward strand.
ATGCTCATGTTGATGGAAGCATGGAATTTCACAAATCAAGATCAAATAGAAGCAAGAGCAGAGATCATGTCAATAGGTCCGACAGTAGGAGTCGCTATGCTGGGAGTGCTGCTTACCCGGAAAATGAAAGAAACAATAGAGTTCACAGTAGAGATCGCAGAGGTATGGCTGAGTATACATTTGTGTAGTGCTACATTAATAATAATGGCTGCTTTTAACTATCAAATAAAAGCTTTATTAACTTAATAAATAAAATGCATGTAAGAATTGTGATGGATTTTAAAATTATGATACGTTTATAGGTTTTTTGTAACTGCATCCCATGAGCAAGTATTTAAACTCACCAGTAGGCCCATTGATGCCATCAGGCTTCCACTGTAAGATTCTTTAAAAAACTGCTATAATCCATTGACATTGCATCAGACTATATCTGTTTCACTTCAAGTTCAAAGTAGGAGTAAACAAACCTTAAAGCATCACTCTGCACCACAGGAAGGGATGGTGGGAAGTAAGTACCCATGAGAGGAAATTGCTCCAGACAGCATGCAAATATGTCAGATTCCGCAGCTTGGGGATCATTAGCTTTTAAACATTTTGTATGTCTTATTCCTATATTTCGCCTTACACCCTAAATTTCTAACCCAATATCAAAAGTAGACAAGTGAAAGGGGTACCTGAATAGTACAACAGCTCTATCTACTATTGCGCTTGTGATTAAAGATACTAGATTAAACTGCTCTAAATAGGTTTTAGAGATCATTCATTTAAGACTAATATCATTATATCACTTTTGCTTTAAACTTTTATGAGTCTAGTTAAGAAAATGAGCACTATAGATTAACAAATCTGATGTGTTACACTCACATGACTTTCTCTACTCTTGTACAAACTATTTTTACACACACTTATTCTCCATATGCTTCATGTTAATCGAGATATCGAGATGTTAATCTTATTGCTAATTTTCTTGTAGATGCAAGGGGAATTGGTAGGCTTTAAGCTATAGTCAAATATTTTAAGAACTGGTTGCTATGTGGAGTATTCCATTCTCTTTGCATTACCAGGACAAAAAAAATTAATAACGAATTCCCATTTGAGAAAAAGTATAAGTATTGGAAAATTTAAGGGAATAACAAGCAATATCTCGAAAATGGTTCACTCAACAAAAAAAATGTATATGACATAAATTGTGTATTTTAACGCGATCTACATTTTTTGTGTAGTAAAATTATGTCTATCTCTTATGGTTTACCAGTTACGCAAAAGTCGTTCACAATGAAGAATACTTTTGGAGACATTCCCAGAAAATTCGAGATATACATTTCATTTGTCATGAAAATATCTTAAACATATGATATTTTAATCAAAATCGTTAGAGTCATTTTTGAGAAAATTAAAATTTTCGAAAAATGTTCCATGTAAAGGGTAATCTGGGATGGGGGGATTTTCTTGAAAACCTTTGTGTTGCATCTCTGGAAGATACTGAACCTAAATACCAAGTTTGGTGTTTATCCGACTGTTCGTTTCTGAGTTGTGCTGTTCACAGACACACACACACAGACACACACATGGACATGTTTCCAAAAATGCTTTTTTTGGATTCAGGGGGTCTCAAAACATATATTTCCGGTGAAATCTCGGTATCGAATTTTTGGGTGGAATACAATACTTCCCCTACTTACTATATGTAGTAGAGAAAGTAAAAATACAACAGAAAAACGTGACTGTAACAATCTGAGGAATAATTTTCTTCACTGACAGTGAAGTTTAATTATTGCTAAAAAAAAACAACTAAGCTATAATCACTCTTAGGTTGATCTGCAGCAAAACAAACCCACATGGTCAGTGCACCGTGGTGCAACACGGTAGCAATGCGCCCAGGAAAGTAGTCCCATGGTAATCTCTGAATTTTAGAATGAATTTATCCTTAAATAGTATAATATTTTATACAGATACCTAAGATTTTATTTAACGCTGATTTATACCGTAAACAGAGCTACAAGTCCCATGATGCAATTCGTATGAGTCACCTGACATCCGGGTAGGTGCAGAATATTGTTTACAGCCAGAAACCAGCAGTTGTGTTCAGTATCATGGAAGATGGTGAATTCGCTCTTGTGTTTTCCTTGAATTACGTAAAGCATTAGCCGTGCAAACCATTGACTAGTGGTGAAAAAACAATAGTGTTGAATCTTGATTATAAGTTATGTGAGAAATATCCAACACTTTCCGCCAAAGAAATGGTGAAATTAACTTCTGAGTTCACCGGTGTTTCAAGTACAAGTATAAACAGTGCTTGTGCAGAAAAATCTGAAACGAGAAAAGTGGTTACACCAGAAAAAAAAAAGAAAGCATATGAAATATGCGATGCAAGAATGTAGTGATTTTAAGAAGAATACAATTCGCATAACAGTGCACAATTTCTTTTTTAAAATGAGCCGCCAACAGTTAATAAAGTGACGCTTCCAGAGAGTGAATAAATAGGTTATTGCATATCTGTTACTTTATTTTTTGCTCATTTGACTATTATTATTAACTATTATTATATGTGCAAATGTTTATTTTGTTGCAACTATCAATCTTATCACCTTTAGCCCTTAACAGAATATGCCAGTCACTGTTTCAGTTGTCGAAATAAGGACTTTGTTCTTTTTTGCACTACGTGCCACTTGTACTCGCCACATGGTCTGAAAGTGTGACAGTATTTCTAGTATGAATGGCAGAAGGATACATTATAGCGGTGCACTGGTCACCTGGGGTTTCTTTTGATGCGGATCAACTTAAGAGTGAATACAAAGTAACCACATTCATTGTCAATTAAAGGTGGGTACTTTTCACTGAATTGGTTAAAAACATTTAACACAATTGTCTTCTATCCACTTTTTGCATTTATGTTTCCTCACAGTGGAAGAGGATTCTTAACCATGACACTCTTGAAAGTAATATTTTCTCAACACATGCACCATGTGGCAAGGAGAACAATTATGGCATATGTGAAAACCAGAAATGAACAACAATGCCTGAGCATAGCCTCACAAACCCTCTGCTAATAACGGTTCATTTAGTTGTAGGTGAATTTGAACAAATACATTTTGTTTTATAAATTGAACTTTTACAATAATGGGCTTTTTAAATTTCTTTGCCCAAGAATAACCACAAAATGATATGAACTGATCTGAACTGTTTTATGTAGAGGAAGAGAGAGCATGCTAAGGTGGAAAAGTTGTAGTTTGCCACCAGCCATTAAGACACTCCCTTGTGACATGGTTTAATTTACAACTCCTTTGAACTTAAGGTGAAACTACTTTAGTTTTTGTCCTCCAAGGATCTCTAATTCTTTGATTGTCATCAGATCCATTTGGTTTTAAGGCCAGCAAATGCAATACCCTCTGTCTTGTGTATGTGCAACTGCTGAAACAGTATAAAAGTGGAAGTATTGTTTATACCTCTTCTGGGTTTCAAAACTATAACTTTCGCAGCTACCCACTACAGAGTATTGATGCATTGCTTACTCAAAATGTATTCACAATGCAAGTATGCAATTGTGGCTTTGATTTTATAAATCAAAACTTTGATCCCTCTACTTAAGATTATAACATAAACTGGACAGATATTTTTTTTTTTTTTTTTTTTTAATAAACTGGACAATCTAAGAGATTATCATTATTAGGTATTACAATGGCTGAGATGAAAAAAGAACTGATTTTTATTATTTTAAAAGCCACTTGAAGCCCTGCAAGATAGAATAAAATTATTTTTCATTGCAAGACTAAAACCTGTAAATTATGGGGGGGGGGAACTATATTGGCAACTCTGGATGGTGAGGATTCATTAATATTAATGAAAAAAAATGGAATAGGTTTTATGATGTTTTAACTTGCGGTAAATGAATACAACAAATGCAACCAAAAGAGCATTTCATTAAAGTAGAGTTTTATTGACAATGAATAGAAATTATTTCATCACAAGCTTCATAACCTCATGTAAGCAATACTACCAACTCTAAAATTCAGTTCCATTCCCGTAGTGAAGGGTCAGTGTTCTAAATCAACTGGTGAACCATATGAGCCATTCTTCAATTCACTGTAAAACATAAATGCATCTGAATGTTGACACATCGAAGTACCCATTGTCGCGATCCTTTGTTCATCAATCCAGGACTTTAAGACCTTGCCCATAGTTTTATTTTTGACAATATTTTTATGCTTTGCTTTCATTGCTTTCATTCAGAGAAATGTTTAAGGATAGGTTAAATGGCCTCTTGTCAGTGTTAAATTTACCAGTTTAGAGACCCATTTTTTCTGCAACTATTCAGGATGTCAGAATGAAATGCTTTTTGGGTGTGCATATGTTAATGAGTATTGGCTGCTGATTTACTTTTATGAATAAGTTTCTTTTAGCAATTGAGTTAACTTTTTTTTAAAAATAAAGTTTCAAAATTTTAGGCCCATTTCAACTATTGTAGATTTACATTATCAGTGAAGCGTCATGAATATGTGCTAAAGATTTTTGAAGTATTAACATAAGTTTTCTGAGAGAATGGTTGATTTGTTTAAAATAATTGCTTTTTTAAAAGTTGTGATTTACATAACACTGTAGAAAACTAATAGAACAAACAAGCCAATAGTTTACAAACACGATCAAGGCAGGAAGAAACACAAACCAAGATGATACAGCAAATGTTGCCAGTGTATGTAATGGACTTCACCCGTAAATTTTAAATAAAATCACAGCCTTCCACAGTGAATTATTTCCAAGATGTGCGTTTTTATCTGAGCAAGAGCACAAGAGATCTTATATTATGTAAAAAAGTATATTAAATATACTTTCAATCAACCAAAACCAGTAAATCATAGTCAAATTAATCTGGAAAAACTAAATACTAATCTGACATAAAACGAACACATAAACCTTCACATTTAATCTTCCCTTTGCCTTGTTTTGTGCATTTTAATCAGTAGTTGAATATTATTATAAACACAGACTAAACAATACTGCTTTTGGGTGTACAATTTTGACAAACTGCTACTGCTGTTTATGCTACCTCAATTTTTTGCAGTTTCTGTTTAAAGAAGGAATACATATTGAATTGCTAAATGTTGCCCTGCAACAATATGTAATTTAAAGGTGTAGTAAGTTTGTTAATCCAAAAACTAGCAGAATGGCATTTATGGATAGTTCTCTTGCAACTAGCAGCTTATTTGTTTTTTACCTATGCCACCAAAGTTTAAAAATATTATTCAAGAAAACTATAGACCCACCTCCTTGGTATGAGGGTAGCATTTCTACCTTATGATCAAGAGGTCCAGAGGACGAATCTCTCATAGATTGAATTACCTGGATAAGGTTTTGGATTTCCTTTGTTCTGGGAAGACAAATGTCAGGTAACACTAAGCTGCAGGGACCCCAGGCACCCAGTTAAAGGACGTTAAACTTCACTCCCTCCCCCCCCAAAAAACTATAAAATTAATCACCTGTAAAAAGATAGATGCAAAAGTTTATAGTTCTTGGTACATATATGGAAAATTCAAGATCTTCAGAATTTTTGAAAGTTAAGAAGAAAGATTTAATACTTTGATTCAATAATAGATAAATTTGTGGATATGAAGACCCAACAATCAAAGGAAAGCTATCATTAGGTTTTATATCTTAATGTAAGAAATGGTTGATTGATAATAAGTAAACCAAATGATGTTAAAATTGTGAAAGAATGTGTATTGAATATTTGACCATTAAAATACATTTTTTGTAGGACAACTTGGGTTAGGATTATATACTTTGAACATAATGATTATGTATTTCTAACATTCTGTTTCTCATTATAAATATTGTTTCCAGGTAACAGTCAAGATAGAAGTTATATGGGACATTCTAAAGACAACTATAGGCGGGGTAGAAACCAGGACCAAGGACATGGAGAACGAGATCGGCCAAAGGAAAACTGGCGAGAGGAACAACGCCGATCTCAACGCCAGTCACCAGCCATAACACGCCGAGAAGAGAGCAAAGAAAAGGATTTGTTACCCCCACAAAAAGAAAGCAAAGGACAAAAAAGTGGTGGGCAGGTAGCAGGAATTTTAGTGATCCCACCACATGCAGAGCATAGCAGTAGTCAAAGAGGGTCAAGTCCCTCAGAGGACCACCTGGATTTCCCTCGCTTCTGTAGCAGTTTTGTTCCAAACTCTCCTAGTCCGTCCCAGCAGCAGCCACCACAGAGGCAACTCTTTGATCCTAGCAACCCAAGCAAACCAATCATAGTGTCTTCACCAGGTTCAAGAGCAGCACAAAGTTTACATATCAGGTACATCTCAAGAATCTTATCTGTCCAATTTATGTGCACATATGAATCATTTATGAGCAAATGTTTATTTCACAGTGTTAATTTTAATATGCATACTTCAAAGCATGTGAGAGTGATGGATTAGTAATTGTAATTATTACAAAGAAATGAAACAAACAGGAAGCAGACATGTTAGTTTGATTGGTGACGGCATCATGAAAAAGCTGCTTAAGATTCGTGGTTTGATTCTGTATATGATCCAGATTTTTCGATGTGATTTGTCCTTTCCAACCTTGGTATTAAGATAAAATTTCAATTCTTGCTTTTAGAGGAAGCAGAAGAAAGAAAAAGAAAGAAAGAAAGAAAGAAGTAGCAAAATAATAAATATGAATTGTTCATAAGTTACATTTCCTTTCTGCTTTTTGGCAAAAGTCTGTAATCAACATTTGCACATGTCCTGCTTTTCTTTTTAACTAAAACAATGAAGTTTCCACATTTAACATCTTCTGCTGCTTGCTTACATTACAGTTGTGTGTGTGTGTGTGTGTGTGTAGACAAATGCTTGTAAAGTTTTTCAAGCTGAGCACTTATAAATATCAACACTAACTAAACCTTTGGGTCCTCTTCTTCATGCCCATCCATAGCTTCACTCATATTTGTTAAAGCTGTCACCCATGCTTCCTTTACACACTGTGCACTTATCTTTATCTTCAAACTCACTGAAAACAAAACTTACAGACCTCCAATTCCAGCTCAGTCCTCATATGGGTCGTCATAATCATCAGCATTCTGTACTAAGATGTGGGTTGTCATAATCATCAACATTCTTTACAAAGATCAGTTGGTTTTCTGTTGTTGATGCCACAGCGGATCACACAACTCATTAACTCTGTGGAAGCATGAAATTGAAATGAATGAGGCTATAGAAAATGTAGTATTGACCACTGTTCCTTCATGCATTTTTTCTGCTTAGCTTCAATAGTCAATAACATAGCCCCACTCTACCTAGAAATGATCTTTGCCATGACTAAGACTGTAAAGCAACATTCTAGGCTGGACAATGCAGCCTACTTAAAAAGTATTAGCAGCTATGCATGAAATGCGATCACCATTTCATTTATTCCAGTTTGAAAATGATCCTTCCAGGATAGAGTTGTGTCGGGACTGGAATTTCTGAACAAATTGTGCAGGAAAACAATACTTCAAGGAATGATAAATGTGTTTTATTAATATGTGCTGTAATGGAAACTCTTTCTTCTGGCAGCACTCCACAGTCCCTTCCACCAGCAGTCGGCATCTGGTTGATGATGAAAGCGAAGGCTTTCAAAACATGTCCTGCTAAATGATCTTAGTAAGTGATGTATAGTGTAACTAAATGGATTCAATTTGCATTTGACTGTACAGGGTTGGGCACGAATGATTAGCCCATCTTATCTTACTAGTTCATCTCACTTGATTTGAAACTTTTTCTAAAAGAAATGCAATAATGTTAACAATTAAAATGCCCTGTACTAAGCTTCATAATGAATGTTGGAAATTCTCTCCAGCAGCATCCAAACACTTCTGTTTCATATATACAGGTGTCAATTCCTCAATGGTGATAGTGCAGATGTAATATATTATCCTTGAGTCCCTTAATATTATTGGGATTCTGCTGGTACTCTTTCCTTCAAGTATTTCCATAAATAGTCACATACTGACCGACCTGTTGCCCACAGTGTCCACAAACCTTTGCTCCGTGTCTACTCTGCAGTAAACATCTCATGAAAACAGGAAATTGATACTTTAGATGTAAGATGTTGCTCCAGCTTGTAATAGAAGCAGTAATTCTGCCCCTCTTTTGCTGGGGGTGCAATTCATCCAAGAAGACTAGGTATATGTCTGTAGAGTTGAACATTGGATCGACAATGAGTTTCACAGATATAGCACACTACACTAGTTTTTGGCCATGTAAGAGCTGCTCATACACTTAGGAGAATCTGTCATCCAAGTGCTTGCAGTTCTGGGAGTTTACATATCCTTACAGATGAAACCAAACCTTGTCACTCATGGTAAACCATAGCTGATCAAACAACCAACTGTAACCACATTCAACAAGCAGCAGAAATTTACACGTTTATCTATATCGAATCCTTCAGTTATTGCACAACTTTCACTCTGAATAATTTTGAGTTTCAAGCCTTCAGCACATGTCTGCAAGTTCTTCTACACTTGTGGACCTGTTGAACCAGTCTTAAGATGGGCTCTTGACGACTCCTGGACATTTCATTAATTTGCACTGTAAAGTGAGGTGCTCTGTTTGTTGTTATATGTGCAATGAATCTCTTTGCGTACATTTTCCTTACTAAATCTTGAACGTTGCTTTTTACTGGAATTGGGCAAAGCAGAAATTGGTCCCTGAATAACTCTTTGTTTCTTTGATTGACAGAGTACTTATGTATGCCTCTGCCATAATTACTCTCTGTGGTTTTGAATATGCCATTCTTACTCACAAAACAACTTTTTTTATAACAACTTAAATAAACAGTTGAAAAGCAGCATTGTAACTAAATATATAGTTGCAGTTACAAGCAAAATGACAAAAGGATAACTGAAGTAAAGAAAGAATAGTTAACACAGGTGAAGAAAAATTAGTTTTCAAATCAAATGAGATGGAATGCCGGTTATCTGTGGCCAACCCTATATTAACTACATCACTGTGCACACTTCCATGTCTAAGAATAGATTCCAGTTTGCTTACACTGCTTTATGTCTGTACAGAAGCATGTCTGTTGACAGGCCATATCAACTAACCCCTATCCGCTTTTCTCATCCAACACAGCTGCCAGAATGCATACAACCAAACTGTAGTAATCACATAACCTCAGACTTGTTGAAATTGAGTGTAAATATGAGCACCTATACAAATGATACTGAAGTGAAAAGGTATACAAATGAATAAAGTGACCCACAAATTAATCCTTTTTAAAAGATGATTCTAGGATCTGTGGGTGGTATCAAAACTCTTAATATGCAATTATTTTGGATTTTTAAGAAAGCCCTTTACTGAGCGAGGCGGTGCTGCAGTAACATGTACGACTCACATTCAGGAGGTCCTGGGTTCAAACCCATGGGGCCAACCAACCTGACTGAAGGTATTTTTCACGGTTTTCATCAGTTGCTAGGCAAATGCTGGGTTGGATAATTTGATCTCAGATTTTCCTATCATCCCTTTCATCACTACATTACATTTCCTTCTTCTGGTCACCCATCCTGGATATGCTTTGATCCAAATTTTGCAGCTTCTCGAAGGCTACTGACCCAAGACATTGGCTTGTAACTTCCTGGGGGATGAAAGAGGAGGGTGATCCATTAAAGCAGAAGAAAGCCCTTTATTTTCAGAATATTCAGTTATATAAACAGTATGTTTACTTTCTCTACTACCTACCAATAGTGGGTATGCATCAAAAGGTTGATACCAGGATTCACTGGAAATACACAGTTTGAGTCGACTTAACCCCCCATTAAATGATGTTCTTTGAAAATGGTCTTTGCGTGTGATGTGTGTACAGTGTGCATGCATGAGGCAAAGAAAGAACAGCATAACTCAAACAATGAAAAGCCAGAATATGAGTGGGGTTTACATTATTATGAAAATATAGGAGATAGACAAAAACATTACTTCAGAAATAATGTGGAGAATTTTAAAAAATGCAGTTTGTGTTAAATCACTTCTTTTGCAGCTTTAGCTGTATGAGATAGTTCATATTGTTAGTCAGAATTTCTAGTATTTCAAGTTACACATTTCTGAAATATTATGTCCTTTTGTTTCTCTCACCTGTTTATTAAAAACGTGGTTTCTTGAATAAATTAAGAAATTTAACCTGCCCACTGAAAACATTTTGAAGGGCTGCAGTATTTTGATGCAGAACATATTAAAAAATATCAAGTTCAGCATGCATATAGTGAGTTTAAGCATTGGCTAGGGACCATATGCATCTATGTAACTGCATCAAAATGCTATTAAACCATTTTGGAAAACATTTGTCATGGTTAACAAGAAATAGAAAAATAATTATAGTATGAATAATTTGTAGAATGGATTTGAAAGTAAGTTACATTGGGTAGTCAAAAGTTGTCTGAATGTAACACATCAGATTTTTGTTTTTAAAAATATTATATTATTCTAAATTTCAGTGATAAAATGAGCTTAATCTATAGGTCAGAATTATAAAAGAGGATAAGAAATGAACATATACTCCTTTTTTAATCCCTTTTTCTTGTAAAATACAAATTCTTTTTAGAAGTCTAAAAATGCATATCAGAACATATTTGCTAAGTACTTCTGTTGTACTAATTTAAAAACAAATAGAGGGAATAGAGTTGAAAATGCACATTTCATGAATTTAACTGGGAATAATGCAAATACTAACTAGTAAGTTTAGTTTTTTTGTTTGTTTTTTACTTTCTCTACTACGTATAGTAAGTAGGGGAAGTATTGCATTCCACCCAAAAATTCGATACCGAGATTTCACCGGAAATACATGCTTTGAGAATCACTGAATCCAAAAAAAGCATTTTTGGAAACATGTCCGTGTGTGTGTCTGTCTGTGTGTCTGTGAACAGCATAACTCAAAAACGAACAGTCGGATAAACACCAAACTTGGTATTTAGGTTCAGTATCTTCCTGAGAAGCGACACAAAGGTTTTCAAGAAAATCCCCCCACCCCAGACTACCCTTTACATGGAACATTTTTCGAAAATTTTAATTTTCTCAAAAATGGCTCTAACGATTTTGATGAAAATATCATATGTTTAAGATAATGTCATAAGAAATGAAATATATATCTCGAATTTTCTGGGAATGTCTCCAAAAATATTCTTCATTGTGAACGACTTTTGCATAACTAGTAAACCATAAGAGATAGACAAAATTTTACTACACAAAAAATGTAGATCGCGTTAAAATGCACAACTTATGTCATATACGTTTCTTTTGTTGAGTGAACCGTTTTCGAGATATTGCTTGATATTTCCTTAAATTTTCCAATACTTATACTTTTTCTCAAATTCGTTATTCATTTTTTTATGTCCTGGACATGCAAAGAGAATGGAATGCGCCACATAGCAACCAGCGTTAAAATATTTGACTATCGCTTAAAAGCTACCATATTCCCCTTGCATCTACAAGAAAATTACCAATAAGATTGACATCTCGATATCTCGATTAACATGAAGCATATGGAGAATAGGCGTTTGTAAAAATAGATTTACAAGAGTAGAGAAAGTCATGTGAGTGTAACACATCAGATTTTTAAAATTTATTTTATGTCACTTTAACTTACAATATGGTAGTCATACTGTGACAATATGTTGGTAATGGTATTTACAGATATAAAAACAATTTAACATTAGAATAATACAATTTCTTGAATAAAAGGTTGTCTTCATTATGTTTCATTATACAAATTGATTATTTTTAAGAATTTAAGTAGTATTTTATTGTGTGATGAGGGCTTCTTGGAGGGCTGTAACACCTCCTAGACAGAAGGCCTGACCATTAAAACAAGATTGTTGACAATGTTGGCCTTTGGTTGCAGCGAGCAGTATAGGTAGTTTAATAATTAAAAGTTGTTTGTTGTATTTAACAGGAATCTTATCCCGTGTGAAGGAAAATTAATTCATAAACCTAAATGCAGAAAATATAAAAAATTATTATGGGCTGGATTATAAAAATAATGCATTCCAAACATACACTTTTAAAGTTTCTACTTGGGGCATATGTATTAATAAAATCAGTTGCTGCTCACGGTATTACAATTGAAATACTAAGATGGAAAAGTAAAACTTCAACTTTTGGAAACTTTAAACCCAAATGCCCATTTTATTGTTAAAGATCCATGCTGATATAAAGAAAAAAAATCTGATGTATTACACTCACATGACTTTCTCTACTCTTGTACAAACTTTTGGAGACATTCCCAGGAAATTCAAGATATACATTATACAAATGCTTATTCTCCATCTACTTCATGTTAATCGAGATAAACATTTGCAGAGTCTATCTTATTGCTAATTTTCTTGTAGATGTGAGGGAAATATATATTTACAAGGGCAGTATCGAAATACAGTAGCCTTTAAGCACATACATATCTCTTAATAGCTGGTTGCTAGGTGCAGCACCATTCCCTTTGCCACAGATTAATACTCTTTGCATATCCAAGACAAAAAAATGAATAACGAATTCCCATTTGAGAAAATAAGTATTGAAAAATTTAAGGGAATAAAAAGTAATATCTCGAAAATGGTTCACTCAACAAAAAAAATGTATATGACATAAATTGTGTATTTTAATGCGATCTACATTTTTTGTGTAGTAAAATATTGTCTATCTCTTATGGTTTACCAGTTATGCAAAAGTCGTTCACATTGAAGAATACTTTTGGAGATATTCCCAGGAAATTCAAGATATGCATTTTATTTGTCATAAAAATATCTTAAAATATGATATTTTAATCAAAATCGTTAGAGCCATTTTTGAGAAAATTAAAACTTTCGAAAAATCTTCCATGTAAAGGGTAATCTGGGGTGGGGGGATTTTCTTGAAAACCTTCGTGTCGCATCCTTGGAAGATACTGAACCTAAATACCAAGTTTGGTGTTTATCCGACTGTTCATTTCTGAGTTATGCTGTTCACAGACACACAGACAGACACACAGACACACACACGGACATATTTCCAGAAATGCTTTTTTTGGATTCAGGGGGTCTCAAAACATGTATTTCTGGTGAAATCTCGCTATCGAATTTTTTGGGTGGAATACAATACTTCCCCTACTTACTATCCGTAGTAGAGAAAGTAATTATTCCTTCAGGCTAGGAAAATATTATCTCTTAAAAATCCTCTGTGAAAGTTCCATGGATACCTAAAAGGATACCTATCTCTACACATAAATATACATGTACATTGGAAGAGTAAAGTCCAAAGGTTAATTTCAGGATGATGGTGTGATGATGACAATATTATTATTATTATTATTATTATTATTATTGTTGTTGTTGTTGTTGTTGTTATAATAATATCATTGGTATTGTTAAATTATCTCACACTCATGCCCAAGTTATTCAAATGGAAAGTAGGTGTTATTATTGTATCGCTTCAGAATTAGAAGTAGTCCCCAAAGACCCCCCCCCCCCCAAATAAAAAATAAAGCACAGCACAAATCTGAAAATATGCAACAAAATAAACCATGCATATGGTCACAAAAGAAATATATTAATTCTAAAATAATTGTGGAGGTGGCAAAGCTAATTTGACATATTGCAAGTAAATGCAGCAAGGAACTTTACAGCAATATTATTACTATGGCTTTCATATAAAATGCACAAGAGCTTCAAGGAATATTGTTTGTTAGTTAATGGAATGAGGAAATGAACAACTAAAATGATTCATCATATAAATACTTCCTTTCAAGCAAATACAAGTGTTAAAATAATATTCTGCCTCTTTCTTGGAGTTTTAAATGTGATTGAGCTCATTTAAAAAAAATTCATTTATTATTTTATGAAAGCAGCATGATGCAAAAGGAAAATACTCACAAGTACTAAATAGTAATATTTAACAAATAAAAGTAAACATAAAAGTGATGACAAGTATTTCGTATAAAAACAACTAGTTCCAAAAAGCACAAGTAGCCATTTTTTCATTTAAATACACTTGTTTTTTCCAAACATATTTTTTTCTCATAATGGAATCTCAACTTTTGTTGGTTATTATCTGTGTCTATTATTAGTTCTATTAGGTTTGCTATATTTGATTCTTTTTCCATAAATAATGCACATGCAAGTTTGATGATAGGCATAGATTTCAAAAAATGTTGGTAATCGTTACTGAAAAATTACTACTGAGCTTAGAATTTAACTATATTCTTCAAAAAGGGATTTGCTGTAATTTATAAAAATATAATTGAGTTTATATTTTAATTGTCAGACATACATTGAATAATCAACTGGGAGTCCGAAAATACTAATTTACATGGTTTTGGAAAATAATCTTTGTTTGGTTAAGATAGGTTATAAATATGTTACCAAATGCCAAAGACTTTTACATATTTATATACTTACGTAGCTATTTAATACCTATAGAGCTGGTTACCAATTAGACTAAAATATAAACACAGAAAATGGTTGCATCACACACACATACATATTGTAGATTTGTCCAGTTTTTAATTGTCACTCTTTGTTCTTACTATCACTTTTCTAAGTTCTTATCTAGTTCAACTTCACTGGAAGTTCATTTGATTCACACTGTCACTTCACTGAGGTGAATTAGTTCAATTCTCCATCACTTCACTACCTTCATAATGTAGCTCTTCTTCAGAATGGTTCATTTGCTGGGGAGTCGAGCACAAGGTCTCCACAATCTCTCCTGCAGCAGCAGCAGCAGCACTCACTGCATGTTACAGCAGTTGTCATCAACTTGCTCAGAGAATCTCTTGATGTTGCACCAGAGATGCATTTGCTAACTTTCTCACTCACTCACTCACTGACTCAATTCAACGCTTTCGCAAGAACGCTCCCTTATGTAGGGTATGTTCAAAAAACACTGCACTTTTGAAATAGCATGTCAGCTGGCACAGGAGTGCACTGTGGCTACTGAGCGCACCTAGTAGCAGGTTTAGACAACAAACTGCCATTTGCCTCGTTTCACTGTGACCGTTAGTTGCCGAGCTACAGCCGCTGAAATGAACATGTGCACAAGCTTCTCGTCGGATTAGTGACAAAGTGACAATGAAAGACCTTGAAGAACAGTGTGCATGCGTGTGATATTTTGCTACAAACTTGGCAAAACTTTTACAGACACATTTCAGTTGCTTAACCAAGCTTCAGGGAAGACTGTATGAATCACACGTATTGCTAGGAGTGGTTTAAGCATTTTGAATATGGCAGAATGTTGTTTGGTGAGGATCCCAGACCTAGGCAACCTTCTACATCAACGGATGATGACCATGTTGAGAGAGTGTGTGCTGTGATTCCTGGGAATCATCATTTAATGTTTGAGAAGTTGCTGATGAAGTGGAATCATGTCATCAAATTTTGAGTGACAAACTTGAGATGCATCGTGCCAGTGCAAAATTTATGCCGCTTTTGTTGACTGATGATCAGAAACACAACCATGTTGAAATTGGCCAGGAACTGCTTGCCACTACAGTGACAATGAAAACTTCTGTAAGAACATCATAACAGGAGATGAGATATGAGTTTATGGCTGTGATGTTGAAACGAAGGCGCAGTTGTCACAGTGGGTGTGCAAAGGGTCCCCTCATCCAAAAGTAGCATGCATGAGTCGGTCAAAGATCAAGGTAATGTTGGTGCTATCTTTTTTGATTATAAAAGCATTGTTCATCAGGAATTTGTACACATGGTCAAATGGTAAACAAGGAAGTTTAGCAGGGAATTTTACACGTTTGAGGGATGCTGAGTGCAGGAAGAGGTCTGAATTGTGGAAAAACCAGACTTGGATATTGCATCATGAGAATGCTCCAGCTCATGCATCGCTCCTTGTCCATAGCTATCTGGCAAAACATAGGCGTCCGTTGTGCCTAATCCACCCTATTCTCTGGACCTAGCTCCAACGGACTTTTTCCTGTTTCCCAAACTTAAAACCATGTTGAAAGGACGTTGTTTCAAATCATAGAGGATTTTCAGGACAATGCAACAAGAGACTTGCATGCCATCCCAGAAAGTGCATTCCAAGAGGCTTTCCAAAATGGAAGAAACATAGGGAATGCTGTATTGCCAGTAGAGGGACTACTTTGAGGGAGGCAGTGCTTAAAAATGTTGTACAAGGAGCAATTAAGATGTTACAGCAAAAGTTCGGTCTAGTTTTGAACACATCTTGTATAGCCAATCGAAATTTTCACATGGTTCTCGAACATTCCAGAAGGAGAGACACGCAGAAGATTCTGGTTATTTAGCAATAGTGCTTTGGGTATTTACACCGCCAAGTGCTATTTATCATTGTTTATTTCTGACTGCATGGCGCTGACCTCCTGATAACCTTGGGCCATAGCTGCTGCGTTACAATATCAATACATTGCAAACTGTGATATTCACAAAAAGCTATAGCATAAATGGTGCCCTGTAAACAGGATCAATTGGACATTAATTAGGTTATATTTATACACACATCTATACTTGGAGCCAATCAAGAAGGTGATTGACAGTTACTAACCACGTGGTAGAAAACTTTAAATGAATGGGAAGGGATGAATACGTCGTCATACCAACATTAGAAGGACCAATTAGAACTAAGACATTTCTATAGCAACAATAGATGCAAATGCCTTGTTGCGATATCGTAACACATGATTGGCATGATGTGCCGGGCGAGCAACCGTTGTAGTAAACATGAACTGTAGTCTTATCTTCTGCTGTCGCTGCAGTTATAAACAATGTCCTCCTTTTAGCCCCAGCTTGCTTATGTTTTTGTATCAGTTTTTTGCATTGTCTTATTTGTATGGTATTTGCCTTGTGTTACATGTATTTGAGTCCATGTATTTGTGCGTGTATGTGTGTTGTATGGGCATTTATAATTGTGTTTAATGGATATTTAAGTATGTCCAAAAATAGTGACAAAGATAGCGTGGCCAAACGAAAAACTGAGCGCACTCGGGAACCGAATAGAACTGTATTTGTAAAGGTATTCCAATTAAAGGACAGGTGCAGGAAATAATATGCTCTGTGAGAGGATATTTCGAAGAGAAGTTGAAGAGAAAATAATTCAGTGGCTTGATTAGCTGCAATATACCGGTGAAGGAGGGGCTGAAGAAAAGTGAGCTACTGGAACTTGTGAAAGCAAACAAACCGCAATTTCCAAGTTATGTAGTTGACAGCATTGCTGCAGAACATGGTCACAAAATAGTTAGGCTTCCCCCTTATCATTGTCATTTTAACCCAATTGAATTAATTTGGGCCGACATAAAGAGTTGTGTTGGGAGAAACAATAAAGGTTTCACTGTGTCGTCAGTAATAAAGCTTAAAGAAGAGGCACTAACAGCAGTAAAAGCTGAAAACTGGAAAAAAGCGCTGACTCATACAAAGGGCGTAATAAGTACAGCTTGGGAAAAATGAAGGAGCTTTGGAAGAAACTATAGAACAGCTTGTCATTTCCGTGGGGAATTCTAGCAGCTCTTCCGATAATGATGACGATGGCTACATTGTCTATCAAACGAGCAGCAGCAGCAACAACTGCAGCAATGCAAGCGATTCGGAAATCAGTGGCATTTTCCCATTAGAATAAGCATCAATATTTCACAGGTATGCCTTTTCTGTTAACACAGACCTTTACACTGATACATTCTCTTGCATGTTCTATCCCCTGCACGTAGATTCATTATTTTACAATTATTAAATAACACCCGCTCTACAATGCAGGCGCAACCCAGTCGCCTTCGACACAGTTCTAACATGCTTCCACGTGGTTGCGATGAGTGGCAACGTCGCCTCTCTCTCCCCAAGAAATGTCAAACCACCTTCTTGATTGGCGCCCAGTATAGATTATAATATAAAAGCAAATATGAATGGACTTACCTCTGAGTTTTTGGTTGGTGAAAAATTCTTCCTTTTAATGGCTTTTAACCATTGTTCTTTCAAATGTTCATCTTTTGGGAACTTGAATGTATAGACTTTGCTGTTATTTTCATAATTTTCCATGTAGTAAAGAACACAGCACTTGAAACTATTATTGAAAACAAATTATAAGCAGCAGTTACACAATAAATAAATTGCCAAATATGTTTAATTCTCACTAAATTCTGTAAGAGCTGCGATAGTCTCTCTAGCATGCATAGTCTAACTGGAATGGGCATTTTGTTTTCTGCGAAAGCAGTGGTCCATTACTCTAGATGGTATAGAGGTGTGGTAGATTATATTCTGCTCACTGGTGTTGATACTGTGGACATTTGGACAGTTAGACTGTACTACTACTTGAAGATCCATAGTTCTAGCCCTAATAAATTTTTTTTAAAACTTGATTCATGCATTTTGCCACTTTAGGTTTTGAGAAACAGAACATTCCTTATTAATGTAGCTGAATTATACAAAGCATTGATGTTTGTTTTATGTTGTTTTGCAGAGAAGGAGAACCTGCTGCACTTGTACCACAAGTAGGTTTTGTAGCAGGTCTACCACCAGAACTTGGATTCCCATTTGCTAGCCTGCCCCAGTGTGCCTCAGATGGAACTGGACTAGGCACTTACATCACAGATCAGTGGGGGAACACTAAACCATCATGGTATGATCCTTATTCCTCCAGGTAAGTAAAATGCTATGAGATTTGTTGTTTATACTTAAGATAAGGTAGAATACGAAGGTTCAATTTCTGTTGAGGTTCTCATTAAGT